>CM076854.1:118639685-119151887 GCA_039519185.1 Astragalus membranaceus | reverse complement strand
GGAGAGAAAGGAGATCTACGAGAGAGAGAGAAAGGACAGGCGCGAGAGAGGTGAGGCGGAGGGGACCAAACACGGTGGTGACGTGGTGGCGCCGGCGACGACTCCGGTGGAGACCAAACGACATCGTTCGCGACAAAAAAAAGGGGGGAGAGCGGAGGTCACGGCGGTTCGGAGAGAGGATAACGAAAGGAGGTGACGATGGTTTGAAGGTGGTCACGTTTTTTTCTGGTTGTGGTGGTGCGACGTTTCGGTGATGGAGCGATGGTGGCTGACGCTTTGGGGTAGAGGGAGACGACGATGGCTACGGCGCGGACGCCGGACGAGCGACGACGATCGGAAGACGACGACAGCGACGGTGGTTCGCGTTTGTGGCGGTACGGCGGCGCAGAGAGTGGATAGAGGTAGAAATTGTGGGTGGTAGCGATGGTGGTTTTGGGTGGTGTGTTCGCGAAGAGAGGGAGGGCTGAGACAGTGGGTTACGGTGGAGATGCACGATGGTTTTGTGGCTTTTTGGTGGTTGACGGGGGTAGGTTATGGCGGCTGTTTGGTGGTTACGGTGGTGATAGAGCCATACTTGGTTGTTTTTTTTTATTATTTGAATGTCACTCTGTTTTGCTTGTGTATGTGATGTTGTCTCTGTGTTGTATCTGTGCGTGATGTTGAATCTGTGTTGAATCTGTCTCCCCTGTTACTGTTGCTGCTTCATGTGTATTTATAGTGCTCTTATTGTGGTGTAGGTGTGGTATGTGGAGCACAAAATCAAAACTCCCAGGGGACCAAGACAGGGACAGCAGCTAGAGAGGAGCAGAGTTGCTGCCAAGTTATGGTATTTTTTGCCTAAAATGAAGATCAAACAAAGAGACAAGAAGAAGGGGGGTTTGAGCTCAAAGCTCAAACTGTTGCTGCAACAGCAGCAAGGCGCAGGCTGGCTATTTTTTTTGTTTGACTTTCCTTTGTATATTTTTTTTTATGTGTAACAAACAAAAATGTAATTTTGTATTATTTTGGAAAGTAAACAATCAGATTTAAACAAGCTTAACTATTTGACTATCTTTTCTTTTTATTGACAAATACTATTCAACCGATAATAATAATAATAAGTGAAACAAAAAACAACAAGGCTAAATTGCTAACGACTTTTGAATAACACGCACAATTAGCTAACCCTCGTATGACAAACGATATATTTTTGCAAATAGAGAAATATTAATTAGAATCAGATATTCACAAAAATACATTTTTATTTGATTTTCGATTGGTCGACAAAATTAGGGTATAACAGCTGCCCCTCTTTATTTATATTTTACTAGGAAATATGAAGGACTTCCAAATTTCTCGAGTAAAATGGAAATAAAGATAAAAAGACACTAATTTTGTCAAAACCTTTTCTTTTTGAAAAAAATCATAAAAAAGGTTTACATAGAACAAAAGTAAAATAAGGATCACCGGGGATCTGAAGGAGCACTGGACTCTGATGGTCTAATCCGCAGCCGATGCTTGACACATTGATTGGAATTAAACTGAAGGACCGACGAGGTCTGAAGGGCATGCCTAAGCCTGATGGACCAATGGGTCTGATGGAGCGCAAACTAGCAACGGTACTAGTAAAACGGTCTGCTTGGGGGTGGCCTTTTTCGAGCGGCCATGGGGGCAAGGTCAGGTCGTTGACCTGATTTGCGCACCTCGAAGGACGTGCACTATGTTTTTTAGGCGGACACAGCTAGTCTGAAGGGCCTGGGGCCGGATGATCCGTCGGTTGCTCGATAACGCGACGTGCGATCTGGATTGAAGGACCATTGATGGTCTGAAGGAGCGCTTGGGCTCTGAGGGACCGCTGGGGGTCTGGAGGAGTACTGAGATTCTGGGTTGTGGTATGAGACCAGCGCTTGGAGCACTGACTTCGAGAGAACAAAATATTGGATTGACAGATGGCGTACTTGCCTAGAACACACCTAATGAATGCATTTACCTGAGAAGGGAGAAGCATATTTGGTATGTCTAAAAATGCAATGAATGATGTATGCGTGCAGTATAGGTATGTGAAATGGTAAGTGTTCGATGGGTGAATGAAGTGTGGCAGATGCTGTGAGTTGAAGTTGATGGGACATGGAGGTTGACGAACAACGTGTGTGAATACAGATAAAGTAGGAATGTGGTCGTGCTGATTGATTTTGGTGGAATGATGACCGTAATGGAATGAGCAATTTTTCTCTTTTTGTCTTTTTTTGCTTTTCTCTTTTTTCTTGGTATATGAGTGTATGAAATGCAAAGTGTGAATGAGATGCAAATGTAATGCCTTGACGCGAATGCCATGCATGATACAAAGATATGATTAGTGATGTAAAAAGAAACTCTTTTTGGGGGCAACGATGAGACCGGTACTTGACACGTCTATCGAAGCAAATAATGTCATGCGTGTAATGTGATGAACGTGCAATGATTGGTATCTGGGGGATGATGAATGAAATGGGTATACCATGGGTGTTGAACCTGGTGGAATGAGAAAGTCGACAACGGTGTATGAAATGTGGATGTGACTGTAGTGATTAATTTTGGTGTGATGATAAATGCAATGAATGGACTTTTCTTTTTGCTATTTCTTATTTATTTTTGCTTCTTTTCTTGATGCATGCAATGCGAATGTGAATATGATGCGTATATGATACTTTGATACAAATGCTAGGGCGAATAAAAGGAAACACATGAATGCATAGCAAATGATATGATTGGTGATGTAGAAAGCTTTTTGGCGATGACGAGACCGGCACTTGGCACGTCTATCAAAAAAGTTATATGTATGCAATGTGATGAATGTGCAATGCGAAAGTAAATGGACTACAAAAAGCCCGTGAATGATGGATGTTTATGCTGGTCGAAACAGAAATTGATAAGTTGTGTATGCGAATGCAGATAACATGCGAATACGAATGTACTGCTGGTTGCATGATGGAATGATCTATACTTTGGTGAGAGTAACAGGTGCAATGTGGATAATTTTTGCCTTTTTGGTTTTCTCTTTTTTTTTTCATGCATAAATGAATGAATGAATGAATGAATGAATGAATGGGCACACGTAATGCTTAGATGAAGGGTTGTGGTAGCCGCATGAGTTGATGTTGTATGATGCAATGATTGGATGTTTGTTGGGATGTGGGAGGTTTTTTTTTTTTTGTCTTTTCGCTTTATTGTCCTTTGGTATTTGATGAATGCATGAAATGAGAATGCGAATATGATAGGTATGTAATATTTTGATGCAAATGCCATGGTGAATAGGAGGAAGTGCATGAATGCATGGTGCGATGCTATGATATGATTGATTGGGATGCAGACAGACTTTGGGTAATAATGAGACCGGCATTCGGCTTTTTATTGAAGCAATACATGTTATGTACGGGTATGCATGTACGGATACGCAATGCGTAATGCGAAAGAAGAAAAATTGTGTAGGCAAAAACAAGTCGAATGTGAATGCATGTTCAATACTTGCATGAGAGAGTGGTGATGAGTATGATCAGATGCAGGGTTTAATTCTAGAATAATGAGGACATGTCTAATGCATGATTTGTTGGTGACAACATTTTTTGTTTTTGTAAGGATGCAAAAATGTTTGATGTGAAACGAAACTTTTGATGCTGGAAACAGAGAGCTGAACATTTGAATTGATCGTTCCTTGGAAGAAAGATTTTTGATGGCTTGGACTTGAACTCTGGTAAGCTCAAGATTGTCATCTTGAAAAGTGTGGCTTGCAGCAATGTATTAGTGTCATTTCTAGAGATCGAGATGTGTATTTGCAGATGGGTTCTCATTTGGTTATGATGACCCATGATGACTAAGCTTTCAAGTCTAAGATGTTAACTTAGAGGGATTGTCATTATTGTGTGCCTCTCTCTTTGAAGCATTTGCTTAATAATATGAAAAACCGTGTGAATGCAAATGAATGTGCCAGTTGACTCAGAGTTCAAGAAATATAGGGTATAGTCAAGTGTGACACATGAGTGGAGTGGAGGATGAGCTTTATTGGCTCACGCTTATGAGAGATAAGCTTGCCCCAAGGTAAAAATGTTTGACTGCCCCAATTTTGACTTCAAATAGTGGGGAGTGAAACAGTCTGCCTTTGTCTAGGGAGGACGATGACAACCAAGGATATAGACTGATTGAGGGATTGGGAAATATGCTGGTATTGAGGGTGACAAGTGACTAGGAATGAATGGAATGAAAGGCAAAATGATTCTTTCGGCCCAAGGGATATGATGCCCCGGTCTATAAGAGGACAAGGTTACCCCAATCCATTAAAGATGAAAATTGCCCCATTTTGAGTGTGGTTGCGACAGGGTGCGAAGTTAGAGTAATGGTTTGGAAATTTGTCTGGTACGGCTATATGGGTGTAGAACGGGATGAAAGGTGAGAGTATTTTGGGGTTGATGAAAAAAAATTTCCTGAGTTTGAGTGGAATGAAGGGTGGGGTTTTGCCCCATTTTGATATGATAAGTCAAGCAACTGCCTTAGTAGGGATTTGTGGTTTTCCTTGGGAAGGATTCCACAAGCTAAGACAGTCGAGAGTTTTTGGTTCGATGAAAATTCACTTTGTTGATGATCACTGTTATCTTCTCTTGATGAGCTTCGAGCGTGCAAGCCCTTTTAAGTTTTTTTTTCTTCTTTTTTTTTTAATAATATTTTTCTCTTTTTTTTTTGAGCAAATAAATTATTCTGATTATTTTGTCCTAGAGTATAAGCTTTGAGAAAAATGGAAGCAACCAATCCCTGATCGGAATAGGCCTTTGGATTGTAATATGGCCAGTGGTTAATGATTCATGAAGGAAATGATTACTTTGCTTCTGAGAGTGTTCGGGGTTGGTTGAGACAAAGAATCTTTTATGTGCTTCATGGTAGAATGTATCTGTTTTAGGGTTGTGGCGCATTTTGAGGGTTTATGGAGGATAGGATGCTTAGGCCAAAGGAAGTGTTTGGGGGTTTATTTCAGACAATGATCTTTTATATGCTCGATGGTGTGAAGTGTCAGCTCGCAAATTCTACCGTTTTGGTTTTCAGGATTTTTCGATCCTCTTTTTTTAATTTCACTTTTTTGTGGTTTTTCTTTTTTCTTTCGAGCTGAGCGAGCTGTTAGATATGGGATTGATCCTTGTCTAAGGTGTTTGAGAGATTTTTGATTTTTTTGGCTCGAAGAGGGTAGCAAAGGGCATTTCTCTTTTTTTTGGGTTTTTGGATATAGGAAAATGGCCAAACTCCAATTCAAATCATGATTGCTTATTTTCTTGAAATTGTAACTATGGGACAAAACTTCATTTTAACATATTTGCTTTTCTTTATTTATTATTTTTTTTTATGCCCTAATTTTTGCTCAGGCTGCTCTCGCGAGTTTTCAACCTAACGGGCTTTTCTTTTTTGGATCTCTTTTGTGTTTTTTTTTACTCAAAGGACTTGCACGAGTGTTTAGAATGCTAGCAGAAAATCTTAGTGATCGTTACTCTGCCCCAGTATGGAGCATACAAAATGTTGTTCATGAAATTTCATCACTGGGGGAAGTGAATGTAATACTCTCATGGGGACTGGGCCTTTTATGGATGGTTGGGTCTGGTTTTGGAAATGGCGGAAAGATGGGGGTAGTATAACTGACTCAAACAAGGGTAAGCACACATGTCATGTTAGTTTATCTTGCAAATGCTTCATGGAGAGTTAACACCGCTTAAGATTGAACAATTTTAATTGTTAAAACCAACAAGTTAACAAAATAGACATTTAAGCTTCTTATCACGGGTGTGAGATATATGTTGGCTGGTGTCCTTAGTGGGGCACGCAGTGGCCAAGGGTCAAGCCTATGATATGGTCAATATTGTAGTGACCATGATGGTAAATGAGTTATTGGTGAATTCCGTTGAATGGTTAAGTGGGTAGGTGGTTTCCATAAATGTGGTAGGATGAAGAGTGAAGAACTTGTTGTTGGTGAATCAAGTTAGGGTATGGCCACATTTTCCAAGGAAGAGGAATCAATTAAAATATATTTTCAAGAAGGCTCCGTTTCTCATCAAACAGCATGTCAAAAAAACTTATGAGTTTCATTTTTTATTTTTTTTGGAAAAATTATTTGAATAAAGTAGAATGCATGAACATATGGATGTTGTACACAGACAATGATGTAGGTGAATGGAATGCATAATGATACCTTAAGCAAGTATGTGATTTTTTATTTTTTATTTTTTAAAGTTCAACTAGAGTGAGAGGCTGACAAAACAACAAAAAAACTATTGAATGATGAATAATGCAAGAATGAAGCAAATCCTAATTTTGTTTTAATGCATGTGAGAGGATTAACGCCCTTGAGATGGATGTGAGAGGAATAAATGACTTTTGTTTTTGTTCTTTATGACGCATGAAGGAACTGTTTTTGAGATGCATGAGAATGAATGACTTTTGTTTCTGTTTCTTCATGATGCATGAAGAGGAGTAATGAAATAATGAATGAATGTAAATTTTTTTATAATATCAAGGTGATATTATTCTCTCATTTTTGGCGTGTGGCTTATGCAAGATGAAAAATAAAAAATATGATATTTTGTTATTTTCTAGATGATGAGATGCAGGTTGGTACGATGAATGCATGATAATTTTTTTTATTTTCTAGTTGAAAGACTAACTATGCTCACGCAACAAGAATAATCAAGTTAAACGCACCTTGTGTCCTAGTGCATGAAGGAACACATGGTGAAAAATGACGAAAATGCAGATGCGAATGCATGAAATGCGTGCATGAATGATCACTTGGAAAGGTCAGTTATTCTAAATGATTTTTGGAGACAATGCG
This sequence comes from Astragalus membranaceus, assembly GCA_039519185.1. NCBI lineage: Eukaryota > Viridiplantae > Streptophyta > Magnoliopsida > Fabales > Fabaceae > Astragalus > Astragalus membranaceus. Next base: position 119,145,067 of record CM076854.1, on the reverse strand, counting down.
GCACGTGACCGATGCAGAGCCTCTCTCCCGTATCAGAATGAAATGCTAAATACGTATCTATGAATGATGCGAAAATGATGACGTAATTTTTGACATGATGCATGTTGAAACGGTATATAAATGATGTGTGGATGAAATGGCGTATTGATGATTTAATGGGACAACAGTTTTTTTTGGACGAGTGAAAAGGTGCGTGAATGCTATCATGATATTGCAAATGATGAAATGCCTATATTATTTAATGATGGTTTTTGTGAATGATTATGAATGAATGAAAATGCATGCTAAATGAGATATTCAGTTATTTATCAAAAATGTGATCATGTTTTTTATTTTTCTTTTCATGAAAAGAAATGCAATGTATGACCGAATAACGTTGCATGATGAAGATGCGAGGAAGGTGAATGAATGATCACTTGAAAAGATTCACTATCCAAGATGATTTTTCGGAGGCAATGCAATATGATGATGAATAATGTAAGAAAGTGGCATCATTTTATTATTTTCTTTTATTTTGCCTGTCAGATGACTAATGCATTTTTATTTTTCTATGCATGAAGAGGAGTAACGAATATAGTATATTTTTGAGTATGCAAGATGATGGAAGTTGGACAACTATGTAGCGTCTTTATTTTTTGGAGGATGATATGCATGTTAGTACCATGAGAACGAGATGTATATGAAAACAAGTTACTCGTTCTATGGTGATTTTTTATTTTTTAGCAAAATATAATGCCCATGATGACAGATATGTATGAAAAATGTGAATGCATGTATGCATGAAGAAATAAATGTTTGATCCTAATGCAATTATTTTCGTTTTTTCAAGAGGCAGTGCAACATGTATGTAGACTCTTATTTTTAATTTATTGGACGACGAATGATACAATTATAATGAAATGATTTTTTTTGTGTTATTTGGGAAAATGATACCCGAACATGGAGTTAATGCATTTAAACTAGGATGGCAACATGAGGGAAAATGATGTATGAATGATATGTAATTCATGACTTTACAAATGACGTGATGCCTACGCTATGTGATCATGATTTTGAATAATTATGAATGAATGTCGGTGCATATGATGCTATTGCTTTTTTGTGTGCGAGGAAACAAAATGCATGACACTCGCAGCGATTTTTATTTCTTATATAATGCATGAGGAGGGGATAATGAAATGATGAATGAATATATAATATCACGGTGATTTTTCAGTGGGGATATGCAAGATGAAAAAATGAAGCAAATGATATTTCTAGGATGATGAGAAGCATGACGGTGCAATGATGATGAGACGCGTGTGAGAAGAATGATCTTACTTTGTTATGGATGCATGATGATTTTTTGGTATGATGATGTCGACTCATGTGCATGCAAATGAAGGAAAGAAGCATGAAAATGTTTTTTTGGGTGATTTTATTTTTGGAGAAAAACTAACCAGATTGATAGAAAGGGTAAGTATAGTGCCCCTGTGTCCTAGGTGGGTCATGTCTAAATTGGGATTTTCAACATGATCTAGGGTCACTTATGTGATTAATCTCTCAGGTGGCTCTATTCACTTCCTCACAAAGGTCTCCAAAGCTAAAATCCCCTTCATGATATGATCCACAACGATAGCGAGCTACCTGGTGTGGGATACCATGAAAGAGCGTACTCTGGTTGAGACTTTCATGAGAGTCAGACAGATAAAATCCAGAATGACTGTCACTAATAATCTCCACTCGTCCTAAGTTATTTGCAGACCCGGGTATAGGGCCCCACTCAAATGTGTGTGCAAAAGTGTAAGTGAGGTGTGTGATGAGAGCAAAATACCTAAACTAACCAAACTGGACAAGATGTACAACAATAATAACAAAAAAGTCGTCTACCCTAAGGTTCAATAATAGAAAGAAATACTAATAAATAAATAATATAAGAATAAGGGTAAAAACAAGATATTAATAAAATTAACAAATACTTACACATCTAGTTAATTTGGCTTGACTCTCTTAATTGTCCCCAGTGAAGTCGCCACCTGTAGCGACCGAAAAATCCGGAGGAGGGATTCTTCGAAGTTCTTGAATGAAGCCGCCACCAAAGTTCTAGTTTAAGGGCGAACGTTGGAAAATCCCTATTGAGTAGATAAAGGGGGTCTTGTGGACCAGATTTAGGCTCGGGAGTCCTTTATGCGTAGGGAAGGTATTAGCACCCTACGACATCCTTCCTAAGGGAGGTTACCTTTTAACTAAATGTGTAAACGTTTATTAATTCAAAAATAATGATTTTACCCTTATAATGATAATAATAATAAAAAAGGGAGACTTGATAAACAATTAGTTATTTTTTGTATTTTTTTGAGAAAAATGAGAGAAATGAATTTAAAGAAAAAAAGGTTTTTTATTAGTGCAATTGACAGAGGTCGGCCGCCCTCTGCTCCTACGTATCTCCTGGTAGAGAATCAAATCACACGTAGTTCTTGGTAGAAAAAGGTTTGTGAGTTTGGTGTTTTTTTAATTTATTTTGAAATCGGAAAAGGTATTCGTGACAACCAAACAAGTAAAACTCAGAGTGGTCGTCGCTCAATAGCTCGTTTGAAAACTAAAGCTGTTATTAACGGTCAAACGAGCTAAGCTCAGAGTGACCATTAGTAACGAACCATGTCTATGTTTAGGAAAACATTTATTCGTTATTTGGAAAAAAATAGGTTTGTGAAAGAAAACATTTATTTAGGGAAAAGGAATTTTTTTTAAAAGAGAAACAGGGGGTGCTGTTAGAAAAAGGGGGGTGCAGTTAGCAGCAGGGTGTTGTATTTTAAAAGGGGGGTGCGTAAAGCAGAGCCCAACTCGCAGCCCACGAATTCTGGGCCTTCAAGGGGGGGCGCTGCTAATGGAAATAGGGGGTGTGAAAAGCGATCTGAAATAAAAATGAAGTTAAAATAAAATGGAAATGATCAGCATATAAAAGGGATTTGAAAAGAAAACCGATGCAACCCTAATTCCCATCCCCATCCCTCAGCGCCGTTTCTCACCCCAAGATTCAGAGAGAGAGAAAAAGTTTTGGAGAGAGAGAGAGGCATTTCGGTGAGGGAGAGAAAGGAGATCTACGAGAGAGAGAGAGAAAGGAGAACAGCGCGAGAGAGGTGAGGCCGGAGGGGACCAAACACGGTGGTGACGTGGTGGCGCCGGCGACGACTCCGGTGGAGACCAAACGACATCGTTCGCGACGAAAAAAAGGGGGGAGAGCGGAGGTCACGACGGTTCGGAGAGAGGGATAACGAAAGGAGGTGACGATGGTTTGAAGGTGGTCACGTTTTTTTCTGGTTGTGGTGGTGCGACGGTTTCGGTGATGGAGCGATGGTGGCTGACGCTTTGGGGTAGAGGGAGACGACGATGGCTACGGCGCGGACGCCGGACGAGCGACGACGATCGGAAGACGACGACAGCGACGGTGGTTCGCGTTTGTGGCGGTACGGCGGCGCAGAGAGTGGATAGAGGTAGAAATTGTGGGTGGTAGCGATGGTGGTTTTGGGTGGTGTAATACCCTAATTTTGTCCTATCCAAAAAAAAAAAAGAAATTTTATTTATTTTTTTGAGAAAAATAATATTCTTCTTTTCATGCCATGTTTTATTTTATTTTTAGTTTGCTACAAATTTTAATTTTTGAAAAAAATAATAATAATCTTTTTTATGTCATGTATTATTTTCTTGTTTTTATTGCTATGGGTTTTAATCACTACAAATATTTTATTTAGAAGTGAAAAAATAAAAATAAGCCAAGAAGGAAGTGGGGGGGGTCTATTAATAATAAGGTGCTGTCATGGAAGCCCAACCCAGCAAAATAGCTAGCCCAATCCAACTCCTCCACCAAACCCAATCCATATCCTAACCCTAACCCATATCCAACCCATAACCCAACACCCAACTCCATCCAACCCAACTCACCAAAACCCTAATTTTTCCCCCCCAAAACCCTCAAATTCGGCCACCTTTAAAAAAAAATAAAAAAAATAAAAAAATAATTTTTTTTCTTTTTTTAACCATTCCCCCCTAACCCCAAAATCAAGCCACATTCATCCTCTCTCTCCTCCCTAGAAATTCGACCCCACCCCCCTTTTTTTCCTCCTTGGAATTTGCTTTCTCCCTTCCACACTCCACCTCTCCTCTTTTCTCTCAATCCCACTTCCCCACACTTCCCACTTCCCCATTTTTCCCTTCCCAACACACTCAACCCCTCTCTTCTCTCTCCATTCCTACGCTCCCTCTCTCTTCTCCTCACTCTTTCCCTTTCTCTTTCCTCTCTCACACCCACGGCTTCCCTCCCTCTCCTACCACTCATTTCTTTTCTTTTTCTCACATTCACTCATCCTTCTTCTCCAATCCCTCTCCTACACACCCACACTCACACACTCATTTCCCTCACATGGCTCTCCTCTCTCACACCCACGGCTTCCCTCCCTCTCCTACCACTCATTTCTTTTCTTTTTCTCACATTCACCCATACCTTCGACCATCACCTCTCCCCTCATCTCTCATGATTCATTTTATTTTTCCCTTCAACAACTCCCCCCAAACCCCCATATCAAGTCAGAAAAAATACTGTTCAAGCATGGAGCAGGTCAGAACACAATGAAGAGAAGCAAGGGCAACCTTTTTTGTATAAATAGGGTCTCAGAAATTTGAAGAGGGACGGATTTTTTGCTCTTAGAAAAAAAAGGAGGATCTTCTAAAAAATTAGGGTTTCTCTTAGAGAAATATTCTTCCCTTTCTTTTCCTCCTTCCTAGATTTTTTTTAGTTTAAAGGTTCATTTGTATTGAAGAAATTTGAAGAAGGAAATTTCTTCAACATTTCTGGATTTTCATTGTCAAGGTACTAAAATGTAATATTTTTTATTGTTCACGTTTTTTAGGTATTATTATAGTTGTTTTTTTTAATTTTAGTTACTGTTTTTGTTATGTAAATATTATTATTGTTTTTTTTATAAATTTTAGTTGTTCTTGTTATTTAGCCTAGTTACCTTTTTATATATTTATTTGCTGTTTTATTATTTAGTGTAGTTGCTTTCTTATTAGAATATTATTGTTGTCTTTTTATTATTTAGTTTAGAGGCTGTTTTTATATTATATTTTTGCTATTGGTTATTTATTTTGTTGTTTGTTATATTATTGTAATTTTCGGAGTAAAAAAGGTGTAAAAAAAAAATGTTGCTTTTTTTTAATAAATAATCACTATTTTCGGACTAAAAAAAGTAAAAAAAAAATGTTGTGCCTTTTTTAAATAAATTATACTATTTTCGGATTAAAAAAAAAGTGATAAAAAAATATGGTGTTTCTTTAAAAATAAATTATACTATTTTCGGATTCAAAAAAAAAGTGATAAAAAAAAATATGTTGTTTCTTTAAAAATAAATTATACTATTTTCAGATAAAAAAAAAGTGAAAAAAAAAGGATATGGTGCTTTTTTTAAAATAAATTACTATTTTTCGGATAAAAAAAAAAGTGATAAAAAATATGTTGTTTCTTTAAAAATAAATTATACTATTTTCGGATTCAAAAAAAAAAGTGGTAAAAAAAAATGTGTTCCTTTTCTATTTTCGGATTTAGATAAAAGCCTTTTTTTCAAATACTAAAAAATATTTTTAAAAAAAAAATAAATGGTTACTAGTGTCACTACTCTTTTCTAAAAAAAATGAATATAATAACAAAAATCTTTTTTGAACAAAAAAGGTAAAAAGGCCCCCCTTTTTATTAAATAATAACTATGACATCAAAAAAAAAAACAACAAAAGAATTTTTTTCTCCATAATCTGCTTTCAAAATGCCACTTTTTAGGCTAGGTTTGTTTTTTTAAGAGAAAAAAAGCGCTTCAAGAATCACGCGTTCTAGGGTAGAATAGTAAAAAGGGGTGATAAACCAATCAATCGTTTTAGCGTCAAAACGCTATTTGCACCCGCGGCAACCTTTTTAAAAAAAAAAAAGCACCAAAACGCTATTTGCACCCCGCGTTCTCTTAAAACAGCAAACCCATCCATTATTTTTACTACAAGCCCATCTTTTCAAACACAACCTAGTTCACCAAAAAACGATTTGGTCACGCTATTCACACCTCCTTTTTTAATACAACCCCTTTATTATTTGCACCCCCCCTTTTATCACATATTCCGTTTTTATTCACCACGTGATACTTCCAAACCGTTTTCCTTTTTTTCTTTTTAATCGAATTCGCGTAAAAAAAAAAAATAGGTTGTTACTAGTGGTCACTCTGAGCCTTGCTTGTTTGACCGTTAGGACTAACCTTCCTTTTTTCACAGCGGATTAGTAGCGGTGATCACTCTGAGGTTACTCGTTTGATCATCGCAAACATTCGCCTAAACTTCTTTTTAGTTAATAAAGTACAAACATAATTTCGACTCCTTTTTATCGCGCTTCCCGGTAAGCACGTTTTTCAAGCGAACAAACGCTCAATCACAAACCGGTTGTCTATAGCGGTCACTCTGGGCCCGACTCGTTTGAACGCTGTAAACACCTCCTTTTTCAAATAAGCCGTTTATGACGACCACTCTGGATTTATCTATTTGGTCACCATGAACGGTCCCTAGTTTTCCCAAACTTTTCAAAAAAATAAAAAAAAATACCAACACACAAATTTTTTCTAACCAAGAACTACGTAGCTTTGATTTCTCCATCGCACCTGGAGATACGTAGGAGCGGGGGCCCACTCCCGTCGAGCGCAAAAAAATTAAAATTTTTTTATTAAGTCTTCTTTTCCGTTTTTTTTGCAAATAACAAAAAAGGGTAAATTAAAGTGTTTTCTTTAAAACTATTTTTTTTCTACACATTTAATTAAAAGGTAACCTTTTTAGGATGTTGCGGGGTGCTAGCACCTTCCCCGCACTTAATCGACCCCCGAACCCAAAAACATAGGGTTTTTTCAATGTTTTTTCCTAAAAATAAATATTGATGGCGGCTCCATTGTTCAAAAACAACGCGGAATCCCTCCTCGGATTCTTCTGTCGCTACAGCTGGCGACTCCACTGGGGACATTTTTTTTTAGAGGGTCAAGCCTATTTTGGGTTAAATGTGTAAATTATTAGTTTAGTACTTTATTTACCCTTAGTCTTTATATTCGCATATTGAACCTTAGGATAGAAGACTTTTATTCTGCTATTTGTTTTCTTGCAAACCTTAGGGTAGAAGACTTTTATATTGCTATCTGTTTGCTCTTTTGCAGTTTGGGTAGTTTAGGTTGCTTATATCACACACATCACCTACACCTATTTATTCACACACTTCTGAGTGGGGCCCTATACCCGGGTCTGAAAAATAACTTAGGACGAGCGGAGATGATTAGTGACAGTCATTCTGGATTTATCTGTCTGACTCTCATGAAAATCTCAACCAGAGTATGCTCTTTCGCGGCATCCCACACCAGGTAGCTCGCTATCGTTGTGGGTCATATCGCGAAAGGGATTTTAGCTCTGGAAACCTTTGTGAGGAAGTGAATAGAACTACCTGAGAGGTTGATCACATAAGTGACCCTAGACCGTGACCTATATGTAAGACATAACCTGTTTAGGACACAAAAGCAATTCACCTACCCGCTGCATCATCACAAAAACTTTTTTTTCAAAAAAAAATCAAAATAATGAAAACCATTTACTCTCTTGCCCTTTACACATATTTTATGTGATATGGTTAATGTTTCTCAAATTTTTGAATCACCAAAATTTTCCCCTGTAACATCATTCTTTAATTCATCATACATCATCATTATTTCAAAAAAAATACAAAAAAATCCTCACATTGCATGCTCTTCATCTCATTTAGGTTTGCCGGGAATTGTAAGAGGTTCGAAAGTGTTGTCATAAGCAAGGCAATATGGGATCAAACTGTGAAGCAATCCAAACTCTGAACTACCCTATAGTGAAGCAGCCTAATCTGACAAGTCTAAGGGAATGTGCTGGTCGGTTGCCGCCCATCGAGCGCAGGTCTTTTGATAGAGTGTATGGGAAGATTATTATGTTACTACATTTGGACGTGCAAACAGAGGCCATTGCCGCTTTGAGCCAGTTCTACGACTCTTCATTAAGATGCTTCACCTTCAAAAATTTCCAGATGGCACCTACCCTGGAAGAATATACACAGATCTTCGGCTTTCCTCAACAAGACAAGGGACCCTACCAGTATCAGGGACAATACTACACAGATGAGAAGCTCGCCTCAATGTTACAAACCAGCAAAGAGAACTTGAAGCTCCGGAAGAAAAATCGAAATGGCATTGCAGGATTCCCACAAGAGTATCTGGAAGGCCAAATGAAATTCTTCGCCGACGCTAGAAATTGGGGTCCTTTTAAGCAGGTGTTAGCTTTGACTATCTTTGGCATTGTCTTATTTCCACGCCTTGAAAGATATGTAGACACAACAGCTATTGGCGTCTTCTTATCCTTCAAGGATCCGATTCCAGCCATGCTTGCAGACACTTACTGTACTTTCACTCATTATAGTGAGCTAAGGGGAAAGAGGATATCTTGCTGCCTACACGCCTTGTATGTTTGGCTTCTCACCCATGCTTTCGTTAACAAAGTCAGAGTAGAAGGCCCAATTGAAGACGCCAGAGGGTGTGATGTGAAGACAATGAACGCGGGTGAATGGTTGCAAGTGCTGGGGGGCCTTCATGAATATAAGGTTCGTTGGCACCCATCATGGTGGAAGGAGAGGCCCACAGTAGTTTTTCAATGTGGAAGCTTTCAAAACGTCCCGCTCATGGGGACAAGAGGATGCATAAATTACAACCCTTCTCTAACTCTAAGACAACTGGGGTACCCCATGCGAAATCCGCCCACCGAAGACATGTTAATCCCTTTTTACCTCCATGAAGGAAGCCCAAAAGAAGTTGACATGCTCCGGAAGATTTCTCAAGCATGGAATTTGGTCGTCCGCAAGGGACAAGAGCTTACTAAGAAGAGCGGCGATAAGGAAACCACCTTTCGTCAATGGCTCCAAAAGAGGATCCAAGACACCCGATTGCCTTACCAAAGTGCACTACGGGTTGAGGAAGAAATACCTGAACCTACCCTTCCCACTGTCGAAGATTTAGATAAGCTTAAAATGGCATTGTCAAAGGCCGAGGAAGAAAAGAAGGGCTTACAGGCAGAGTTAGAGAAAGTGCTCCTAAAGAACCAGAAGCTGGAGGAAGAGAACGCAAGTAAGTCAGTGGCCATGGAAGACAGCCGCAAGCAGCTCAATATTGAACAAAAGAACAAACTAGAGGTTCAAAGGTACCTAAGAGGAGCGAAAGAGGAAATAAAACGTTGCAACCTGAAAATGAACCAAGCCATCGATGATACATACAAATGGAAAAGGTTATGGGAAGAATCAATGATGGCTGAAAAGACCGCACAGAGCCTACTAATGGTATCAAAGAGAGAGTCCCGGATGATGGCAGCCGAGTTTGAAGAGCAAGTGAAAAGTATCAAGCAGGATAAAGATACCATTGAAGAGATACTCCGAGAATACCAGCAAGCCTTAAGAAGGGAGCATGAAAAATCTGATGAGCTGAACGACCATATCAGATATCAAGAGGAGGTCTACCACCAGCTGAAGACAGAAAGCATCTATTGGGAGAACCGCTTTGTGGAGTTGGTCAGCAAGATAGAAAACCATGAAGTCTTCATAGAGTTGAAGAACGAAAGCTTATACTGGAAAGACAGATTCTCAAAGCTGGCATGGCTGGCCGATCAAGCTATCATAGGAATCCCCAGACGTCTGAAGGAGGCTAACGCGGCAATGCACCCGTTTAACACCCCGGTCCAAGTTTCCGAATTCATGGAGTTTTGCGAGATTCTGATTGAGAAGGCTGGCAGCACTACTAGTAGAAAAAGAGAGAGGAGTGGAAAAATGAAAGCCATATGTATTTGAGTGAAATTTAAAGAACATTGTACTTTTCTTTTCGATGTTTTATTTCCAAAATATTGTACTTTCCTCCATCAATGAAGTTTGTTTGTCTCACATGCTGATCCTTTATCTTGAGAATATTGTGGAACCTTAATCTGTGTACTTATGACAAATCAGGATGTGCTTGCAATTCCCGACCTAAAACAATAAGACTCATGCACACATGCATCATTCGCATTTTCATCCATTCATATGCTCATACATATACTCATAACATGTGTCCCACCAACAGAGTAAAAGACAAGCTGGTGCGTCAACATCGCTATTGGACTCGTTCTCAGGCCAGAAACATGGAAGAAAATCAGGTCAATCCGCCTCAAGATATCCCGGATCAAGGCAATCCACCTCAGAACCCAGGCAATCAAGAGCTTAGGGCAGAAATAGATGGGATGAAAGAACAGATGGCTGAAATCTTGAAGGTTCTACAAACTTTGAAGGGCCAAGACACAAGTGAAGATGCCTCCGCTGGGAACACAGAAAACCAAGTTACCAACCCTCCTCCTCCCAATGGACTCGGGATCCCGCATACAGTGCACCATACTGGGCCTAATGGCCAAGGTTACATATGGCCTCCTTACGGACTCCCACAAGGTTACACACCTCCGACAGTCGATGCTAGTCCCTCAGGAGTCGCGGGCCAACAACAGCTTACATCAACGGGTCACGACGGTAATCCGGGGGCACCACAAGTTCAAAACCCGACCCCCGTCGTCATACCACAAGGACTCCCACTTGGCTGCCCTCCACCGCCAATAGCTAACGCTCAAGCTCAGGGTTCCAACCTCAGGGATCCCACCCATTCACATACCCCAAATGTGAACCCAGCCATAGTTCCGATGATGCATCCTTACTATGGTATGAGTGGGCTTCCTCACGACTACTCTATGGAGAACCCTCAAGCCCAAGGAAAGCTGCAAATGCTGGAAGAAAGGTTGAGAGCGGTTGAAGGATTCAGTGTTGGTGCAAGAAATGCACAAGATTTATGTCTCGTCCCAAACGTGGTCATTCCCCCTAAGTTTAAAGTGCCAGATTTTGATAAATACAGAGGAGCAACATGTCCGGCAAGCCACCTAACTATGTATTGCAGGAAGATGGCTGCATTCGCAAATGACGATAAGCTGCTTATCCACTACTTCCAAGACAGCTTAGCTGGGGCAGCTTCAAATTGGTATATGCAGTTGACACCCACTCATATTCGGTGTTGGAAGGATCTCGCTGATGCTTTCCTTAAGCAGTATAAGTACAACACTGATATGGCTCCTGATAGGACTCAGCTACAAAACATGACTAAAAGGGATAATGAGTCCATCAAGGAATATGCTCAGCGTTGGAGAGGACTAGCAGCACAGGTAGCACCGCCTCTTTTTGAAAGGGAAATGGTATCTATGTTCATGGAAACTCTTCCTTCACCCTTCTATGAAAAACTGATCGGGAGTGTATCGTCAAGTTTCTCGGACATGGTCGTTATTGGAGAAAGGCTAGAGAACGGAATGAGGAATGGAAAAATCGCTTATACCCCCCCCGGAAACACTAACCAAAGAAAGCCCTTCTCCGGATTTCCTAAAAAGAAAGAAGGAGAAGCCAATGCCATCACAGGAACCGGAAAAACTTCCTACTCCAATCCCTCTCACACCAATCCGTTCTCAGCACAAACACTACCTACCCCACCTACCCAAAATAACCAAGGCCATAAAACACAAAACTACTCAGTCGGAAAGTTCGTCCACTTTGACCCAATCCCAATGTCATACTCCGACCTATTCCGCCACCTGCTCAGCCATAATTTAATCACCACCCGCCCAATGAGACAGATCCAGCCCCCTTTTCCTAGAGGCTTCGACCCAAACACCACATGCGAATTTCATTCGGGGACGGTCGGCCATTCCATAGAAAATTGCAAGGCATTGAAGTATGTCGTCCAAGATCTAATCGCCTCGGGTTGGTTGAACTTCAAGGAAAATGGTCCTAATGTGGCTACCAACCCATTACCAGGACATGGGATGCCCTCAACTAATGCAATTGAAGATTCTGCAGAACCGTCCCTAATCAGGAGGGTAGAATGCATCCAGACACCCCTGGAAGTGATTCATGCTAATCTGTGTTCCTTTGGGATTATTGAGAGAGAATGCACTGGAAAGAATCCATGCAATGACCATCACTGCATTGGAAATTGTGAGGCGTTTAAACAAGTGCTTCAGGACCTGTTGGACCGACATGTAATACAAGTAGGCTTTCAAAAGAGGGAAGACCAGGTGTCAACTATCCTATCGAGCAATGGCCAGAACAAGGATACTCGGAAGCCGCTAGAGATCCACTATACTAAGGACTCCAAGTCGTCCCTGGGTATGCCTAAACCAATCACTATCCAAGTGCCAGCTCCCTTCCCCTACAACGACACCAAAGCAGTCCCCTGGAACTACAATGCGAAAGTCCAAGTGGAAGGTCCTCAGAGCAATCCTGATGTCACAAATGTCTCGGGAAGCAGCGGAATGACTCGGAGCGGGCGCATCTATGCCCCTGAAAGACCCAGAGGAGGAGAATCAAATGAAAGAGGAAAGATCGATAAAGGCAAAGACAAAGAAGTGGAGCCATCTGACAAAAATACGGGCAAGAAGGCACTATCTGAGCAAGAAGCCAATGAGTTTCTAAAGATTATGAGGCAGAGCGAGTACAAGGTAGTGGATCAGCTGAATCAGACTCCCGCTAAGATATCCCTGCTATCGCTATTACTCAATTCTGAAACCCACCGAGCAACACTAATGAAGGTGCTGAATGAAGCCCATGTCACTCCCGACATCACAGTTGGTCAGTTTGACGGGATCGTCGGAAATATCGTTGCAAACAATTACCTCACCTTCACAGATGATGAGATCCCCGTCGAGGGAAGAGGGCACAACAAGGCTTTGCATATCTCCGTGAAATGTGGAGAATACTCTCTAGCTCGAGTACTCATCGATAACGGATCGTCCCTGAATGTACTACCCAAATCAACCATGAACAAGCTAGACGTAGACTGTTCATACATGAAACCCAGTTCTACACTGGTCAGGGCATTCGATGGGTCTAAAAGAGAGGTTATCGGAGAGATGGAGTTACCTGTGCAAGTAGGTCCAGAAGTCTTCATAGTAAGTTTCCAAGTGATGGACATCAATCCGTCTTACAGTTGTCTTCTGGGAAGACCATGGATCCATACGGCAGGGGCTGTGCCCTCTTCTCTACACCAAAAGCTCAAGTTCATAGTCAACAACAAATTGGTGGTCGTTTCAGGAGAAGAAGAATTGCTAGTCAATAAGCCATTCCCTATACGTTATGTTGAGGCTGCAGAAGAATCTTTCGAGACCGCCTTCCAAGCACTAGAAATTGCAAATGCTACCTTTGTGGGGGAAGGGGCCCCATCATTAAAACCAAAACTGTCCAAAGCTGCATTAATGATTGCTAAAGTCATGACAAACAAGGGTTATCAAGCTGGAAGTGGTTTAGGGAAGACTGAACAAGGGATCCTAACACCCATACAGCCGCGTGAAAACAAGGACAGATGTGGGATAGGGTACCGGCCTAGTCGTACTGACAAAGGAAGGATCGCCGCAGAAAAGAAGGAGCGAAGGTTGGCCAAACTTGAGGGTCGGGAGCCAAATATGAAGAAGATTGTCATCTGTGACATAAAGCAAAGTTTTCAGAGCGCAGGAATGCTAGATCCTAACCAGGTTGCAGCTATTGAAGATGATTCAAGCGCTGAAAATGGCGGTGTCAGTCTTGTACGCCGTTGTCCAGCAAGCAAAGAGCTCAAGAATTGGGAGATCGTCGATTTTCCTGTAGTTTTTAGTTCAAAGTAATGTTTCTGTAATGCAATCCTATGGCTCTGCCCAAGGCCTTAGGACATTTCATTCGGGCACACATGTTTCCTTTCAATATCAATATCAATAAAATGTTATTTCAGATTCTCCAATAAATTTCAGTTCTCTTTTGCACTCGCGTTTTATTTTCTTTTGGCTCGTTTTTCATTCCATCAATTTATACTAATGCAGATTTGAAAAAAACACTGTTGAAAATAACAACGCCAATAATTCATACTGTGGCTTTGAGCACCCCATTAATCAAACTGAGGAAGATATTGAAGATAACTGGGAAACACCTCCCGAGTTAATGAGAATGATGGAACAGGAAGAAAAAATAATCGAACCCCACGAGGAATCAACCGAAACAATCAACTTAGGCACGGAAGAGGATGAAAAGGAAGTCAAGATTGGCACCACCTTAAAAGACAGTGAGCGAGAGAAATTGATTAGACTTTTGATCGACTATGTTGACATCTTTGCATGGACATACCAAGACATGCCGGGACTGGACCCCAACATAGTCGAGCATAAGTTACCAGTAAAACCTGAATGCTCGCCGATAAAGCAGAAGTTAAGAAGAATGAAACCAGAAATGTCACTAAAAATCCGAGATGAGGTCAAGAAACAGTTCGATGCAGGATTTTTGGCGGTAGCAAAGTACCCTCAATGGGTAGCCAATATTGTCCCGGTCCCAAAGAAAGATGGGAAGGTTCGGATGTGCGTCGACTATCGAGATTTGAACAGAGCCAGCCCAAAAGACGACTTCCCTTTGCCCCACATTGATGTCCTGGTGGATAGCACAGCTCAGCATTCCCTTTTCTCCTTCATGGATGGATATTCCGGATATAACCAGATTAAGATGGCCCCCGAGGATATGGAAAAAACCACCTTCATCACTCTCTGGGGAACCTTCTGTTACAAAGTAATGCCATTCGGTTTGAAGAATGCTGGGGCAACATACCAGAGGGCGATGGTAGCGTTGTTCCACGACATGATGCATAAAGAAATAGAGGTCTATGTGGACGACATGATCGCAAAATCCAAGACTGAAGAGGAACATATCGTCAATCTGCGAAAGCTATTTGAACGCCTAAGGAAGTTCAAACTCAGATTAAACCCCGCCAAATGCACTTTCGGTGTAAGATCAGGAAAGTTGTTGGGGTTCATAGTCAGTCAGAAGGGTATAGAGGTAGATCCAGACAAGGTACGAGCAATTCTTGAAATGCCAGCGCCTAAAACCGAAAGGGAAGTTCGTGGGTTCCTAGGAAGGTTGAACTACATCTCCAGATTCATATCCCAATTGACATCGACCTGCGAGCCAATCTTCAAATTGCTGTGCAAAAACCAAGAAACGAAGTGGAACGATAAGTGCCAGGAGGCCTTTGAAAAGATCAAGAGGTACCTCCAAAATCCACCGATTCTGATGCCACCGGTGCAAGGCAGACCCCTCATTCTATACTTAACAGTGCTAGACAACTCAATGGGTTGCGTACTGGGGCAACATGATGAGTCTGGAAGGAGAGAACATGCCATCTATTACCTCAGCAAGAAGTTCACCGAGTGCGAGACAAGATATTCATTGTTGGAAAAAACATGTTGTGCTTTGGCCTGGGCTGCACGTCGCCTGAGGCAGTATATGTTGAGCCACACGACTTGGTTGGT
This sequence comes from Astragalus membranaceus, assembly GCA_039519185.1. Classification (NCBI taxonomy): domain Eukaryota; kingdom Viridiplantae; phylum Streptophyta; class Magnoliopsida; order Fabales; family Fabaceae; genus Astragalus; species Astragalus membranaceus. The sequence continues at coordinate 119,129,638 of CM076854.1, read as the reverse complement.
ATCTAAAATGGATCCCATCAAGTACATTTTTGAAAAACCTGCACTCACGGGAAGAATCGCCCGCTGGCAAATGCTACTATCCGAATACGACCTTTTGTACGTCACTCAGAAAGCAATCAAAGGTAGTGCCTTAGCGGAATACTTGGCGCATCAGCCCATTGAGGATTACCAATCAATGCAGTATGATTTTCCGGACGAAGATATAATGGCTTTGTTCGGAGAAGGGAAATCTCCAGACGATGAAAGGTGGAGGATGTCATTTGATGGCGCTTCTAATTTGTATGGGCACGGGATTGGAGCTGTGTTGATTTCTCCCGATAACCGCTTCATACCATTTACTGCTAGACTGAGCTTCTATTGCACCAATAACATTGCAGAATATGAAGCGTGTGTCCTAGGCATCAAAGCGGCCCTTGAATGGAAAGTCAAAAGACTCGATGTATATGGGGACTCAGCGCTAGTCATCCATCAGATAAAAGGTGACTGGGAAACCAGGGATCCCAAATTGATTCCTTATCATGATCACATCCAAAAGATGGTTGAACGGTTCGAGGAGATCACTTTCCACCATCTCCCTCGCGAAGAAAACCAGCTGGCTGACGCTTTGGCGACTTTGTCATCAATGTTCAATATCAATAACAACAAAAGTCTGACATTCATCCGAATCCAGCATCGAGACCTACCGGCGCATCATTGTGTGGCAATCGAGGAAGAGCCTGATAGTAAGCCTTGGTATTATGATATCAAACACTATATCACAAATAGAGAATACCCTCCCGGTGCCACTGAGAATGATAAGAGAACACTTAGGAGGTTATCAATGGGTTTCTTCCTAAACGGGGAGGTGCTTTACAAAAGGAATCACGACATGATCCTCCTCAGATGTGTTGCAAAAGAAGAAGCAGAAAGAATTATGAAAGACGTCCATGAAGGCTCGTTCGGAACCCATTCTAGCGGGCACACCATGGCAAGAAAAATCCTAAGGGCCGGCTACTACTGGTTGTCAATGGAGACCGACTGCTTTAACTACGTGAGAAAATGCCACAAGTGTCAAATCTACGCTGATAATATCCATGTGCCGCCTGCTTCTTTGAACGTCCTGACAGCACCATGGCCATTCTCAATGTGGGGAATGGACGTCATTGGTCCCATCGAACCTAAGGCATCAAACGGGCATCGCTTCATTCTTGTCGCTATCGATTATTTCACCAAATGGGTCGAGGCCGCTTCTTATGCCAGTGTAACCAAATCGGTAGTTGTCAAGTTCATAAAAAGAGATTTGATCTGCCGATACGGTCTGCCAAATAAAATCATCACAGACAATGGGACCAATCTGAACAACAAGATGATGAAAGAGTTGTGTGACGACTTCAAAATCCAACATCATAATTCCTCCCCGTACCGTCCAAAGATGAATGGGGCAGTCGAAGCTGCAAATAAGAACATAAAGAAGATCGTGCAAAAGATGGTAGTGACCTTCAAGGACTGGCATGAAATGTTACCTTTCGCTCTGCACGGGTACCGGACTTCTATCCGCACGTCAACAGGGGCAACACCATTCTCACTAGTATATGGGATGGAAGCAGTTCTTCCCATCGAGGTGGAAATACCCTCCCTGCGAGTGCTAATGGAAACAAAATTGGAGGAAGCAGAATGGGTTCAAGCTCGTCTGGATCAGTTGAACCTCATAGAAGAAAAGAGGGTAGTAGCTTTGTGTCACGGGCAGTTATATCAGCAAAGAATGAAGAAAGCTTATGACAAGAAAGTTCGACCCCGGCAGTTTCAAGAAGGAGATCTAGTGCTCAAGAAAATTTTGCCTATCCAAAAGGATTCCCGTGGAAAATGGACCCCAAATTACGAAGGGCCTTATGTGGTAAAGAAAGCATTCTCTGGAGGAGCCTTAATTCTCACAAGAATGGACGGTGAAGACCTCCCACTCCCAGTAAACTCAGATGCAGTTAAGAAGTACTATGCCTAAAAAAAAATATATATATGAAAAAAAGAGAAATATGAGCCAAGCAAAAATGAGCTCGCTAGGTTGAAAACCCGAAAGGGCGGCCTAGGCAAAAATTAGAGCGACCTGGTGGATTGAAAACTCTAAAGAGCAATCCAGGCAAAAATTAGGGTCAACGAGTTGGACTTGGAACAAATGCAAAGGCAATCCTCCGAAAGTTGGGTGATGGATGCTCAAGGTCATGTGTATGGGTGATTGGCATTGTTACCTCCAAGATACAAACAATCAAATGATGTGCTTTTTCTTTTTCTTCTTTCTTTTTAGTTTAAACTCCCAATGTAATTTTCAGCCAGTGTGACCTTCGGCACACTCGGTTTCCATTTGAATATTAAACTCTTCTTCATTCTCTCACCTCCCTATTTACTTTGGAAAGATGTTTTATGGTAGATGATATTGATTTGCGAAACATGGGCATAATCGAAAGCATTATAATCATTGCGAAATTTCTAAAAATCACAAAAAGAGATGACCTCTCACAAATTTGCAAAAAGGACCAACGCATAATCACTTCAGCAAATCTTAAATAACCCGCACTTTGGCACCACTGCTTGAGGCAACCCTCGTATCCCACGTCAAGAGTCATGCGGGTTTGGTGATGCCAGCAAAGTCAATAAAGAGCTAAAGAGCAAAAAGAGCAAAAGAGCAAGAAAAGAAAAATGAAAAAAGAAAAAAGGCCAAGAACAAAAACCAAAAAAAAAACAAAACAAAATCATTCCACATTTCATCCATCATGTCATCAGTTACTTAATTACATGCACGCATGCATCATTCATTGCAAGTGTCTGTTAAGATAATTTTATTTTGTGTCGTTAGCACCAATTCTTCAGACCCCCAGCGGTCCTTCAGAGCCCAGGCGCTCCTTCAGACCAACAATGGTCCTTCAATCCAGATCGCACGTCGCGTTAATCGAGCAACCGACGGATCATCCGGCCCCAGGCCCTTCAGACTAACTGTGTCCGCCTAAAAAACACAGTGCACGTCCTTCGTGGTTATATCAGCTCCGGACCTGATTAACCCTAATGGCCGCTCGAAAAAGGCCACCCCCAGACCGTATTACTAGTACCGTAAGCTAGTTGCGCTCCTTCAGACCCATCGGTCCCTCAGGCTTAGGCATGCCCTTCAGACCCCGACGGTCCCTCAGTCGAACTCAGGACGATGCGCCAAGCATTGATTTTGAGCTAGACCTTCAGAGCCCCAGTGCTCCTTCAGAGCCCCAGTGCTCCTCCAGATCCCCAGCGATCCCCCAGAGCCCCGGTGCTCCCTATTTACTTTCTGTCTAAAGCAACCCAGTTTTCATAATTTTCAAACCAAAAGAGAAGAAGCAACACAAATTCTCAGTCTGGACAAAATTAGCGTTTTGTTATCTTTATTTCTATTTTCCTCGAGAAATTGGGAACCCCTCCTATTTCCTAGCAAAATATAAATAAAGAGGGGCAGCTGTAATACCCTAATTTTGTCCTATCCAAAAAAAAAAAGAAATTTTATTTATTTTTTTGAGAAAAATAATATTCTTCTTTTCATGCCATGTTTTATTTTATTTTTAGTTTGCTACAAATTTTAATTTTTTGAAAAAAATAATAATAATCTTTTTTATGTCATGTATTATTTTCTTGTTTTTATTGCTATGGGTTTTAATCACTACAAATATTTTATTTAGAAGTGAAAAAATAAAAATAAGCCAAGAAGGAAGTGGGGGGGGGTCTATTAATAATAAGGTGCTGTCATGGAAGCCCAACCCAGCAAAATAGCTAGCCCAATCCAACTCCTCCACCAAACCTAATCCATATCCTAACCCTAACCCATATCCAACCCATAACCCAACACCCAACTCCATCCAACCCAACTCACCAAAACCCTAATTTTTTCCCCCCCAAAACCCTCAAATTCGGCCACCTTTAAAAAAAAATAAAAAAAATAAAAAAAATAATTTTTTTTCTTTTTTTAACCATTCCCCCCTAACCCCAAAATCAAGCCACATTCATCCTCTCTCTCCTCCCTAGAAATTCGACCCCACCCCCCTTTTTTCCTCCTTGGAATTTGCTTTCTCCCTTCCACACTCCACCTCTCCTCTTTTCTCTCAATCCCACTTCCCCACACTTCCCACTTCCCCATTTTTCCCTTCCCAACACACTCAACCCCTCTCTTCTCTCTCCATTCCTACGCTCCCTCTCTCTTCTCCTCACTCTTTCCCTTTCTCTTTCCTCTCTCACACCCACGGCTTCCCTCCCTCTCCTACCACTCATTTCTTTTCTTTTTCTCACATTCACTCATCCTTCTTCTCCAATCCCTCTCCTACACACCCACACTCACACACTCATTTCCCTCACATGGCTCTCCTCTCTCACACCCACGGCTTCCCTCCCTCTCCTACCACTCATTTCTTTTTCTTTTTCTCACATTCACCCATACCTTCGACCATCACCTCTCCCCTCATCTCTCATGATTCATTTTATTTTTCCCTTCAACAACTCCCCCCAAACCCCCATATCAAGTCAGAAAAAATACTGTTCAAGCATGGAGCAGGTCAGAACACAATGAAGAGAAGCAAGGGCAACCTTTTTTGTATAAATAGGGTCTCAGAAATTTGAAGAGGGACGGATTTTTTGCTCTTAGAAAAAAAAGGAGGATCTTCTAAAAAATTAGGGTTTCTCTTAGAGAAATATTCTTCCCTTTCTTTTCCTCCTTCCTAGATTTTTTTAGTTTAAAGGTTCATTTGTATTGAATAAATTTGAAGAAGGAAATTTCTTCAACATTTCTGGATTTTCATTGTCAATGTACTAAAATGTAATATTTTTTATTGTTCACGTTTTTTAGGTATTATTATAGTTGTTTTTTTTAATTTTAGTTACTGTTTTTGTTATGTAAATATTATTATTGTTTTTTTTATAAATTTTAGTTGTTCTTGTTATTTAGCCTAGTTACCTTTTTATATATTTATTTGCTGTTTTATTATTTAGTGTAGTTGCTTTCTTATTAGAATATTATTGTTGTCTTTTTATTATTTAGTTTAGAGGCTGTTTTTATATTATATTTTTGCTATTGGTTATTTATTTTGTTGTTTGTTATATTATTGTAATTTTCGGAGTAAAAAAGGTGTAAAAAAAAAATGTTGCTTTTTTTAATAAATAATCACTATTTTCGGACTAAAAAAAGTAAAAAAAAAATGTTGTGCCTTTTTTAAATAAATTATACTATTTTCGGATTAAAAAAAAAGTGATAAAAAAATATGGTGTTTCTTTAAAAATAAATTATACTATTTTCGGATTCAAAAAAAAAAGTGATAAAAAAAAATATGTTGTTTCTTTAAAAATAAATTATACTATTTTCAGATAAAAAAAAATGAAAAAAAAGGATATGTGCTTTTTTTTAAAATAAATTACTATTTTTCGGATAAAAAAAAAAGTGATAAAAAATATGTTGTTTCTTTAAAAATAAATTATACTATTTTCGGATTCAAAAAAAAAATGGTAAAAAAAAAATGTGTTCCTTTTCTATTTTCGGATTTAAATAAAAGCCTTTTTTTCAAATACTAAAAAATATTTTTAAAAAAAAAATAAATGGTTACTAGTGTCACTACTCTTTTCTAAAAAAAAATAATATAATAACAAAAATCTTTTTTGAACAAAAAAGGTAAAAAGGCCCCCCTTTTTATTAAATAATAACTATGACATCAAAAAAAAAACAACAAAAGAATTTTTTTTCTCCATAATCCGCTTTCAAAATGCCACTTTTTAGGCTAGGTTTGTTTTTTTTAAGAGAAAAAAAGCGCTTCAAGAATCACGCGTTCTAGGGTAGAATAGTAAAAAGGGGTGATAAACCAATCAATCGTTTTAGCGTCAAAACGCTATTTGCACCCGCGGCAACCTTTTAAAAAAAAAAAAAGCACCAAAACGCTATTTGCACCCCGCGTTCTCTTAAAACAGCAAACCCATCCATTGTTTTTACTACAAGCCCATCTTTTCAAACACAACCTAGTTCACAAAAAAAAAAACGATTTAGTCACGCTATTCACACCTCCTTTTTTTACAACCCCTTTATTATTTGCACCCCCGGCAACCATTTTCTTTTAGCGTCAAAACGCTATTTGCACCCCCGGTGACACTTTTTTCTAGCATCAAAACGCTACTCACACCTCCCTTTCTAATACAACTCCATTATTATTTGCACCCCCCTTTTATCACTTACTCTGCTTTTATTCACAACGTGATGCTTCCGAACCGTTCTTTTTTCTTCTTTCGAAAAATCGAATTCGCACAAAAAAATAGGTTGTCTATAGCGCTCACTCTGGGCCTTGCTTGTTTGAACGCTATAAATACCTTCTTTTCCGAATAAGCCATTAATGACGACCACTCTGGATTTATCTGTTTGGTCACCATGAACGGTCCCTAGTTTTCCCAAACTTTTCAAAAAAATAAAAAAAAATACCAACACACAAATTTTTTCTAACCAAGAACTACGTAGCTTTGATTTCTCCATCGCACCTGGAGATACGTAGGAGCGGGGGCCCACTCCCGTCGAGCGCAAAAAAATTAAAATTTTTTTTATTAAGTCTTCTTTTCCGTTTTTTTTGCAAATAACAAAAAAGGGTAAATTAAAGTGTTTTCTTTAAAACTATTTTTTTCTACACATTTAATTAAAAGGTAACCTTTTTAGGATGTTGCGGGGTGCTAGCACCTTCCCCGCACTTAATCGACCCCCGAACCCAAAAACATAGGTTTTTTCAATGTTTTTTCCTAAAAATAAATATTGATGGCGGCTCCATTGTTCAAAAACAACGCGGAATCCCTCCTCGGATTCTTCGGTCGCTACACGAAATCCTTAGCGGGGAGCTCGGGTTCTCAATTTGGGTAAATTGAGATTAGCTATAGGGATGTTGCTTGCTTGTAAAACTTTGAAGAACTTCTTCTCATATAGTGGTTGTTATCATGTCCAAAGGTTGCAAAGCCAGAGACCGAAGACGTAGGGTTTTTATTCCGAACCTCGTAAAATTCACGGTGTATCTCTTTCCCTACTCTTTTACTTTACCGTTTATATTTGCTTATAGTTATTTATGATATCATTGCGCTGCATATATATGTTTATCGTTAAAATTAATTATAGTGTGGTTAGCGTAATATATCAGTGTAACTAGATCTGTCATAGGTATAGCTTGCTTAGGTACTGCATATAGTTTAAAGGTTTAAATAGTTATTACTCCCTGCAAATATACCCATTATCCAGTTACCCCCCCCCCCCCCCCCCCCCCCCCCCGCAAAAAAAAACATTTAAAACAAACCTTGCAAAATATAATTTGATCCAGTTACACCCCCTCTGTTAGTTTTTTTTGCTAACAGAGTTAACTTTGCTGACGTGGATGCCTAGGGATGCTTAATTAAATGCTGAGCTGTCCTCACTTATACACGTGTATGTCTAATTCATCATCTTCCCTTCTTCCATCTTCTAGGGTTCTCACTTCAGTTTCTTCTTCTCTCTCACGAAGCAGAGAGAAGTCTTCGTGGTCCATCTTCTTCTCTCTTCTTCCATCTTCTTCTCTCTCTCTCACGAACCAGTCTTCGTCCTCCATCTTGTTCTCTCTTCTTCCATCTTCTTCTCTCTCTCTCACGAACCAGTCTTCGTCCTCCATCTTGTTCTCTCTTCTTCCATCTTCGTTAGTTCACAGCAATGGCCACAAGCAACACATCTTCGAATGCTGTATCAAGGCAAGGGCAAGGCCAACTCCCTGTTTGTGGATGTCGCGAGCCAATGCGTTTATGGATTTCAAACACTTCTGAAAATCCTGGAAGAAGATTTTGGAAGTGTATTAATTGGGGGGTAAGTAATATCCCTTGATTTTAATTCTGGTCTTCAGTTGATTTTTTCGTGAATCTGAGATCTATGTATTTATTAATCTGTGTAGAAGCGAATAAGCTGCAAGTTGTTTATTTGGGATGATGAACTAGATTTTCGTAGAGTGAAGATGGTGACAGTTTCTGAAACAGATGAACACAAGCAGTTGGAATCAGCAACAAACACAATTTCTCAATGCAAATGTGGTGACATTTTCAAGGATTGGGAGTCAAACAAAGTTTCAAGGCTGAAGCTGAAGTTGTTAGATGAGAGGAAGAAGAAGAATTAGATGCAAGCAATACTAATTTTAGTCATTGTGTTTGTAGCATTTCAGAAATTTGATTTGGTAAAAAAATAGGCTGAAGCTGTAGTATTTGTGTTAGTGTTTGTGTTATTGTAATCAAAGGCAATATGAATGGGTTGGATTAGGTGCATTGTTAGTGACAATTCATTGTGTTGTGTTTGTATCAATGAAGTTTAATTATCAATGAAGTTGAACTCTGTTTCAGTTTAACTTTGTTTCATTGTGTTTGTTTATAATTAGTTCCAAGCTGTAACTGGTAAATACATAAACTGATCCAAGCTGTAACAGGTAAATAGATAAACTGATCCAATTCATTGTTGCAGATTGAAGTTATTAACTGATGCAGTGAGAAGTTATTAACTGATGCAGATTAAACTGATCAACTTATAAATACATAAACCGATCCAATTCATTGATGCAGATTGAAGTTATTAACTGATGCAGTGACAAGTTATTAACTGATGCAGATTAAACTGCTGTAACTGGTAAATAGATAAACTGATCCAATTCATTGTTGCAGATTGAAGTTATTAACTGATGCAGTGACAAGTTATTAACTGATGCAGATTAAACTGATCAACTTATAAATACATAAACTGATCCAATTCATTGATGCAGATTGAAGTTATTAACTGATGCAGTGACAAGTTATTAACTGATGCAGATTAAACTGCTGTAACTGGTAAATACATAAACTGATCGAATTCATTGATGCAGATTGAAGTTATTAACTGATGCAGTGAGAAGTTATTAACTGATGCAGATTAAACTGATAAACTTATAAATACATAAACTGGAACTGATAATACATAAACTGGAACTGATAATATATAAACTGATAATACATAATTAGATCCAAAATAAGCTGAACTGTTTGGGTCATGACTTCATTCAACCAGTACATGAGTTCCAAAATACAAGAAAACAAAAATACATAAAGTTCCAAAATACTTTCCTAAATACATTAGTTCCATCTTCTTCTTCTTCAATTCACATTCTCTTGTGTTAAACACCCATCTTCAATATCTTCAACCAGTAGTGGTTTGTTTAGGTCACTTCCAGGACCGGTATAAGTATAAGGTAGTACAGTTTTCTATATCCTTGTACTCATTCTAGTCCTCTTGAGACCAAGGTTAATCCTTCTTTTAACTGGAAGTTTAGTCCTCTTGAGACCTGGGTCACTTCCAGCAGCAGAAGCATTGACAGTTACATGAACTAGTGCAGATTGTTGAACTGATGCAGATTGTTGAACTGGTGCAGATTGAACAGGTGCAGATTGAACTGGTGCAGATTGAACAGGTGCAGATTGAACTCGTGCAGATTGAACTGGTGCAGATTGAACTGGTGCAGTTTGAAGAGGTGCAGTTTGAACAGGTGCAGATTGAACAGGTGCAGTTTGAACAGGTGCAGATTGAACTTCTTGAACATTGACAGATTGAACTCCTTCCTGAACTGGTGCAGCAGAACTGGAGCAGATTGTTGAACTGATGCAGATTGTTGAACTGGTGCAGATTGAGCAGGTGCAGATTGAACTGGTGCAGATTGAACTGGTGCAAATTGAACTGGTGCAGTTTGAAGAGGTGCAGTTTGAACAGGTGCAGATTGACCAGGTGCAGTTTGAACAGGTGCAGATTGAACTTCTTGAACATTGATAGATTGAACTCCTTCCTGAACTGGTGCAGCAGATACTCCCTCCTTTCTTGGTTTTCTCTACAACATGAAAACAAAAAATATAATTGATATCAAAGACATAACTATAGATCAGACAGATATCAAAGACATATTGCTATTATTACCTTCCTTTTTTGCGCATTTGGATTGATATTTGTGCTCTTGCAACTCCTGCTATTGTGACCAAATTGGTCACACTTTGTGCATTTGTATGATGTCTCAGTCCTCTTTAGCTTCTTAGCAATAGGTTCCTCCTCTGCAGGTTGCCTCCTCCTCAATTTCTTTGGCCTACCAGGGCATCTTTTGTATTGTGGTGGTAGCATATCTTCCACTTCAACAGTAGGCCACATATCCTAGCCATTAATGGCACTTACACCTTCCCTATATGCAAGTTCATAACTATATCTAGTATAACAAGCATCCACAAAATCTTTAGGTTTTAGTTCTTTATATGATATGGCAGCACATGCATGCCTACATTGAATACCAACTAATTGCCAAAAGTTACAAGTGCATGTCATTTTCCCTAGGTCAACAATAAAAGCCCTATTGCCATAAGCATGGTTTATCTGAAACTGAAGTTCACCAGACCATGTAGCAAACCAATTGCCACTCCCTTCAACTTCCTTATCTAACCTCTTCATAGGTTTAGGCATAACTCTATGTGGCCATCTCTGTAATTTTTCCCTTTGCTTAGTAATCCTAACCATTAAATAATCTCTAATCCACTCACACATGGTTATAATAGGCTTATCTCTAGCAGTTAATATGGCACTATTGAAACCTTTGGCCAAGTTATTCATTACAATATCATACTTAGGATAGTGAGAGAATGCATGCTTACACCAGAATTTTGTTTCAACAGCCATGAGCCACTCCCAACACTTTGCATCAACTTTCTTGAGTTCATTCATTTTTCTTCCCATGCTTGGTAGTAGGTTGCCTTTGATGCCCCCATCATAAGGTCTCTAATAATTGATCCTCCACCAAATTTTTTCTTGCAGTTGGCATATAAGTGCATCACACACAATCTGTGCTCTAAACCCATCTCCTCAAACATTTGTATCAAACCCTAGAAGAAAAGAATTGAAAACAGAAAAACTGAAAATATTAACAGAAAATATAACTGAAAATATAACTGAAAATATTAACAGAAAATATTACTGAAAATATTAAAGTTAAATTAAAAATAAAGATAAAGTTACCTTTTGTTGATCTGAAATAAAGATCCATCTCCTATCTTGACCAATGTCCTCCAATAACAAACTTAGAAACCATCTCCAGCTCTCCTTTGTTTCGGTTTCAATAACCCCAAAAGCAAGTGGGAAGTATTCATCATTTGGATCTCTCCCAATAGCAACTAGAAGTTGTCCACCATATTTGGTCTTGAGGTGACATCCATCAACACAAATAAAAGGCCTACAACCCCTCATGAATCCTTTCTTACACCCATCAAAACAAAAATAAAAGGATCCAAACCTTGGCTGCAGTGTTGGTGGTATTACAGTCATGTTGATTTTACATGTGTTACCAGGATTCACCCTCCTCAACTCTGCTGCATACCTCCATAACAGTGCATATTGCTTGTCTGCATCCCCTTCTATTATTTCTTTGGCCATTTTGTTTGCTCTCTACGCCCTACCATATGTAATGCCAGCCTTGTAGTTAACCCTAATATCAGACATTATATCTCTTACCTTCACATGGTCAGTTGTTTGTAACCTTTTAACCACTGATTTTGCCACCCACCTTGCCCTTGCATTGCTATTATTTAATACCCTAGGACATGTGTGGGTCCCATCCCAAGTCTTCATTCTAAAAGTTTGCTTATAACCCACTTTACTTACAAGTGCTTTAAAGCCACATTTCTTCTTACAAAGGACCCTAACTCTATAACTTTCGTTTCTCACAAACTCTATCTCTCTCCCATTTAATATTGAACACTCCCTAATAGCCTCTCTAAACTCCGCCAGACTACTAAACTCTAAACCAACCTTAAACTTGTAGTCTTTGTTAAGCTCTTGAGCCCTAAACCTCTCATATTTAGGACAATGACCTTCTTCATCACTACTATTCAACTCCTCAGTCATGTAACCATCACTTAGTTGACCCACCTCCTCAGCTGGGGCACTAGAACTTGCAGCTTTGCTTTTTCTTGGTGGTCTCTTTGCCCTAGATTTCACTCTATAAGGAGTACCGTTAATCACTATTCTTGTCCCAACAGGTGATAAAATAGGTGGTCCAAGATGTCTAGGTGGTGTATCAACAAGAGGTGATCCATCTCCTGTAGGTGGTGTATCAGAAGGAGCTGATCCATGAATTGTAGGTGGTGTATCACAAATAGGTGATCCATCTCCAAACCCATCATCTTTGCCACATGTTCTTTCTTCCTCACTATCATCCATATGAATTCCCTTAAGCTCATCATCACTATCACTTTCTTCCCCATTACCAATTTCAATTTCTTCATTTGTGGCTTCAGTTGAAGGACCAGGTTGGTCAATGTGCTCAATGTAGATACGAGCCTCAACTTTGAACTTCAATGCATGATCAACTATTTTTAATGCATCCTCATCACACAAAAATCTGTTGAACAACACTTCTTCCTCTTTCTTCCACCAAAGACTATAACTACCAGCCTCAAACCCCAACTCATTGACAATACCAACAGCTTCAAAATAGCTCCATTTATCCACATCCTGCCCTTTCACAGCTGTCTCACTGCCCCCTTCATACTCTAGAGTACAATTTTTGACAAACTCCCCCCATGGTGGAACACAACAGTGATAGACATCCCTGTATAAGGAAATAAAATAGTACAAATCAGAATCAGGGCTATAAAGGACATTTCATGCAAACTGGAATACAAAAATCAATGCTTTCTACATCGTGGTCCCCCCCACCCCTACAATCGTACATTAAAGGCAGAAACTAAAAAAAGGTAGTCAGGGATTATTCAAACCTATTTTTTGCGATAAACAGAGCACTTCGTACACGTCTACTTCAATGAGCTCTGCAAAGCTACTCTTCGCGTGCGTGAGCTTCCTTCTTCTAGCTTAAATAGAAACCCTAGATCTACGCCAATGATGCGAGTGAGCTGAGCTGAGCGGAGGTGAGGGAAGAGGAGATGATGAGGTGATACAGTGACAAAGTGAGATGATGCAATGAACTGAGGGAGATGAGGCGAGTGAGCTGAGCGGAGGTGAGGGAAGGGGAGATGATGAGATGATGCACTGACAGTGAGATGATGCAGTGAGCTGACGGAGATGGAGCTGAGGGAGATGGAGCATGGAGCAGAGGGAGATGATGAAGTGACAAGAGGGAAGATGATGAAGTGACAAAGTGAGGGGGTAACATACACGTGTATAAGTGAGGACAGCTCAACATTTAATTAGGCATCCCTAGGCATCCACGTCAGCAAAGCTAACTCTGTTAGCAAAAAAACTAACAGAGGGGTGTAACTGGATCAAATTATATTTTGCAAGGTTTGTTTTAAATGGTTTTTTTTGCGGGGGGGTAACTGGATAATAGGTATATTTGCAGGGGGTAATAACTATTTAAACCTAGTTTAAATCTTATTTTCCGCATTTGATTTAAACTGGCATTGTTAATAGTTTGAAAATCGAAAAAGAATTCAAGTTTAGCGTATAACCTTATTCACCCCCCCTAAGGTTTATCATATAGTCCAACAATTGGTATCAAAGCTAAAAATTGCATATAGAGCTTAACATCTCGCAATTTTATTTTATTTATCTATATTTGATCATGGGTTCATTTATGAAAAAGGGGATGTCCTTCTATAGGCCACCCCTGTTTGATAGGACTAACTATGACTATTGGAGTAGTCGAATGAAATGTCATGTGCAGGTTTTAGACTTCACCTTATGGAGGATCATTGTCGATGGACCACTTATTCCTATGAAAGTCAAAGTTACAAAACCTGGTGGTGCTGTTGACGGAGATACTACTAAATATCAAGTGACTAGTAAAGCAGAGGAAGTACCTATTGATGATATCTATACCATCGACTTGAGTGAGCTGAGAAAGTCTGAATTAGATAAAATATCCTTAAATGCAAAGGCAATGAACATTCTTCACTTATCTCTATGTGAAGAAGAGTATGGAAGGGTAAAAGGTTGTCCGACAGCAAAAGAAATTTGGGATTGTTTGGAAGCAACACATGTCGGCACGAGTCAGGTGAAAGATACAAAAATAAGAATTCTCACTTCTGAGTATGAAGCTTTCAAAATGAAGGAAGGCGAATCTGTTGCAGCCATGCACCAAAGATTGAATCTGATAGTAAACAACTTGAGAGCACTTGGGAAGAAGTATTCAACAAAAGATTTGAATGGGAAGATTCTTGCATCCCTGACTAGTGAATTCTTCCCGAAGACTTGTGCTATCACTGAAGCCAAAGATATTGGCACTTTACCTCAAGAAGACTTGATTGGGTCACTTCTTGTATTTGAGGTGGTGTTGGGACTAAGAAGGCTCAAGAAAAAGAAGTGGTCAAAGAAACAAAGTCTCTTGCTCTTGCTGCTAAAACTCCTAAGGTGGCAAGGAAAAAGGTTGAGTCTGATGATGAATCCGATGATGAAGACATGGCTAAAATGTTTGAAGAATTCATGAGATTCAACAAGCTTGGGAAGGGTGACTACTCAAAGAAATATAAGTATCAACAAAAGAAAGCCATGAAAGCTACATGGGACAACACAGATACTGATGGTGATACAGATGAAGAAGATGAGGTTGCAAATGATGTTTCTCTTATGGCAAATGACACACCTGAGGCTACTTGGGACAATCTTGACACTGATAGTGAAACAGATGAAGAAGAGAAGGATGCCAATGTTGTTTGTCTTATGGAAAATGACACCCCTAAGGTAATCCTTGATAACCATAGTCTTTCTAATTCATTTGAGCATGATGATTTATTTGATGATGTGTATAGTAGTCAAGACTTGAGTGAGGCTTTTGAAGATCTTTATAATGAACATGAAACTCTTTTTATAAAATATAAGGATTTGAAAAAGAGTAACAAAAGTATGCTCGCTCAAATTGAGAGTCTTGAAAATGAGGTAGCTAGGTTGAAGAATGAGCTACATAAAACTAAACCTTTCAACCTTGAGCTTCTTGAGCTTAAACAAAATTTTGAAAAAGTCATGGTTGAAAATGAATTTTTGAAAGAATCTTTAAAAAAGTTTGAGGTAGGTGAAAAGACCTTAACCAAGATACTCCACTCCCAACATGAATATGTTGATAGGAGAGGTATTGGGTATAAAGGTAATTCCACCTCCTCTATTTTGAAAAAGAAAATGACTTTTGTAGCTGCTACTTCAAGTTATACACCGACTGTTTTCTCTTGCACTTATTGTCAAAAAGGTAGTCATAGCTCTCATAGATGTCCTATTCGTAGATTGTGTGAGCTTGGTACCCTTATAGCTGCTTGTAAGAAACCAAGGTGGATTGTGAAAACAAACCCCTTGATGACTAACCCACAAGGACCCAAAGAGATTTGGGTACCAAAACTTTCAACTTGATTTTAGTGCAAGTATGCTTCAAGGTATGTGGGTCAGATTGGTACCTTGATAGCAGAGACTCGAAGCTCATGACTGGAGACGCAAAAAGTTCTTAATACTCACCCCCAGAAAAGGTGGTCATGTGACTTGTGATAATATCAATAGAGGAAGAATCCTCGGTGAAGGTTAGATCTATCTACCTCTATTGAAAATGTGTTATAGAGAAGAACTTAAATAACTCATCAAATATTAGACATGTATATGAAAGAGTAATTTTTGTTTCATGCATCATTGAGAACAATATTTGTAAGGCATGTTAGAAAAATAGGAAACGGGTAAATTACATCTCATTCATATAGATCACAGTCCGATGCAATTGAACTCGTTCAACCTCTAGGACTAAGCATATAGAGATTAGGTATCATTCTCTTAGAGTTCATGTTCAGAAAGGCGATTGTGTGATTGAGTTTATTGAAAACAGGTAGTTAACACTTTCATAAAAAACCATTGCAAAAGAAAATTTGTTTATTGGCTCAACATCTTTCCAACAGATTTTGAAACTTGTTTTGGATACTATTGTGCTGAATCTTTGATGCAAATTTTTTTTTGAAGTTAAATATGGTACCTAGTTGAACCAAGTATGATATATTATCTTATGGATATCCTATTTTCTTTAATATCTTATTTTTTAAACTGTGATGGTCCACTTTTTGTCTAATAGTTGTGTTGTTCGATTCACAAACTGTGTCTCACATTCACTTTTTTGATCATGACAAAAAGGGAAAAATATAGGATTGTTGTATGATGCATATGGAATTGTCTCTTTGCATTCTAGAATTAGTCAGGGGGATCATCAAGTTAGGGGGAGCATAGCATTAAACTGCGCTTATGTGTCTTGTTATATCATATGCTATGTGTCTTGTGTATTTTCCCTCCTTTTTGATGAAAACAAAGGGGGAGAAAATATTTGCTGCTATTTGTGCTTTTAATGTAATTTGTTATGCTTATGGGGAGAAAATATTTGCTGCTATTATTTTTATGCTTATGCTTAGGGGGGGCTTTTGCTATTGTTCATGTTTATAACCTCCATATGCATAATGTAATTTATCATCATAAAAAAGGGGGAGTTTGTTGAACAAAGGACAAACACTCTTTGTTTTGTATGATAACAAATTACAATCTGTCTACTAATGTATAAAAGTACAGGACATAAAAAGCAGGATATCTCAAAGTGCAACAGCTTGGAGGAGAAGCTACTAAAAGTTCAAAGAAGACCTAATTGTTTATCTGCTTTTGATAGGGCAAAGTGTAAGATCCTATCACTTCAGTTATATTACTTTTAGTAGTTGAGAGATGATGTTTTAAAAATAAAACTGTTGTGTTAAAAGCCTAGAAAAATATTTTTTCAAATGCATGCTTGCACAAGAAAGGCACGTAACATAAAAACCATTTTGTGAAAGTAAGAAATCGATTCACAACTTTTTCCTAAAGATTGAAATCGATTTCCAACATTCTATAAAAGAAAGAAATCGATTTTACTGAGCACAGAATCGATTTCAACATTCTATGAAAGAAAGAAATCGATTCATGACTTCTTTCTTAAAGAAAAGAATCGATTTCCAAGTTGCTTTAAAAAACAAAGAATCGATTCTTCTCCTAGGCAAATCAAGCAAAGAATCGATTCCTCTCTACATGCTTTCAGGCACAGAATCGATTCCTTGCTTCCTTTCAAGCACAGAATCGATTTCAAGCTTCCTTTAAAAGAGCATAGAATCGATTTCTATCTTCCTTTCTAAAAGCAAAGAATCGATTCTAACATTTTACAAAATCCTCCAACGGTCATATTTTTGCAAATCCTATAAATAGAGACCTTGGCTTCACAAACAAAGACACCACACGATTTACATTCCCATAGATCTGAAAAATAGAAGAAAAAGAACTTTCATTGTCATATCATTTTCAAAGTTCTTCTAGATCCAAATCACTCATCTCTCTCAGCTACTATATTGTTATTCTGCTAATGTGATTGGTTCTAGTTTCTCTATTGTAATAATCTATTTTGTGGTTATTGCGAAATCCTGGGAAGTGTTCTTGGGTCGTTCAATCAGGTGATTGAAGTGGTTGTGAAATCCTGGGAAGTTTTCTTGGGTCGTTCAATCGGGTGATTGAAGTGGTTGTGAAATCCTGGGAAGTTTTCTTGGGTCGTTCAATCGGGTGATTGAAGTGGTTGTGAAATCCTGGAAAGCTTTCTTGAGTCGTTCAATCGGGGAGATTGAAGTGGTTGCGAAATCCTCAGCGGGGAGCTCGGGTTCTCAATTTTGGTAAATTGAGATTAGCTATAGGGAAGTTGCTTGCTTGTAAAACTTTGAAAAAGTTCTTCTCATATAGTGGTTGTTATCAAGTCCAAAGGTTGCAAAGCCAGAGGCCGAGGACGTAGGGCTTTTATCCCGAACCTCGTAAAATTCACGGTATATCTCTTTCCCTACTCTTTTACTTTACCGTTTATATTTGCCTATAGTTATTTCTGATATCATTGCGCTGCATATATCTGTTTATCGTTAAAATTAATTATAGTGTGGTTAGCATAATATATCAGTGTAACTAGATCTGTCATAAGTATAGCTTGCTTAGGTACTGCATATAGTTTAAATCTTATTTTCCGCATTTGATTTAAACTGGCATTGTTAATAGTTTGAAAATCGAAAAAGAATTCAAGTTTAGCGTATAACCTTATTCACCCCCCCCCCCCTCTAAGGTTATCATATAGTCCAACAGTAACAGGTTTGATAACAGGGGAGAAAGTTTCTTGAATGTCAAAACCAGGAGTTTGGTGAAAACCCTTGGCTACTAGTCTAGCTTTAAGTTTATTTAGGGATCCATCGGGATTGGTTTTGACTCTATAGATCCACTTGCAACCAATAGCCTTCTTATGGGGTGGTAAGGGAACAAGAGACCAGGTTTTGTTAGTCAATAGGGCTTCATATTCAGTTTTCATGGCTTGAAGCCAATCTGGGTTGGAGAGGGCTTGTTTAACTGAGGTGGGTTCAGTGTGAGCTAGGAAGTCTTTGGGTTTAAGGTGGCTAGTTTGCCTCTAGTAAGCATAGGATGATTGTTTACTGTAGGTTGAGTGGGGGTGAAGGAGGATTGTTATTAGAGGGGATAGGTGAAGGAGGGGGTGTGGGCATTGGAGGTGGAGATGGGCTAGGTGTAGGGGAATTAGCAGTGGGGTTAGATGGTATAGAAGTTAAGTTTGTGGTGGAGGAAGGGACATCTAGAGAGCTAACAGTAAGTATTTTTGCCGGGTAAGTGACTGGTTGAGGTGGCGATGGTTGAGTAGTGTTGAATAAGGTAGGAAAGGGAAAGTTGGCTTCATTGAAGGTAACATCTTTGGAGATGTATATTCCGCCATCAGGGGAAAGGCATTTATGACCCTTGTGTTGGGGGTGAGAGACCTAGATAGACACATTCTACTGATCTAAAGGCAAGTTTGAGTTGATTATAAGGGCGGATGTGGGGAAAACATGAGCATCCAAAGGCTTTAAGAGACTTATAATCAGGGATAGTGTTGGTAAGGGCAAGGTAGGGGGACATAGATTGAGGTAGAGCGGATGAGGGTAATCTATTAATGAGATGAACAGCTTGGGTGAAGGCATGATCCCAGTAGAGAATAGGCATGGCAGAGTGGGCAAGAAGACTGAGTCCCATTTCCACAATTTGCCTATGCTTTCTCTCTACGGTTCCATTTTGGTGAGAAGTGTATGGGCAGGTTAGTTTATGTAAAATGCCTAAGTCAGAGAGGTATTTAGTGAAGGATCTAAACTCACCACCAAAGTCAGTTTGGACAGCTTTAATTCTAGTGGAGTATTGGGTTTGAATGAGGGCTAAAAATTGTTTAAGGGCTAGAAGGGCATCAGATTTGTGTTTGAGGAAGTATATCCAGGTGAATTAAGTGAAGGTATCTACAAAGGTTATATAGTAAAGGTATCCACATGAGGAAGGGTTAGGTGATGGGCCCCAAAGATCACTTTGAATTACTTCAAATGGAGCAGTATATATGGTTTGTGAGGGAGGGGCATGAATTTTATGAGACTTAGCCAAACAACAAGCAGTGCAAACATCAAATGTATTATTACTAGAAAATGGAATGTTACACATAAACAGAACAGATTTAACAGCAGCATGATGTGCATGTCCTAGTCTAATGTGCCATCTACTGAATGAATCAACAGTATTACAATTCAAAGGATCTACTATAACACAACTAGTAAAGGCAGAAAAAGGAGAAGCAGGGAAAGGAGAGGTATCTGTGTCTGGTGGAGCAATGCAGAAGTCATTGAATTTGTAGAGGCCATCAGGTCCAAGGGAGCCCTCAAGAAGCACTCTCTTAGAAACCTGGCATTTAACAAAGCATTTAGTGGGGTGGAATTCAAAGAAAACATTGTTGTCTAAAGCAAATTTAGCAACAGAAATTATATTCTTAGTTAATTTTGGAACATAGAGTAAGTTATTTAGAGTTAAATTAGTATTGGGAACTAAATTGGATCTAACAGAAGTTGAACTAATAGAGGAGATAGAGAGACCTTGGTCGTTGCCGAAAATCACTTGATCAGTGCCTTGATATGGTGTGGACTGAGCTGCAGTTTGTGGTTGGAGTGTCATGTGGTGAGAGGCACCAGAATCAGGGTACCAGCCAGGGTTAGGAGAGGCATTAGGTGCAGCATAGAGGTTAGGGTTTTGGTAAATGTGGTTCATGGCCATATGAGCAGTGGGAGGGAAATTAGGGCGAGGTGTGAGTTGAGAGAATGATACCTATTGAGGATTAGCTACAAGAGGTGTGAGTTTGTATAGCATGTAACATGACTTTGAATATAATTCATGTTCTCATTTATGTTAATCAAATGCATTTAGTCATGTGGATTGATTTCATGACATTGTTGTGCTTTTGTCATGGTGTTAATCGATAATATACTATTGTTATCCATTTTATTTTATTTTTTTTGGTACAAACCGGGTATCATCTGCGTGCAACTGCAAAGAATAATTCATCGACCCGTATTGTTATCCATTTTAGTCATGCATATGACATGCACAATTGCCCCGTGCATCGCACGCGGAATGGTCTAGTTAAATATTGTAGTATTACTTTCTATAAGAAATAATATTTAGTTTGTATTCCTTTTCAAAAATAAATGTTTACTTTATATTCAATTTTTATACATAATACCTTTTTGTTAAAAAAAATATTATTATTTTTCAAGTCAAATACAAAATATGTTTATATATTATGAAATCATAAAAGGGTCTCTTTAAAACTCTTTACATAAAAATGCTAATTAAAAATTACTAAACTAGAAACATAGACTCTTTTTCTGGTTACATAAAGTTTAGGGTGAGGAGATAGTGTCTCAGTCCAACGCACGGAAGACCATTGGGCTCTTTGAACACTTGCGGATTACGAATTACGAAGGGAATTGCATTTATCTCAACCTAAAGAGACTAATGGGGGAGTTGAGCCCAAAACCTCTCGGATACAATTCATTTCATGCTCCGCTAGACTAACCCTTGAGGTTAAACTAGAAACACAGACTCTAAATTTTACTATTCATATAATAATCATTATTTAAATAATACTTATTTTGTTTTGTTAAATTTTGAATATCTCTATATGTATCAACTAAAAGTTAAAAGAGTAATGACATTGATTATAAAACATATACGAAATGTTTGACCAACTTATATTTGAACAACTTAAATAATTCTTTCAAATACTTTATTAAGTAAGTATTATTTTTTGACCAAATTTATTAAGTAAGTATTATATTTTAAATTCTATAAAGATCTTCATTATTAAAAAATATAGTGGATTGTTATTTTACTTTGACTGTCAAATAAATAAGTTAATAAATGAAAGGATTCTTTTGACAATAATAAATGAAAGGATTTGAATTGCTAAATATAATAATTAATACATTCACATGTAACTTATGATAATTATATCAAATGTGTATATAAACACTCTTCTTGGGATACAATTTCTCACAAAACACATCCAGGTCTTACGCTTATTCTTTCCTACTTGAAGGTCTATATCCTTCAAATTGTGAATCGAAAATTTTTAATCCTCCTGTTCATTTTCCCTTTCATTTGCAAAGACCTCCTTTATTAGCGTTTATATATTCACATATCAAATCAGTGAGGTGTAAGCACGCACTTAAACTGACCACCACACACGCCGTCATCCGTCCGCCCGGCCGGGCTTGGGCTGTGAGGTGTAAAGTTTTTTTTTTTGCGAAATTAATTAAACTTATATTTTATTTTTTGGAACGTGCTTGTCCAGATTCATTGAACCGACCAGATTCGACGAACCGTTGCGAACTTGCGCTCCAAGTCAGCTAGACGTGCGAAGGATCCATGACTTGCGCACGAAGCTTCGTAACTTGCGCATGAAGTCCCATGACTTGCGCACGAAGCCGGTTATTGAAGCCTATAAAAGAGGCCTTCCCCCAATTCGTTCAATACACCGAAAACTCGAAGCAGTTCCGAGTTCTCTTATCTTCTCCCTCATAAATTCCTTCTTCTTCTTCTCTAAGAGTGGCCTACGAGCCATATCTTGAGTGGTTATAAACCATATTGAGAGGTGTATATCTCGAGCGATTACTGACTGTGCAGTCATAATCGTAACTGGGCTGTTTTATCCTGGGGGAGTCGTGGTTAATAGTCTGCTTGCACCATCGAGCAGTGCCACGAAACGTCTTAAAGAGAGCGACCTAGTCC
The DNA here is from genome assembly GCA_039519185.1 of Astragalus membranaceus. Lineage (NCBI taxonomy): Eukaryota > Viridiplantae > Streptophyta > Magnoliopsida > Fabales > Fabaceae > Astragalus > Astragalus membranaceus. The sequence continues at coordinate 119,107,530 of CM076854.1, read as the reverse complement.
GCGACTCATCCCAGTAATTTCTTCGGTATAATTTTGAAAACACTAAAACAACAGTTATCTTGGGCAACATATTCTTATAACTACAAGATCCTTAGCTTCGAGGTTTTGGGTGTCGTTGCATCTAAAAATGAACCACGAACGTAACATCAACTGTGAGACAATCATTATGGGGACAACAAAGGATACCATTGTCGAAGGAATTTATTAGTGAAACAATCAAGTGCTTTTAATATAATTGTGGAAGCTATTAGCCATGCCTTATAAAAGTGGGATGGTTAAATGGAAGAGTAAAGATAAGACACGGGAAGATAGAAGGATACATAATTTATACTAGTAGTTCATTATCACCTCGATAGCTATGTTAAGTCCATTCACACTTTGAAGGATTTTGCTACTATAATAATCACAATTACATAATAATCAAAAGTATAGTTTTCACAAACATTAATTAGTAAATCATTTTGATTCTCATTTTTACATTTGACTCTTGAGTCTGTAATCGTGATGATTATAGTAGAAAAATCCTTCAAGGTTTCATAGTAAACTAATATAAATCTCATATGTCCTTCTCTTATCCAGTCTCTTATCTTTACTCTTTCATTTAATCATCCCTCTTTTATAAGGCATAACTAAAAGTTTTCACAATTATTTTAAAAGCATTAGATTATTTCACTATTAAAGTTCTGCGACAATGGTATCCTTGTTGTGTCCATAATGATTGTCCTGGTTGATGTTGCTGGTTCAAAACCTTAAAAACCCCTTGTTGAGGATCTCGTAGTTATAAGGATCGATGTTGTCCAAGACAACAAATTTCGTATGTATCCCAATTAGGATTTGGAAAGCCATCAACTATGTTTGTCTCACACTCTAATGCCATTTGTAAGTGATTCGTGAGATACAGTGTTCCATTTTTTGGTTTATTATTATCCTATCCTCTTGTTTTGATTATATATGATTATTATTTTGGGTCTCCCTAATATGAACCTTTTTAATAAAATCCACCGGTGGACATTTACCTTTTTTAGTAAAAACTAAATTTTAAAATAATAAAATATGAAAAATAAAAATATTTTATTAAAGTTTACTAAAAATTGCAAAGGTCTAGTGATGGACTTTTTTAAAAATGTTCATATTAAGGGGACCCTATTATTTTTAGTTAAAATAAATTATTCCACTCTCATATGTGAACGTTGTTTTTAAAATACTACTTATCATAAAAAAAAAAATTGGTGTAGTTTGAATTTTAAAGTAGTGGCTTAACTTACTGGGCATCCATCTTGAGAGTGTGGAGGGGATCAACTGTACTGTATTTCTGACATTTCTTAAAAAAAATCCGTACCATCAATCAGTCCTCGACAAATATATATATATATATATATATATATATATATATATATATATATATATATATATATATATCAATTCTCGGTGTGTTTTTACATATTCCGAGGAACAAGAAAGCATCAGTCAACAATATTAATTTTACAAAAGATCTTATCAACAGGTCAATGTCTTTTGGCAAGAATAGATGGAACAATATACTCTCTTTTTGTAAAGAAAGACAAGGCTATTGGTCTTTGGAATTTTTGAAATGGATTGCAAAACAATGGTTGATGATGTCATTAATATGTACAATAGTTTTTATTGCCTTTCTATATGTGCATCAGTGCATGGATCCGAAAAATGTTCATATTCCGTAAAACTTTCCCTATATATACAACGCTAGCTTTAATAAATCTTCAGAAGCAGACATATATACGAGGTACAGTGGAATAAATTAGAATGACCATATTCCTCATTCATTAAGTCTTTGGACATTCTTTATAGATGGTGCAACGACACTTGATTCTTACTGGAAGAGATGACTGGTCTCCTTGATTGATGCACACTGTTAAGAGAGCAACCATGCTTTTGGCATGCATGTTAGATCCTCTTGATAAGAAGACACCGTTTTATCTATGCACTACCTTCTTGTGCTTATGAAAAGTAGACATGCTAACGCTATCTCATGAGGTGATGCATACGTGGTGGATTTTGTCTAGAAGACAAACAATATTGCTTCATTTTATGGAGAAATCTATCGACAGATACAATGTGTTTGTCCCCTCTTCATATTTTTAGCAGAAATGAAATCTTTTCTTATAGTTCAGTTTTATTTCCTTTGCACAACTGAAGTGAACTCAGTAGATATACAGTGGCAAATATTTTAATCGTTCGTAAGAACCACTACTAATTGCAGTTTTAATACTTAAATTTTAAAATAATTTGGAAAAAAATTGGTAGTTTAATACTAAAATTTAAAAATAATTCGAAAATAAATTGGTAAACTAATAAATAAAATTACCATAACACGTTGTCTTTAAACTTGAGATAAATGCATTTATTAAAATTTGAAATTTGAATTCAACTATAACACATTTATACACCTTCATGTATATGGCTTGTTTTTATTTTAGACACAATAATTTTGTAATTTTTCCCAATTCTACATATTCTTGACAATAATGTGTGATCTTTCTATATAAGTGATATCTCTATATAAGTGATTTGTATCTGTATTAATTTATCTATCTATATAAAATTTGTTTGTAATAAAATTCAGTATGGATGTAATACTGAATATTTTAGGAATGTTTAGTAATGGGAACAAATTTGCAATAAAGTAATGGGAATTTTATTTTGTACGTAATAAGGTAATGGGAACAAATTTGAAGGCTCTTATAAATGTTTGTAAAAAAATTGGGTTAAATACATGATTTCATATTCGTTGAGGTGTACAAGTTTATTTTCTCAATTTATAAAATTACTTAGGAAATGAAATGATCACTAGAAAAGGTTGCTCCATGTTCCAAGGTTTGTTTTTAAGTTTTGAATACCAAATGTTTTCCTCTATCTCTTGGATATTCTTGGTGATTAATTTTATTCTCAAGGCCAAATATTAATTTTATTAATTCTTTTACAAAACATGTCACAAAGTGCTTAAAGAAAATTATTTACTCTTAGGATCATTCAAAATGCATCAAAAGCAATTGTTAACTCTATAGCTTTTACACTATTAAAAATAACTATGATATTGCGTACAGTGGCGGACCCAGGACCCCGGGGTCAGGGGTGTCAAATTTTTTAAATCCACAATTTGCTAAAAATATAATTAAAAACAATTATAATATATTTAAATAAATAAATTATACATTTCATAATTGTCCTCTACGTGATTTCATATTCTGAAATCGTAGAATAATAAGCTCAGAGTCAATTTTATTAAATACATCACTCTCAATGTATGTCACCAGACAGTCGTTCATCCATGTATCTCCCATCCGGTTACGCAACCTATTCTTCACAATATTCATAGCCGAGAAAGCTCTTTCTACAGTTGCTGTTGCAACAGGCAAAACTAGTGTCAGCTTCAAAAGAAGATAAACCTCTGGATACACATTATGTCTTCCATTTTCAACTAACGTCTCTGAAAGTTGTTGGAGTCCTTTCAAAGAAGCAAATTGAACATTCCTACGCATATCGACGATGTAACAGTCTAGTTGATCATTAAGCACCGCTAACTTAAATGGAGAGAACTCATCTGGATAAAAACTTGCAAATTCCAACAACTTTGCCTTATCAAAAGCATGGAACAATTTAGATGGATCCAAAGAAGCCAAACAAAGGAGTAATTGAGTATTAATCTCACCAAAACGGTCATTAAGTTCCTGAAGCTGCATGTCTATCACAGTATAAAATAACTCAACACGATAATGATGCTCTGCTGTAATGCCTCTTGGATTACGTACTGACTGCCCCTTAACAAACAACTCTTCCATAGCAGGAACAGGAATAGAATTCTTATTGCAAAATGAAATTACTTCTTGCATTAAAGAGTCCCATCCATCATTTCTGAGTGTTTCAAACCTGTCCTTTGTGATATTAACCAAGTTCATAGCATTCAGAATGTCTTGATCTTTTCTTTGTAATGCTTGTGACAATTCATTTGAAATAGCCAATACATCTCTCATCAAATGCAAGTAGAATACAAAATCAAAAGTTTGTAACATAATTAGAAGACCAGATGCATCACCTTTTAACTGTCGAGGGCTACCGTCTACTTTCAAAATGTTAAGAACATCAATAATAGCAGAGTACATCAATACTATATTAATCAAAGTGGCATAATGAGAACTCCAACGAGTATCAGCAGGTCGCTTAAGACTAGTTTCTTGATTAAGACCCTGCCCACTAGAAATTTCTCCTATGCAAAATGCCTCTTTAACACGTTCCAATTGTTTTTCACGAAGCATGTCAACTCGCTTGCAAGACCCCCCAACAACATTCATTAACTTGGAGACTAAATTAAAAAATAAGGAAACTTCATGATGGTCTTGAGCAACAGCAACTAAAGTAAGCTGTAATTGATGAGCAAAACAATGGACATAATATGCACATGGATTCTCCCTTAAAATCAAACTTTTTAGGCCATTTAATTCTCCACTCATGTTGCTAGCACCATCATAACCTTGTCCACGGATTCTTGACATACTAAGTCCATGCTTAGAAAATAGTTCATCAATTGCAAATTTCAATGATGAAGCAGTGGTATCCTTAACATGAACAATACCTAGAAAACGCTCAACAATACTGCCAGTTTTATTAACATAACGCAAAGCAAGTGCCATTTGTTCTTTAGTTGATACGTCACGAGCTTCATCCACAAGAATAGCAAACAATATGCAGCATCTTTTTCAATGCTGTACTCTAACCAACTCCCAAATTCAGTGAACCATGCCGGAGAAAATCTTCTCTTTGCGCCTCCAATACTTCTTTGTGGAAAGTTGTGATTCTTAGGTTGACATGGCCCTTTTTGCAAATACGCTCTCCGTATTTTATCTTGATCGTTAGGATGAAATGTCGCAATTTTTCTTCGCAATCCAGGATCCGATGGCAACGTATCTAAATTAACTTCAACATGTTGTTGTTGTTGTTGTGAGCTAGATCCACATTCATCAATTGATGACCTTGGTCTCTTTACTAAAAATTTATCCATTTGAAACTACAAAGGCACAAAGCCACAAACACAAACAGAAGCACAAAAACTACTCAATTATAATTGATTTTCAGCACAAACAGAAGCAATTCAATTCAGAAAAACAATTTTCAGCACAAACAGAAGCACAATTCAGGCTGTTGGTGCAATTCAATTCAGCACAAACAGAAGTCAGAAGCACAAAGCCACAATCACAAATTAAATTCAATTCAGAATCAAATCAATTCAATTCAGAATCAGAATCACAAATCTCAGAATCACAAATCTCAGAATCACAAAAACAATTCAATTCAGAATCACAATCAATTCAGATTCACAATCAGAAACACAATTTTCAACCAAAATCAAATCAATTCGGATTCTCAGAATCAGAATCCCAATTTTTAGTTTAGGGTTTTCAAATTTCAACCAAATCAGAAATTACCAGCTAATAACAGAGAAGAAAAATGCTACAAAACATACCTCAGCTTCAGTTACAGAGGAAAACGAAGAAGAACAGAGGCGACGGCGAGGCGACTGGCTGGCGAGAGAGAACAGAGAAGGCTTCGTTCGTGTCCTGCGCGAGAGAACAGAGAAGAAGAAGGCTTCAGTTCAGCGCCTAGCAAGAACGAACGGAGAAGGAAGAAGAACAGTGGCCGGCGGAGGCGGAGGCGAGGCGACTGGCTGGCGAGAGAGAACAGAGAAGGCTTCGTTCGTGTCCTGCGCGAGAGAACAGAGAAGAAGAAGGCTTCAGTTCAGCGCCTAGCAAGAACGAACGGAGAAGGAAGAAGAACGGTGGCCGGCGGAGGCGGAGGCGGTGGGTGCGTGCGAAGGCGAAATTGCGATTTGCGAGAGTGGGTGTGCGCAACTGCGTTTGCGAGAACGAGAGAGGGAGAGTCAGAGACACTGAGACACAGTGAGACACAGTGTGTGTTTTGGATAAGTGAACTTTGGGTATTTGGTGCAAATGAGTGCAAAATTTAGGCTATTGGTGCAATTAAAAAAATTCAGGGGTGTCAAAAAAAATTCAAGGGTGTCAAAAAAATTTCAGGGGTGTCAAAAAAAAAAATTTATAGGGTGGTAAGCAGAAATTTTTTTTTTCAGGGGTGTCAGCTGAACCCCCTCAATATACACTGGGTCCGCCACTGATTGCGTATTCTCAGGAAGAATCAAATTATTTCGCATATCAATCCTTATCAACGAGCAAGCATATAAGAATGATAAACAAGCATTTGCAACTTCCAAAGAAAGAACAGGTACAGGATTGTTATTCAATCTGACGTTTAGAAGTAAAATTTTGAATCACATGGGAATGAAAAGTAAAACATTAGTATTTAAGTTATAAATACTACTTAAGTATCTAATTTAGTTTTTTTGGTGAAATAACAAAATCTAATTTAGTAACCAAAATTAGTCACGAAAAAAAAGTAACTTTGTCATTATTTTTGACGTCTTAAAGTATAATTAAACAATTAAAGAGATATTTTGTATTTTCCATCACTAACTATAAGTAAAAATTATATCAGATAGATATTACTATTTTTCATTTTTTTTTGAAAGAAAATTACTATGTTACATAAAATATGTTAATATATACACATAATTAAAATATGTTAATATATACACATAAATCTACCCAAGAGCACACTTGGATGAGATGGTAGGAGTCTCTTCCAGGTTAACCAAGGTCCTGAGTTCGAATCCAGCATTGGGCATGTAGCAGTGTTAAATCTCTTGAGGGAGAGCTTTCCCAGCCATTGTACAATTGCGCGTAGAGTCTATTTATATTATACACATAAGTCTATTTATATTTATACTATAGAATTAAAACATATTATATGGGCATTTGTTGTTTTTACCTGAAATACGATATACGATATTAATATATAAAATATATTGTATGAACAATTTAATAAAACCTACATGCTTACAAAAAATTATGAATTTAACATGTGGAATACAAGTATTCAGAACTTTTAATAGAGAAATATTTTTTAAAGATAACACATTAGTGTAAATTAAATAAAACCTACTAATATAGCTATTAATATACAAAGCGAAAAATTTATAAATATTTTATGTACATAAAATATTTTATTACTAATTAAACTACTAACAAAATAATGAATATCCGTATATCGCACGGGTCATACACACTAGTTAATATATAAATACAATGTGTTTGTCCGTCTTCATATTTTTAGCAGAAATGAAATCTAACTTATAGTTCAGCTTTATATCCTTTGCACAATGTATCAAAAAAAAAATCCTTTGCACAACTGAAGTGAACTGATTAGATATACAGTGACACATTTTTTAATCATGATCCGCGAGCATACATGAAATAATCTGCTATGGTTAATTCAGAATCTTTTCGTCAATGTTTCTTCTTGTTGATGCAGACACTTGAGGAACCATTGCGCAAGACGATGGCTATGTGTATGTGGGCTATATAGAAACGAAGAAATAATCGTGTATGGGAAGGGACAGCCCAACCCGTGGATTTATCAGTTAGCAAGGCGCTGGATTTTTTGACCGAATGGACAAATGCGAGAAACAGAAGTGCAGCAGCGAATTTAGCAGAAAATGCGAGGCAACCAGCTGAATATTATTGGAGGAGACCTGCTGCTGGTTCGTATAAATGCAATGTTGATGCAGCCATTTTTATTTCGAATAATAAGTATGGCGTCGGCATGTGTGTAAGGACAGATACGGGTGATTTTTATAGAGCCAGGACTTTATGGTTTTCGGGTCTACCCACACCACAAGAAGCGGAAGCAATGGGACTTTGGCAAGCTATTATCTGGCTTAGGGACTTTGACAAATTTAAAGTAGATAAAAAAGGAGTTTCAAATAAAAAATAGATAAATATTAAAATCTAAAAATATAAAAGTATCATTTAAAAAGAATCTGTGCATTTATCTCGTGTTTTTATCTAACAGTGCAGTGTTTTTTATATATCAGTGTCGTTATCTCGTGTTTTTTATATATTAGTGCAGTTATCCCGTGGTTATAAATATATATATATATATATATATATATATATATATATATATATATATATATATATATATATATATATATATATGAACTGAAGTGCTCGACCTTGGAGCGGTCGTGAGGGAGTCTTCAGCCCGAATGTATGAATTGATTGGTTGAATGATATCTGGTCGCACGCAGAGTCCTTCCCGGGTTGTACCTGCAATGACACTCCGACACCCAAGTCAGTGGAATAAGAGTGTGAGCAGAGTAACAATATGGGTGAAAAATTACCTCTGTTAGTGGGAACAATGCCTCTTTATATAGGGTCAGAGGGGCAGCGCTGGCCATTGGATCATCGTGGTCGATCTCGATCGCTAATCATGTGAACCTCCGCGAGGGTTGATCTGAGCCGCTGATCTTAGTGGATTTCGGTCATTCCTTTGTCTCACTATTGGGCCGGTCACAGCCGGTATTGCGTCGGACTGGGCTTCGGCCCAGTCCAGAACTGTTTCCCCCCAAACCGAAGTCGTCCAGAGGAGCGGGTTCAGGCTTGATAACGTTTGCTCCCAGTGGAGCAACCTAGCCGTTGCGCGGTAACCTGCACTGAGGCGACTTGTCGTGCTTTCGCATGTATGTGCGACATGTCCCTTCTTTTGGTGACGTGGTAATCAATCTTTAACTGATATGATATTTCGCCTTTCGATGTAATAGACGTGTAATGATGCTGATTCAATTTCCGAGGAGTGCAAAGTGCATTCAAGGCTGGAGACGGAGGGGCGGGTTCAGGCTTGATGCCCCCGGTCTAGGATATTTTGCGGCTTTATCGTTTTCGCTGCGAAGAGTCCAAGTGATCTCGGTTCAGGTAGAACTCGCTCGAAGGGGAAGCATGGGTCGTCCAAGCATGCTCGCGGCCATCGATGGGTAGCTTGGGTCGTCCAAGCATGCGCGCGGCCTAGTAGGCAGTTTTCTGAGTAGCGGCTCAGGCTCCCCTCGCCCCATAGGCTCATGCAGGGCTCAATCGTAGCCCACCCTCTGTGTAGGGGTTGCCCTGGGTGGTCTACTGAGTCACGACTCAGAATTACCTTGCCCCATAGGCTCGTGCGGGGCTCAATCGTAGCTCGCCCTCGGTGCAGGGGTCGCCCTGGGTGGTCTACTGAGTCACGGCTCAGGCTCACCTCGCCCCATAGGCTCATGCGGGGCTCAATCGTAGCCCGCTCCTTTGAGCAGTTTACCGGATCTCATTCCAGATTGAACTCGCTTTGAAGTGTAGCTTGGGTGCCAGGCCAAGTATAGTAGACCTGATGGGCAGTTCACCAAAGCACAGTCCATTTTTAACTAGCCACGTAGGTTGGTTCAAATGAATTTAAGAACGGGGAAATAAACTTAACCCAAAGTAATGAAAAATGCCTCATTTTATTACTAGCGGACGGGTGGGCCTCTATAAAAAATCCTGTAGGAAAAAGAGTGCCCCGCCTGGTTACTACAATTCATTCTTTTTTCATGACATTCGCTCCTCTTGGGGTCTCTCAGTAGTTCCCCTTGTGACTACTCGTGTGGCCATCGCTCTCTCTTCGTAGTTCATAAACCTTTGTGATCGGCGGAGGAATGCGGCCAAGTCTGGGGGTTTGTTTACGCCGACTTCAATTTCGAACAAGCTACCGGTCCTAAGACCGTCTTTCAGGAACCACAGCCTCATGTGATCATCCAATCCTCTTACATTGGCGGCTTCTTCATTAAAGTGCTCCACATATTCGCGGAGCGTCTCGTTCTCCCCTTGTCTGATCGCTTTGAGTACCGCGTGTGATTTTGGTTTCACTCTTGATGCTGTGAAACGAGCGGAGAATACTCTGGCTAGTTGATTCCATGATGAGATAGTGTTTGGCTTTAGTTCTGTAAACCACTCCAAAGCTGGGCCTTCTAGTGTTAACGGGAAGATTCTGCACTTCACCGACCCGCACGCCCCTGTACTGCATCATTAGGTTGAAGTAATCTAGATGAGCGTCGGGATCACCGATACCGTCGTACATTCTCAATGTTGGAGGCTTTTCAAGGGAAGCCGGTATTGGGTATTCATCGATCTCCCTAGAGAAGGGTCCCTTTCGATAATTGTCCATCACCCCGCGCCGGCCTCGACGGCCTTCCCGCGGGGGCGATCTGTCTGAATAGCGATGTCGACCGTACCCGCCTGTGGAATACTTGTCCTTGAACCCTTCGATCTCCTTCGACGGGGTGGTGACCGATAGACGAGGTGTCTCCTAGGAGGCGTCCTATGCCGCCTAGAAGGACCTTCGCCCTGGTTTGGCTCGGGTACGGTGTTCGCCCGCCCCGAAGTCATTGGTGTTAACATTTCCAGAATTTGTTGTACAGCGTTTGCCGGCAGCATGGCATTTTCCTGCGTGGCTGGTCCGGAAAGTGCGCCTTGAACAGTGTTCGACATTTGCCTGCGTGGCCGGTCCGGCAGCACGACATTTGCCTGCGGGACGCCTTCCGAGTTTATTAGCGGTTGGTCTGGAGTATCAGCCACGCTTTGCAAGAGCGGGTTCGTCTGGCGGGGTGGTCTTCCTCGCGGAGCCGTAGGAACTGAGGTGGGATAACGCCTGGGGTGGTTCTCCCACTGTGGTCGCCAATGAACTAAAGTGCTCAACCTTGGAGCGGGCGTGAGTGAGTCTTCAGCCCGAATGTATGAATTGATTGGGTGAATGATATCTGGTCGCACGCAGAGTCCTGCCCGGATTGTGATAAACTTCAATTTAATGCATTTAGAGATATTTTTAGGTTACTTTTAGAGCAATTATATACTAATTATATAAAGTATTAACTTAATTTGCTATTTATTTTGCAGGAAGAAAGAAAATATTAAAGAGATACAAAAGTCCATTTTAAAGCTACTTAGGAATATATATATATATATATATATATATATATATATATATATATATATATATATATATATATATATATATATATATATGAGAGAGAGAAGAGAAGAGGAGAAAAGGGCTTAAAGCCCATGAAATAAAAAAAAGGCCATACAGCCTAGGGCTGGACACCGGTCGGTTACGACCGGATTCGGTCCAGAAAAGACCAATCCAACCAAAACCGAAGCAACTGAAATCTCATCCATCTCCGACCGTTTCAGTCATCGGTTTGTCGGGTGGCGGGTTCAACGGATTCAGCGGATGGTCGGGTGGGTTTAAACGGTTAAAGGTGAGAAAATCAAATGTACAGATCTGGAAAGAAAAGGTAGAAACTTGGAAAGATCTTACATATGAGAACTATATTTTCATCTTTATTGAACTCGAAGGCAGCAACTTGAATATATCTAAAGCATAGGAAGATTGAATAAGGCCTCGATCTTGAACTGTGTCTTCATGCAAAGGCTAGAGATGGGGATAATGCTATCACAACAGTGGAATGAATTGGCCTAGCAAAGAGATAGAATGGAAGTTTATAAAATGAATTAATAAAATAGAAGTTTATAAAATGAAAGTTTAGAAGAAGATGAATGTAAAGAGGCTGTGGCGGTTGATCGATGGAGAAAAAGTAAAGTGAGTTTGTAGTGTGATGAAAGAGAAAAGTAAAAAACACTTGCAATTTAATTTTCAAAACTTTGAAACTTGGAACCGACACAAAACTTTAACTCAAAACCACTATTGGTATTCCCAAAAACCACTGAAACTATCAATCTCTCTTGAGATGCAGAAAATCAATCTTTCTCACTAAACATTCCTCGGGTGGGTTCGGGCTTACATGGATTTATTTTACAACACCACAACCGACCACTAACACCCGTTTGTAGCTGGAAAGTCTGCGGTTAGACTCGTGTACCCGCCCACAACCGACCGTTTGCCTATTTTCAATACCGGGTTTGTCGGATTTCGGGCGGGTTGTGTTAATTTGTCCACCCCTAATACGGCCAGTTTGAGAAGAAGTGCCGCACGCAACCCTAGGCAACAAGAATTAAGGAAAGCCTAATATTATAAATAGGAAGAGTACACGTGAATAGGGAGGAAGCTAGCCGTAATATTACATAAGAACAGTGCCGCACACAACAGTTTCACGCAAACAGTAGCACCGGCAAGGAGAAAGAAGAGTATTTGGTATCCGTTCTTAACACTGTGAGAGAGCTTTGGAGCAAAAACAGAGATTGAATACAAGATCAGAAATTACTCTATTTTCGGGTTATTTTTATCTTTTGTAATTCATGACTCCAAATTTTATTTCAATGTTCTTGACTAGTATGGATAGCTAAATCCTCTTCTAGGGTCTTAGGTGGATCTTGCTTGATTAGAGACCTTTTTATGTTTTAATTCATACTTTGAATTCCTAATTTTTATTTCAATTAATATTATCCTATTGCTCTTATCACATCATTAGGATTGACAACACTTTGCATGTTCTTAATCAATTAGTTGATCGGCGACCGTACTACAATTAGTTGGTGGACCTATAGGATAATTGAGACTATAATTAATGCATGACCAAACTTTAATTTAGTCTTCCAATCATTCAACATTTTTGCTCTTTATGCTTTTCTTGAATTTAAATTCTTGCATGACCAAACAAGAGTTAATTTAGGAAAAAGAATATTAATCGCGAGTGACCAATCGGATTAATAACTTTAGTAAAGGGATTGGTAATTGAATAAAAAAAAGGAATTCAGGTAGAATTAGACATAAGGGAATCGAAGCTTGCAAGTGAAACCGTGACCCTAGGCCTCTCTCCATTGATTCAACCTTTCATTTTAATTCTGGTTATTTATTGTTTTATTTGTTTTTGTTACAACTTTCAAATATTCGTTCGTCTAAACAATAACAAATTTTGATTAGTTTGGTACTTATTAATTAATCCCTGTGGAGACGATTTTTTTATACTACTTCTGCGATAGAGTACACTTGCTCTAAGTGTGTCTTTGACGCAACAAGTTTTTGGCGCCGTTGTCGGGGATTAATTTAATAATATTAAACAAAAAAGATTTTTTATTGCTTTAGACATTTATTTTATCTCTTGTTTTAATTTAATAAAAAAAAATTATATTTAGTTTTGTTTTATTAGTTAGTTTTATTTTTATTACTATTACTCGTGCATGCTCACCCGCTCCCAGGAACCTATTTTGGTTTTTGATCCATAAATTGAAAGAACTGATCGAAGGATAAGAAAAGAGACAAGAGTGATGGCTTCCAATCCGAGAAGAACTCTTCGGGACTACTTTATTTCCACGGCGAATATCACTACAAGCATAGTCAATCCACCTGTGCAAGCTACTAACTTTGAGCTCAAACCCAGCTTGATTCAAATGGTTCAGAATTCGACTATGTTCAGAGGTGCACCAACAGAAGACCCGCACAACTATCTTAGAAACTTCGTGAGGGTGGCAGACTCAGTAATTTGTAATGGTGTCACTCCTGATGCCATTAGAGTGAGATCGTTTCCATGGTCATTGGCTGACAAGGCATCTGCTGGCTAGACTCTCAACCTGCTGAGTCCATTACCACTTGGTATCAACTGAAGCAAAAATTCTTGACCAAATATTTTCCTTCAGGTAAGACTACTAAGATCCGAGGTGCAATAATCAACTTTGCTCAACTCAAGCAAGAATCTTTACATGAAGCTTGGGAAAGATTTCAAGACTTACTCTGAAGTTGTCCACATCATGGATTTGAGAAGTGGCAATTGCTTGAATATTTTTGCAACGGATTATCTTCTCAAAATAGGGGAATTGTTAATATGGCTTGTGGAGGCTCTCTAATGAATGGAGAACCTGCGACAATATATGACTTAATTGTAGAGATAGCAGCCGATGATGCCCAATGGGAGACAAGTGACAGACAAATCAAGAAATCAGCTGGGATGTACAAGGTTGAAGATGACACTAGTGTTAACATAAAGCTGGATGCTCTCTCTAAACAGGTGCAATCTTTGATGAAGGTACAAGCTCAATCTACTCCAATAGTTACCTCCACTAGTGACATCACAAATAATCTTTGGGGAGGCCTAACTGAAGAAGTCAACTATCTTGGTCAGAAGAAAAGTGAGTTAAGGCTAGGTATGCAAGATTCCTTAGTTAGATACATGGAAAAAGTTGGACACCCGTGCATGGGTGTTTTAGCCAATTACATGGACAGGACTGATGAGAGGTTGCAATCCATTGAAGAACTGATAAAAGCACAGGGCCGGCCAACAACTTCAACTGAAGAGGCCAATTATGTTCAGAATTCCAACCGGGCCCAAAATGGCCCTTATTCAAACACTTACAATCCGGGTTGGAGAAATCACCCTAATTTCTCTTGGGGAGGACAACAAAAGGAGCAAAGCTCGAACTCCTATAAGCCTCCACATGTGCAAAGGCAAGAGGAGAAAAAGTTGGATACCAATGATGTGTTGACAAGGTTTATGCAGCTAATAAATGAAAAATTTGGAAGCATGGAGGGCCAAATTGGAGCCATGAACAACGAATTTGGAAGCCTGAAGGGTCAAATCTCAAATCTCATTACTGTGTTGTCTCCAAGGTTCTAAAAACCGGACCGAATCGGCCGGTTCAACCGGTTGAACCGGGAACCAGACCCCTGGCCGGTTGGTTCAACCCCATTTGAACCGCAGGCCAAAGAACCGGCCAGAACCGGGGAAGAACCGGATAGAACCGCCAAGAACCGCTTTGAACCGGGAAAGAACCGGGAACCGAACCGGGTTGAACCGGGTTGAACCGCCCGAAATGCAATTTTTTATTTTTAAATTTACTTTTTTCTCCAAAATTTAATATTTTTTATTTTTTATTTAATAAATTACTTATCCGTGTAACCATGGTCGAACCGGTTGAACCGATTGAACCACGAACCGGAGGTCTCGCCGGTTCGATCTCCGGTCCGGTTTTAAAAACATTGGTTGTCTCAAAGGCCTCAAGGCTCACTGCCTACCCAAACTGAGCCTACTCCAAGAAATGAGCATTGCAAGGTTGTCACTCTTAGGAGTGGCAAGGAGCTGGTTCAAGAAAACAATCAAGATGGGCGGTCGCCCGAGAAAGAAATACAAGCTCCTACTGAGGAAAGCAAAAAGGAAAGGGAAAAATATGAGCAAGCAAAGGTAAATGTTCCTCATCCTCAAAGACTTAAAAACGAGCAGCATGATAAGCAATTTGCCAAATTTCTTGAAATATTTAGAAAATTGCATATCAACATTCCTTTTGCCGAAGCTATTGCTCAAATGCCTAAATATGCCAAATTTTTAAAAGAAATTATTTCTAACAAAAGGAAGTTAGAAGGCTTTGAGATAGTTAGGCTTAATGAGGAATGTTCTGCTATAGTTCTAAAAAAGTTACCACCTAAGCTTAAAGATCCAAGTAGTTTTACTATCCCTTGTACAACTGGTAAGTCTCATTTTAAAAAGGCTTTATGTGATTTAGGAGCAAGTATAAATTTGATGCATTTTTCTGTTTTTAGAAAGCTTGGTTTGCAGGAACCACATCCTACTAACATCACTTTGCAGCTATCTGATAGATCCATTGGCCACCCCCGTGGAGTGGTGGAAGATGTTTTAGTTAATGTTGATAAGTTTATTTTCCCTGCTGATTTTATTGTATTGGGTATGGAAGAAGATGAGGAAGTCCTAATTATTTTGGGGCATCCTTTCTTAGCTATAAGAAAAAGCTTAATTGATGTTCAGCAGGGAAAATTGACTTTGAGATTGGGAGATGAGGAAATTGTATTTCAAGTCTTGAACTCATTAAAAAAATTCTTCCTCATTTGCTTCTTGTAATTTTATTCAAGCTATGGATATTAATGATGTTGTTACCTCTGAAAGTTTTGATGATTTTAAAATTCAGGACCCTCTAGAAAAAGTACTTACTGTGCAGGGACTTGGCATATTGCAGGGTGGTGAGGAAGAAGAGTTCTTAATATTTTTGCAGTCTCACCACCCTCAGAAAAATTGGAGTAACTATAGATTTGAGGAATTGGAATGGGGTAATACTCCAAATCCCAAACCTTCAATTGAAGAGGCTTCTGAGCTTGAATTAAAGCCTCTTCCTTCAAATGTAAAATATGTTTTCTTGCACCCCCTTCCTCTTTGCCTGTGATTATTTCTGCAAATTTGACAGACACCGTGGAGGATAAGCTTTTGAGGGTATTAAGGGCCAACAAAGAGGCCTTTGGTTGGTCTATTCATGATATAAAAGGCATTATCCCCTCAATTTGCACTCACAAGATTTATATGGAGGATGATTATTGCTCTGTACCTTGCAGTATTGGGTTGACTGCAATTGGTAGGTCTCTTGCTGCCTGGCCGGAGGTTAGTGTGAGCCCCGGGGGGGACCTGCGAAGCCACTCCGACGCTCAAGTCAGTATTGAGAATAGATGAGTGATTTAGCTAGGAATGAGAGTATGTACCTTATGAAGGCAATGGGAGCCGGTATTTATAGGAAATCGTGCGGGTTTGTGGATCGTCGGATCAGTAGAATCGATCTTAACCATTCAAGTGTGATGACCTTAATTGGGCTTGTATGTTGTGGATATGGGCCGAAATGATTGGGTCAATCCATATCCAATTGCTAAATGCACCTTCTGGTATTGCTGAATGGACCTCCTGGTCCAGTCCAGAACAATTACCAACCTCGGGCACTACCTCAACGCCGCCTCAATCCTAACATGAAAGAGGCGGTAAAACAGGAAGTGATTAAGCTTCTTGACGCATGTATCATTTATCCTATCTCTGATAGTAAGTGGGAAAGTCTTGTCCAATGTGTTCCTTAAAAGGGGGTACTACCGTGATGGAGAATGATAAAAATGAATTAATTGCAGTTAGGAAAACTACCGGGTGGCGTATGTGCATTGATTATAGAAAATTAAATGATGCCACCCAGAAAGATTACTTCCCCCTTCCCTTTATTGATCAAATCCTTGAGAGAGTGGCAGGTCATGATTATTATTGTTGTTTGGATGGATAGTCCGGTTATTTGCAAATACCAGTGGCTTCTAAAGATCAAGAAAAACTACTTTTACTTGCCCATATGGAACATTTGCATATAAAAGGATGTCATTCGGTTTATGTAATGCCCCTGCCACTTTCCAAAGATGCATGATGTCTATTTTCTCTGACTTGGTTGAAAAATGCATTGAGATATTCATGGATGATTTTACCGTCTTTGAATCCTCTTATGAGGATTGTTTACATAACTTGAATTCAGTGTTGCAGAGATGCAGGGATACCAATTTAGTGCTCAATTGGGAGAAGTGCCAATTTATGGTACAAGATTGCATTATTCTAGGACATAAGGTGTCCACTAGAGGCATTGAAGTTGATCCTGCAAAGTTTGAGGTAATTGCAAAGTTGCCCCCACCCAATTCTGTTAAGGGGGTCCGTAGTTTTCTAGGCCATGCTGGCTTCTATAGGAGGTTTGTTAAAGACTTCTCAAAAATTGCAAAGCCTATGGCTGACCTCTTGGTTAAGGAGGCCACTTTTGATTTTTCTAACACTTGTTTGAAGACTTTTAATTGTTTAAAGGAAAAATTAATTAGTGCCCCTGTTGTTGTTGCCCCCGATTGGTCGCTTCCCTTTGAAATTATATGTGATGCCAGCGATACTGCTGTGGGGGCTGTTTTGGGGCAAAGAAAGAATAAGGTATTCTATACCATTTACTACGCTAGTCGCACTCTTGATGATGCTCAAAGAAATTATACTACCACAGAGAAAGAGTTGCTAGCTGTAGAGTTTGCTTTTGACAAGTTTTGTCATTACCTTGTTCTTTCTAAAGTTATTGTTTATCCTAATCATGCTGCTATTAGATATTTGCTTGGAAAACAGGATGTAAAACCCAGGTTAATCAGGTGGATTTTGTTGCTACAAGAGTTTGACTTGGAGATTAGAGACAAGAAAGGCTCAGAGAACTTTGTAGCTGACCACCTCTCAAGGCTTGACCATAGTGTGATGCAGGCCTCAAATGATGGGGAGATCAATGAGGTTTTCCCTGATGAGAGACTTTTAGCTATCTCTACGATTCCTTGGTTTGCAGACATTATCAACTACTTGGCGGGTAAGGTTGTTCCCCCTGACTTTTCTTTTCAGCTAAGGAAGAAATTAATTTCTGATGCTAGACACTACTTGTGGGATGACCCTTACCTGTTTAAAGTATGTGGAGACAAGGTAATTAGGCGTTATGTGCCTATGGATGAGGTAATTTCTATCCTTGAGCATTGTCATTCTAAAGAGGTAGGTGGCCACTTTGGCCCAAATAGAACGGTATATAAAGTTTTGCAATGTGGTTTTTATTGACCTACTATATTTAAAGATACTCATGAATTTGTGAAAGCTTGTGATAGTTGTCAAAGGAGTGGCAATATTTCTAGGCGTCAAGAGATGCCTTTAAACAACATTTTGGTTTGTGAGATATTTGATGTATGGGGTATTGACTTTATGGGGCCCTTCCCTAAATCTTTTTCAACTCAATATATTCTTGTTGTTGTAGATTATGTGTCTAAGTGGATGGAAGCTGTAGCCTTACCCACTAATGATGCTCGGGTGGTGGTGAAATTTTTAAAGAAAAACTTTTTCTCCAGATTTGGCACTCCCCGAGCCATTATTAGCGATGGTGGCACTCATTTTTGTAATAAACAATTTGAAAATCTTTTGAGCAAATATGGTGTCACTCATAAGGTAGCAACCCCTTACCACCCACAAACTAGTGGGCAAGTTGAAATTTCAAACAGAGAGCTGAAAAGGATTTTAGAGAAGACAATTAGTGCATCAAGAAAAGATTGGTCTTTGAAACTTGATGATGCACTATGGGGCTATAGGACTGCTTTTAAAACCCCAATTGGGATGTCTCCTTACCGTCTTGTTTTTGGAAAAGCATGTCATTTGCCTGTTGAATTAGAGCATAAAGCACTTTGGGCTTTAAAATTTCTAAACTTTGATGCTTAGCTTACAGGTGAAAATAGGTTGCTGCAGCTCGATGAATTGGATGAGCTCCGTCTGGGAGCCTATGAGAATGCCAAGTTATATAAGGAGCGGACTAAAAAGTGGCATGACAAGCGCATCCAGCAGCGTGAATTCCATGTAGGTGAGAAAGTTTTAATTTATAACTCACGTTTGCGTCTTTTTCCAGGAAAATTGCGCTCAAGGTGGTATGGCCCCTACACTATTACTCAAGTGTTTCCTTATGGAGTGCTTGAGGTATCCCATAAAGATGGCACCACTTTTAAGGTCAATGGGCAGCGTGTGAAGCATTTTGAGGAAGGGCTGAGTCAAGTGAGTTATGTCACTACCCTCAAGGATTGACTCTGTAACATCCTCAAAATAATTAATCGAATTATTTGGATGTCAACCCAAATGAATTATTTTTAGTACTTGATTAGTGTATTTATCGAGTGCTAAAGTTAATTATTTGGTTGTCTCAGGAACGTTAACCCGATAAAACGGAATAAGGGTGATTTGGGGAAGAAATAAGAGATTAAGGGCAATATGGTCATTTGACCATATTACCACTTAATAGAAATAAAAGAAAGAAGAGAAGTCAAAGGAGAATAGAAAGAAGGAATCGAAGGAAAGAAGAGAAGAGAAGAAAGAAGAAAGGAAGAAGAAGAGAAAGAGGAGAAGAGGAAGAATCTCTCACCCCCAAGTCCCCAAAGTTCATCATCATCATCATCATCATCATCTCACCTCCATTGTTGCCCTCCAAGAACTAGGTAACCTCTCACCCCTTTTTTCCCCTCTTTGATTGAATTCGAATTTTAGGGTTTTGGTGAGGGATTGATCGAAATCATGGATTGGGGAACGCTATTTATGATTGAAACATGATTAGGAACGAAGCCAAGGAAGATTGAACGCGGTTTGAAGTTCGAATCGAAGTTGGAAGCAGAATGGAGACAATAGGGTTCCGTTTGGGGATTTTGGAGTCTCGGTGATTTCGGCTCGGTATCGACTCTCGCGTTTAAGGGTGAGTTTTACTCACGTTTAGGATTGTTTCGTTTTGAAAATGAATTTTGTGTTGATTGGTTTCGAAAGATTTTTGACTCAAAAACCGTTATTTGGAAATATGTCGTATTTTGATAAAATTCGTTTAGATTGAGTTTTTCATTGATTTGATTGATTGTGTGATATTGATTGAATCTGTTCTTCTGGTTGTTTGGACTGTTTTCAATCAGAACAAGAATTGGAATTGAGCGGAATAGCGGATTTCGCGAGAAGTCGCAAAAATCAGCATTTCTCAGCATCCATCGCGTCGCGAGACGCTTCCATCGCGTCGCGACCCCCCCTTAAAAATTTGCAACGAAATGTTTCTGACGTTTTTCGCGTCGCGAGGGAAGCAGTTCGCGTCGCGACGCTTTGCAGTTTTTCAGCAACTGTACACTGATTTTGTTTTTGCGATAACTTTTGATCCGGGAACCCGATTGAGGTGTTGTAAGATGAGTTTGAAAGCTTATTCAGAGGCCTAACTGAATATACAATTTAAAAGGTAAAATGAACTGTTTTTGAAGTTATAAATGGTTTTAAAAGCGGCGAATTAGTATGCGAGAGCAAACATAGATTGTGTTTATGATACGAACTAAATGTTCAACTATCGGTCTAATGTAAATGAACTAAATGTTCATGTGAAAGTATATATATATATATATATATATATATATATATATATATATATATATATATATATATATATATTATATCGAGTTTGGGTGATGACCCATGGGACTAACATACTAGGCGGGGTAGTCATGCACCCTTACCCTAGGCCCTGTGCCATTAGGGAAAGTACTATTGGTAAGAGGGTTCACCGGGTTTGTAGCGTTCGCGCAGTCGGTGTTATGTTAAATTGTTTGTTGTGCGATTCACCGGGTTTGTAGCGTTTGCGCAGTCGGTGTCATGCTGAGTTATAACAGGTTTTTCGGGTTTGTAGCGTTCGCGCAGTCGGTGCCGTGTTAAGTTAAAACCAGGATTCATAATTGGACCGAGAGTGTTAGTAGGGGTCTCGGTAGAACTCACTGAGATTGTATCTCATTGTTTATATGTTGTTGTTTTACAGAGAAATAGGGACAGCGGAAATCCAATAGGCACGAGTAGGTTGAGCTCGAGCGACTGCTGATGACTTAGCTTTTATGCTTAAGTTTATATTTCCTTTTGTTGTCTATGTACTACAACTCTATGTCTTAGTGTTATGACTTTATTCCGCTTTCTTGTATGATATTGAGCACTATAGTTTGCTGAAGGTTATGGTCGGGGAACCTTTTTGGTCTTATTTGTATTTGAGACTGTTTCGTCGTTATTCAGCGAGAACTATATTGCAGTGTTCAGTATCTATGCAGGAATTTTATATCCTGATGTTTTAGGGATGGTGCACTTGGGTATTTTTACTCGATAAAAATACGGGGGTGTTACAGACTCTAGTACCGTCGGGCTTGGGACGTTAAACAAGTGCTTTGCAGGAGGCAACCTGTGTTTTATTTTCTCTCATTTTTCTTTTTTTTTCTTTTTTAGGAATAAGCTCCAACTACAAGCTCTCTCAGGGAAGTCACTCTTACTCTCTCTCTCTCTCTCTCTCTCTCTCTCTCTCCCTCTTTTATTTCCTTTTGTTTCTATTTGATCACTTTGCATTGAGGACCATGCTTCATGCTAGTGTGGGGGAGAAGAGTTATTTTGTCACTTGATCTTTATTAATGCACATACCCACCGTATATGTTGATAGCATTTTTTCTGGCTTATTTTAGCGACTTATGCTTCAAGTTGAAAAAAAAAATAGAGATTTTGCCTTTAGGGGATCCCATAATTAATTTACTTGACAGACTTGTGCTTAATTGTAACTGTGAGGATGTTCTTAGGAAGCTGATAATTAGCATTTGTCCCTCTTGAGTACTTTTTGGGAACTAGCTTCTAAAGGTGAGATTTGAGTCTTCATAAGGGGATTGATACTAAATCATAAATTTTTACCCCTTTTCTTTCTATGAGTGTGTTTCCCAATTTGCTACATTCTAGAATTTGTCTTTTGACCATTTCAAGGCAAAAATTTATTTGCATAATGTAAAAAGATTTGGGGAATTTAGATATTTTTCTGGCCTCAAAGTTGTTTGTTGAATTTATCCATTAGTTGCCCCCTTTGAGTCTATTTGTTATATTTTTTCTTTGGTACCTAGATATAATTTTTTTTCTTTTTTCTATGGTAACCATTTGAAATTAAATTTGGAGCAACCATTAAAAATTACAATTTTGTCCTGTATGTTAGTTGTCTATCTTGTCAGGACTGAAAAAAATTGGTGTGACTTATGTGCTTACCTTTTCCCCCTAAGAAAAGCAAAAAAAAAAGAAAGAAAATTTGAAAAAATAATAAGCAAAAAGGAGGAAAAGGCAAATATAAAAAAAAACTCAAGAGCAAGGCAAATCAAAAAGTTCCTACTCAAAAGAAAAGGCAAATCAAAAAGAGTTGTCCCAATAGAAAAGGAGTGAAGAAGGAAGTGAAATTAATTTGGAGTTTGGACAAAATTTGTAAAATAGATAGGAGCTCCATATTTGGTTTCAAAGGTTACTATGTGCTTGTTGTTTTTAACCCTTTGATTATACATTTCTTCTTATTTTCTACCCTGCATGGACCCACCCTGGCCCCATTACAACCCATAACACCCCATCTTTTGCATGCATGTGAACTATTTAGTAGAGATTTGGTCAAATTACAAACATATGGTAATGTGCATTTTGTTGAAACTTGAGTGTATATTATCCCTTGTCCCTAAACACTTAGAGAGATTGTGAGCGAGTGCCCAAGTTCACAGAAATGTATTCTTCAGGGACTTGAGCCTCTAATTGGGCAACCTTTTGACACCTCATATGTGCTATAATGTCTAATGTCGGTCATTGTGCTTCTAATTTTGGGTTCCTTATTTGGCTGTCTCTGTTACTTATTTGAAAAATTTAATGAGCTGGAAATTTGCTTGAGGACAAACAAAGGTTAAGTGTGGGGGAGTTGATAAACTCCAATTTAGTGCATTTTTAGAGCTATTTTTAGGTTACTTTTAGAGCAATTATATACTAATTATATAAATCATTAACTTAATTTGCTATTTATTTTGCAGGAAGAAAGAAAATATTAAAGAGATACAAAAGTCCACTTTAAAGCTACTTAGGAATATATATATATATATGAGAGATAAGAGAAGAAAAGGGCTTAAAGCCCACGAAATAAATAAAAAAAGGCCATACGGCCAGTTTGAGAAGAAGTGCCGCACGCAACCCTAGGCAACAAGAATTAAGGAAAGCCTAATATTATAAATAGGAAGCAGTACACATAATAGGGAGGAAGCTGGCCGTAATATTACATAAGAACAGTGCCGCACAAAACGGTTTCACGCAAACAGTAGCGCCGACAAGGAGAAAGAAGAGTATTTGGTATCCGTTCTTAACACTGTGAGAGAGCTTTGGAGCAAAAATAGAGATTGAATACAAGATCAGAAATTACTCTATTTCCGGGTTATTTTTATCTTTTGTAATTCATGACTCCAAATTTTATTTCAATGTTCTTGACTAGTATGGATAGCTAAATCCTCTTCTAGGGTCTTAGGTGGATCTTGCTTGATTAGAGACATTTTTATGTTTGAATTCATACTTTGAATTCCTAATTTTATTTCAATTAATATTATCATATTGATCTTATCACATAATTATGATTGACAACCCTTAGCATCTTCATAATCAAATAGTTGATCAGCAACCGTACTGCAATTAGTCGGTGGACCTATAGGACAATTGAGACTATAATTAATGCATGACCAAACTTTAATTTAGTCTTCCAATCATTCAACCTTTTTGCTCTTCATGCTTTTCTTGAATTTAAATTCTTGCATGACCAAATAAGGGTTAATTTAGGAAAAAGAATATTAATCGCGAATGACCAAACAGATTAATAGCTTTAGTAAAGGGATTGGTAATTGAATAAAATAATGGAATTCAGGTAGAATAAGACATAGGGGAATCGAAGCTTGCAAGTGAAACCGTGACCCTAGGCCTCTCTGCATTGATTCAACCTTTCATTTTAATTCTGGTTATGTATTGTTTTATTTGTTTCCGTTACAACTTTCAAATATTCGTTCGTCTAAACAATAACAAATTTTGATTAGTTTGGTACTTATTAATTAATCCCTGTGGAGACGATATTTTTTATACTACTTCTGCGATAGAGTACACTTGCTCTAAGTGTATCTTTGACGCAACAGGTTGTACCTGCAATGACACTCTGACGCCTAAGTCAGTGGAATAAGAGTGTGAGCATAGTAACAATATGGGTGAAAAATTACCTCTCTGTTAGTGGGAACAATGCCTCTTTATATAGGGTCAGAGGGGCAACGCTGGCCATTGGATCATCGTGGTCCATCTCGACCGTTGATCATGCGAACCTCAGCGAGGGTTGATCTGAGCCATTGATCTTAGTGGATTTCGGTCATTCCTTTCTGTCTCACTATTGGACCGGTCACAGCCGGTATTGCATCGGATTGGGCTTCGGCCCTGTCCAGAATATATATATATATATATATATATATATGTCATTGCAGTTATCCCCGTATTTTTTTTATATATCACTGCAGTTATCCCGGGTTTTTTATGTATCGATCAGTGCAGTTGTCTTATAGCTTCAATTGATTATTTGAGTTGATTAGTAGATTATAGTAGATAGTAAAAGATATAGAGTAGATTATCAATAAGAAACACTTATCCCGTGTAGATTATCATTAAAATAATCAGCGACAATTATTTATCCTTTTTAGGTATTAGTAACAAATACTTGTCACGTGTGTTTTAAATATTAATTAGTTTAAATAGTCATTAAGCCTTCTTGTTTTTTGACAGTAGGTTTATAGTAGTCTTCAAAACTTATAATTATCAATGACAAATATTAATCCCGTGTTTTTTTTTATATCACTACAGTTATCCCGTGTTTTTTATATATCAGTGCAGGTATCTCATAGTTTCAATTGATCATTTTAATTGATTAGTAGATTATAGTAGACAGTAAAAGTTAGATAGTAGATTATCAAAGTAGTCTTCAAAAAATTTAATTTTAAATGACAAATATTAATCTCGTGTTTTATTATATATCGGGGCAGTTATCTCGTAGTTTCAATTGATTATTTCAATTGATTAAATTCTGTCTCTGTTTATTTCTGATCTGTCTTTTGTTAGCAGGTCCTAGCTTTTTCAGGAATTCAGTTTTTGGCCAGAGTTTGGTTGGTTATATTTCTTGTTTCAAGGACATATTATGTATCTGCTTTTTTATCTAACTTTCGTTAGTTAGCTTTTCTGTTCTAGTTTCTAGATTGAAGTGTTTTAGGGATCTCTGTTAGGAGCTCCATATTATTGTGTTAACTTTAGTTTCTCTTTTGCTAAGAGTATTGGTCTAGTCCCCCTTGTGCTCTTCGATGTCTTCTTCCTCTTTATTTTTCTTGATAAATTCGGCTTGATGCCTGTTTGATTAAAAAAAATTATAGTAGATAGTAAAAGAGAGATAGTAGATTATCAATAAGAAATATTTGTTTTAAATATTAATCAGTAGTTTAAATAGTCATTAAATATTCTTGTTTTTTATATAATAGGTTTATAGTAATCTTCAAAAAATTTAATTATCAATGACAAATATTAATCCTGTGTTTTTTATATATCAGTGCAGTTATATCGTGTTTTTATATATATCAGTGCAGTTATCTCGTAGTTTCAATTGATTATTTTTGTTGATTAGTAAATTATAATAAATAGTAAAATATAGATTATCAATAAGGGGTGATAGTAGATCTACTCTACTATAATCAAAACATATGCTAGCACATTTACATTTTTAGACATCTTACAATTTTCTCAAAATAGGGACAAAATAGTAATTTCATCGCATAAAGACAAAAATGAACAGTCCGTGAACAGTGTCATGATTAGTGTTTACGCAGCTTTCTTAAAAAAAAATAAAAAACTAACGCGTGAACAGTGTTTTCGTTGACGCGTGAACAGTATTTTCGCAACGCGTGAACAGTATTTTCGCAACTTTCTTAAAAAAATATATAAAAAACTGACGCGTGAACACCGATTTCGCTTTTTTGAAATTTTTATTTTAAAAACAAAACTTTTAAAAATGTATTTTTTTTAGAAAAAGTCATTTTTCATAATTTTTTTACTTTTTTTGGTGAAAAACATTTAAATTTCTTTTCCGTTTGCGACTATTTTTATAAAAAATATCATACTATAAATCAATCAGTCACTATTTTTATATTCTACTTAAACTACTAAAATTAATAATTTCTTTTGACAACGGTAAAGTTAATCATTTTAACCACTATCAATTGTCAAAAAAAGACGTACCTTTAACAAAAGTTTAAAAATTAATTTTTTGTAAAAAAAATAAATTATTAAATTAATATTATACTCATTAATTAAATAATCTAAAATTTACGATTTACTATAATATCTCTATTAAACTCATTGAATTTAACCACTAAGAATTGTAAGGAAAATTTAACCCCTGCCAAAAATTACAAATTAACTTTTTATAATTAAATTAATATGATTAAATTATATAGGGAAAAAATAAGTCATAATACACTTGCAATTTTAACCACTACTCTTTGTCAAAAAAATCGATACCGCTAGCAAAAATTTCAAAATTATTTTTCCTAAAAATAACAATAATTAAATCTCATTTTCTTTTTTCATGAGCCACATGGGAGTGGCAACGAGGGAGGCAACGAGTCTGTCAACGGGAGCGCCAACAGAAGCGCCAACGGGAGCACCAATGGGAGGGCCAACAGGGATGCAAACGGGAGGGCCAACTGGGGTACATATTCAACACTTTAACTATCTCTCTGTCTTCAACATAACATTGATATTCACTGGCTATGGGAGCTGCAACGAGAGAGGCAATGGGAGTGGCAACGAGAGCGCCAACGCGGATGCAAACAGGAGGGTCAACGGGGATGCATATTTTACCTCTAATGTCCAAATACATTATTATGGATCAATGTAATTCTGATTGTCAATCTCCTTTAATTTCTTCGACTCAATATAATTTTCATTTGTATGTTATATGACATAATACCTATCTCTTTCCACTTTGAATTTCAAATCATACATTTTGGACATTGTTCACAACTTATGATTATCTTCCGAATTACTATTATGACTTCATGGCAATATACCGATAATAAAGAATCACCCGTGCGTAGGCACGGGTAAAATACTAGTTATCAATAAGAGTGTAAATAGATTTCGTAGACAAAAATTAAAATTTTAAGGTAATAACTTTTTCCAAAAAGGTGATGCTTTTTTTAGTGTGACTCATTTACATTTTTATAGGTAATTTTAGTAGAGTAGTGCTTGTATGAATTTAGAAATTTAGTTAAAAAACTAAAATGAAGTGATAACAGAAATAGAAGAATTGTTTATGGGAAAAACAAAAGTAAAGTAAAAAGAAAAAAGTAAGAAAGAGAGTGTAAGAGAAAAGTGAAAAGGAGAAAAGAGAGTGTAAGAATAAAGAGAAAAAAAGGAAGAAAGGGGGTGCAAGAAGAAAAAGAAAGAAAAAAAGAAAGAAAGGGCAATGACATTTTGACCCTTAAATTAGATATGTGTCTTGTTAATAAGGTATCCAAATTGCTAATTTAATAGGAGATTTGTTTGTATTAATAGATTAATAGATAATAGATATTAGATAAGCAGTGGCGGAGCTAGCCGTTTTCATGAGGGGGCTAAATGGTGGGTGTTTATTTTAGGGTGTATTCCATTTTAACCACAAAGCAGATATTTGTGTTTTTTTTTTTTATAAATCAGGTATCCTCTGTCGGATAGGACCACAATGAGCGGCAAATCTTTCCTTCAAGAGATTTAACACTACTGCATGCTTCAGATTGGATTCGAATCCAAGACCTTGGTTACGCTGGAAGAGACCTCGATCATCTCATATTTTAAGCTGGATAAGCGGGGAAGAACGATGGAAGAACAAAATGGGAGAAGAGCCTAGTCAAAAAAAATGGGAGAAGAACAATGATGATAGATCGATAATGATAGAATGATGATAGAACCATGATAATATTTGTAGTGATAGAATCAGAGGAAAGGGAATGACGATGTTGTTAAAAAGATTAGGGTTCATGACAATTAGATGTTAAAATCATTTCTATTTTATTTTTGTAATTAAATTTTAATTATAATATTTTACTAAATAAATAATTGATATGGCATGATGATTTAGAACATTAAATGACGTGGCAGCCATGTGTGGTGCCTACATCACCTGCCACATAATTTAATGAGGACTACGTCAGCGTTTTTTGTTTGGTAGGATTTCAACTCAGCAAAAAGAATAGAAAAACTCCTCTTTGAATTAAATGTCTGAATTTTTCAAATAGAGAGACTAAATGTCTGAGTTTTAAAATAAGGAGGACCAAATGTCTAAATTTTTGTAAATAGGGGGAACAAAACTATAATTTAACCTAAAAAGAATTTAACATAGGCATGTCCTTCATGATAGGGCTGGACAATCGGTCGGATTAGTCGGATTCAGGTTCAAAATGCCTAATCCAACTCAAACCGTGATGTTATAAGAACAACCCATTTTTGTCCAGCTGCTGTTTCGGATATGGCGGTTTCAGTTTAACGGTTTTACGAGTTATTCGGGTGGGTTTAAACGGGTTTGGCTTAACATTCACAGTGTTATACAAAAACGTAGATAAAGAAGAAGATGTTGCATATGCTTGTCATTGGAGATGCAGAAATGCAGGTGCGGGGACATGTAGAAGAAGAAGAAGAAACTTTGGAGAAGATGTTTTGGAGAGAGAAATGATAGTTTTATCTCAGTTCTCAAAACAATCAATTTATTATTATTGTTATTATATTATTATATTATATTATTATATATGAAAGAAAATTAAATGCTTGAACTCATTGTTTGCCTACATTACACCGTCTGCATTTTTTGACTTGTCACATCTCTTTACACAGACCTAGAGGCTTTTGCACTTTTCAAAGGAGTAGCCGTGTATGTGTAAGTGTGACTAGCAATCCCTATTCTTTTTTTATACTAGTATTTGGTCAAGAGCCATGCATTTTTGGTTGGATTCGGTGTCTGACGGGTTCACTTTTAACGATCCAATTTTGCCCATATTTATCCACTTCAACTCGTTTTTAAAAACCGGTAACCCGCTAATCCGAATAATCATACCCGAAAATGTTTTTTACTCTCAGATTTCACGGGTCACGGTTCAGGTATAATAATTTGTCCACCCCTACTTCATGAACCATTGAACATTGTTGCATATAATTTTGATATTATTGTTGAACTTTTGGGGTAATATCATGAACTTTGATCTTTATCGAATTTGTAACATCTTAAATTTTATTCGTCAATAAAATCTAGTACCATACAAATTTTAAAATTAGAGATACGCAATCACAATTTGGGTTAAATTACATGATAAAAGTCCTAAGAGTTAGCTCATCAAAATGTTAAGAAAACATAACATTTAACAAATCTTCACCATCAAGTAGTACAGGACAACAAAAGTCAACTGAAACAACGTAATCCAAACTTAGAAATGATTGGATCGCTTATTTTTCGTTTGTATCAAATGTGATATGATTTGATAATTCAAATGCTAATATCAATTAACCCAGAGCGTGAAGTTCAGCGGTTGGGGCTGAACTTTCCTTAATCAATGGTTAAAACTCTGGGCCAGCTGTCCTGCCCCTCGAGGCACCTACAATGGGCGAGGGATTAGTCATTGCTGTCCGTGCAGTGAATACCTGAGTTTACCCAAAAAAAAATGCTAATATCAATTTTAATCATAATTGTAATTATCATGTTTCCATATGTAACCAATTTCAATTATAATTGTAATTGTCAGGTTTCCATATTTGTAGTGTTTATTCAAAATTCGAATTCTTAAATTCTATTAAAAAGGACAGGTTCAGAGGTCTAGTTGGCAAGATGCTACCAATGAAGCGTCGATATGTGTAATTTGTTCTGAACCTGTGGTTGATTGACAACTCATTCCGATGCGAGATAATGATTTGCAATTGTATGTAAGGAGATTTGTTCTGAACCTGTGGTTGATTGACAACTCATTCCTATTAGAGATAATTATTTGCAATTGTATGTAAGGAGATGTAAAGAGATTAAACACAATAAAAATAGTGAAAAGAAAGGTTGTGTGCACAACCTCTTTAAGAATAAGTGATTAGTTACTATGCACTATCAATTTAATTTTTCATACTCATATTGAATAACAATTCATGATATCGGCAAAATATAAGATAGTTTTTCAAAAAAAAATATAAAAGATAATTATTTGTTGACTCACTTCTTTTGAATAATATGTAAATTTATTACAAGTCCATGTTATAAAACATATTTATTCACCTGGTCAACAAAAAAAAGATTTATTCACCAATAATAGTGTATACAAATTAAATGATAATAATAATAGTATTAATAATTTTAAAACCCCTTTTGTTGCAATTACTTACTTCCCAAAAACTGGTGAGCCGGTCGTAGAGAGTGACCTGAGTGAAGCGGAGTAGATGGCATAACTGTTAACTGAGGAACCAAAGGAAAGTAAAGCAAAAAACAGTGAACGATAGCAAAGGTCGAAGAAGGGAAAGAGATCCAATCCTGTGCGGCAATGCCTCACCGCAACAACGATGCGCCACTCCCCTTAGTCGTTACCCTAAACTGCATCGAAGATTGCTCTCTCGAACTCGAATCCCTCACTGGCGTTGCTTCCATCGAACACGTTCCTCTCAGCCGTCTCTCCGATGGAAAGATCGAGTCAGCCGCCGCCGTCCTCCTCCATTCCCTTGCCTATCTCCCACGTGCCGCCCAGCGCAGACTCCGTTCCTACCACCTGATCCTTTGCCTCGGTTCCGCTGATCGCGCCGTCGACTCTGCCCTCGCCGCTGACCTTGGTCTCCGCCTCGTCCACGTTGATACTTCCCGCGCCGAGGAGGTCGCCGATACCGTCATGGCGCTGTTCCTTGGACTCCTCCGCCGCACTCACCTGCTTTCGCGCCACTCGCTCTCTGCCTCCGGTTGGCTCGGTTCCGTCCAGCCGCTCTGCCGTGGAATGCGGCGATGCCGAGGCCTTGTGCTTGGGATCGTCGGTAGATCTGCTTCTGCTAGGGCTTTAGCTACTCGTAGCTTGGCTTTCAAAATAAGCGTCCTCTATTTTGATGTTCATTCGGTACTTTCTTTATCAATCAGTTAGTTTTCTTGTTTTTCTATAAAAAGAATTAATTGAGGAATTTTGTTTGAATTTTAAATGTTAATTAGTGTTTACCTGTTTGGATTTCGTGATTAATATGTTATTAGTTTGTATCATCTTTTCGCTTGTTATTATTATGACAGCATTGGTTCCATGATGCGAAGGAATTTTTTTGAAGAAAACGGAATGGCAATTGGTTTTTTGTAGTTTGGAGTTCATGATTAACAAGTTCATTGCAAGATTTGATTATCTGTTGATGTAAATTCTCATTTCTGGGCAAATCAATGAGAATGAGATACTTTGCTTTTAAAATGAGCTAATTGCTTCCAGTAATTGTGGAGTGTTATCTTTGTTTTGGCTAATTGCTTCCAGTAATTGTGAAATGCTTACTGAAGTGAAAGCTGGGTTGTTGGAGTCTTCATTCTTCAACTACTACTTGTTCTTCCATAGTCTGTTCTCTGACTTGCATCTTTTTTTGTTTCTTTGGAACACTGGAAATAATTTGTAACTTAGCATGACTTGAACCGGGAACTTATAACCAGATCCTCTTCATTCCAAATACTAATCTGAAACAGCTGAATGGCTACTATGATTTTGGCTAATCTTGTTTTAAACTATAAACTCACAGGGAAATGGAAGAGTAAACTTCCCTCCTGCAGCGCGAAAAATGGATACTCTTAATGATTTACTTGCCGCAAGTGACCTTATATCGCTCCATTGTGCTCTAACAAATGAAACAATGCAGATTATTAGTGCAGAGTGTCTTCAACATGTAAAGCCTGGTATGTACTTATTTATATTTTATAGATTTTATAGATTTTTCTCGGAGTCAGGCTAGATGTTATGGTTTGAATTCTCTTGATGAATTTAGTTTGCTCGTAGGTGCTTTTCTTGTAAATACGGGCAGTAGTCAGCTTTTGGATGATTGTGCTTTAAAGCAGCTTTTGATTGATGGAACCATAGCTGGATGTGCTTTGGATGGTGCAGAAGGACCGCAATGGATGGAAGCATGGGTATCGTAAATTTATGTTTTGCAAATACATGCATTCACAAAATCGTCTTAACTACTAACTGATTCCCACTCCCGCTCTAGAATCACTAACTACATCTTTTATTTTCACTGTGGAGATGGCCAATTTTTTGCCAACACAACTGTTGTCCTGGTCACATGCATGTTGTTAGTGACTCCAAGTCCATGTATCCATCTATCCATCATGCATTTGTGTCTCTAGTCATCGGCAAGCTATGGTTAAAAAATTGTATTTTAGGAAGAGAAGGTGATAAATGAGTGGGGATTGGTAACAGAATAGCAAACTAACAGAAGTTAGCAGAAGTGGGTAGAGCAATTTGACTATTTGAGGCTTCTCTGGTCTGTTCATATTGCCAAATGTCTCCCCATCGAGTGTTGCCTCCACTTCTGCACTGCCAGTACTATCACCCACTGCGTCCTTCTCCGTCACTGCCCTTCAGTGTTGTTCTTGCTTGTGCATGGTCTGCGGGTCGTGTTCCAACTCCTCAATACAACTTTCATTTTCGTCACCAAAAATCTTTAGTACTCCCCTTCAAGAACCAGCTCTGTTACCATTTGATGTATCAACTGATATCAAAATGCTATGAAAACAAAAGGAAAGCATCTTCATTGATCACAATAGCTTCTCTTGCCCAACACGAGCTTCAAGAAGACAACAGTGCAGCTAGGGAAATTGGAGAGTCCCTGTATTGGTTGGCAACCTATTGTTAAGAAAGTGTATTTTAGGAAGAAAAGGGGATAGATGAATGGGGAGGTGCATCAGAATGGCAAAGTAACAAGTTAGCAAGAGTGGATATAGTAATAAAAGGCATATAACTATATAAGTAGTGTAGAAAACATTAAAGAGGGTGTGGAGGAAGTATGGAGTGAGGGAAATAGCGACTCTTGAATTTTGCGAACTGTGCTATTGGTAGAGTGATAGAAGTATTAGAAGGTATATAAAGAGTATAGGAAACATTAGAGAGTGCAGAAAAAGTAGAATGGGAGAGACAGAGACCTCAAATTTTCCTAACTGTGTATCGTTGCCTCCTAGAATTACTATTTTTGGAATTTTATAATTCTTTATCAGAGCAAGAATGGAATGGAATGAATGATAAACTGCACCGTGAAAATAAATATTGGTTTTGCCAAAGTTTGTATGCTGATTAGAATCTGTCTGTTGGGGTACACAAATGAGAGTTTTAAGACTTGCTTATGTTATTTTTAAAGAAAAAGCACTTGGGTAATTTAAAGGCGTGTTTAAAAAATATAATAATTATGTGAGTAAAAAAATGGAAAAACTTTTAGAAAAGAAATACTATTTTGATGCTTTTCTCGAAAGTTTAAAGTTTGAACAATACGTTATGGAAAAAAAAGCTCTAACATAATATTTTATCGTTGAGTCACTTTTTAAAGCTTAAACAAACAAGCCCTTAATAAAAAAATTGCATTAACATACTACTGTATTACTGCTGCAGGTCAAGGAGATGCCTAATGTGTTGATACTTCCTCGCAGTGCAGATTACAGTGAAGAGGTTTGGATGGAGATCAGGGAGAAAGCTATATCAATATTACAGACATTCTTCATTGATGGAATTATTCCGAAGAATGCCTTGTCCGATGCAGAAGAAGAGAGTGGGGTGGATGATGAAAATGAAGAATCTGATCAACAATACAAAGAAAATCCCCTACAAATTATTGTTAGAGAGAAATTAGATGATGTTTACTCAAATCCTGAGAGCTCCCAAAAGAAAGTAGGTGAAGTGAAAGAGTCGTCATCCCAGCATCCAGTTTCAAGTTTGACTCAGTGTACATCTGCTCGATCCGAAGGAAGGCGCAGCAGGTCAAGTAAAAAGGCCAAAAAGAGGCATAACCGTCAGAAGTCTCAACAAAAATCAGAAGATACTTTTGCGCTGGAGAGAGAAGGCACATCTCATAGAGGTGATACTGCTATGAGTGGTACTGATCAAGCTTTGAGCTCCAGCTCTGAAGACTCTAGAAGTAGAAAAACTCCTGTAGAATCTATACAAGAACCAATTGCCACTCAAGCGCTAAAGTCAAGCAAAAGGCTTGGCGGAAACTGTACTGATTTTTTGAAAGATGGATATATTATAGCTCTTTATGCAAGAGACCGCCCTGCACTTCATGTGTCAAGGCAAAGAGTTAAAGGTGGAGGTTGGATCTTAGATTCCATGTCAACTGTGTCAAAAAGAGACCCTGCTGCACAGTTCCTTATCATCTTCAGAAGCAAGGTTCGTTTAAAGGATCTATGTTCTAATCCAAGGAGCTAACGTCCAGCATATATTTCATAATGTAATTTAGAGTTGTATATGGTGTCTTACTTTCAATTTGACTTTTGATGCATTTTCTTCAGGAGACAATCGGCTTGCGATCTCTTGCTGCTGGTGGAAAATTATTGCAGGTAATTGCATTGTAATGCTTGGAGTTTCTCAATTTGGTCATTGGATCCCCTTAGGCTTAATTATGTTGTGTTCTTGTGTATGTGGTATTGCTGTTTTTGAGTTGTGTACTTTAGATGGAAGCTAAGATTTAGATATAAGGCGCCTTCTGTTATTTATATCACATCCCATTGCTAATACAGTTGATGCCTTCAATTTGGTTATAAACGTTTTTTTGCAGATCAATAGAAGAATGGAGTTTGTATTTGCTAGTCACAGTTTTGATGTCTGGGAAAATTGGACATTGGAAGGTTCCTTACAGGAATGTAGACTGGTGAACTGTAGAAACCCATCGGTAAGTTCTCTTTGTTCTCTTTCTTTATATAATTCTGTTGCGACCCTATATAATACGTATGGGAAACAGATTCAAATGATGTCCTTTCCATCTATTAACTATTTGCTAAAAATTATAGCTGGCTCCATATATGATATAGTGGCTTTCCAAATTGGGCTTTGCCTGAGAGAAATATAGAAGATGCTTTTTAAGGGCTTATTTTGTTTCTCCACTTCTTTTGGTTGTCTCAATCTTTGGTTAACATAAAAAGATTTTATTTTCTAGTTATTTTATGTATATACCATATGATGTTTTCTTTTGAAATAAATATCGTATGATGTTTTAGTTTGATCAAACAATCTAGCTTTTTCCTATGAACAAAAGTCACATCTTGACTAGGCATTTTTCTAGTCAACTATTAGAATCTTTGGTGAGTTTTACCTGAGCAGGTTATCCCCGTGATACATCCCCTAAATTGGTTTCTTCATTGTTGTATCCATGCTTGTCAGATGGCTGATATATAATTTGATTTGTATAACTTCTGCAAACTGATTAGTTTATCTGTGTTTCCTCCAAATGATGCAACTATTAGGCTGTTTTGGATGTACGCGTTGAGATTTTGGCAACCGCAGGTGAAGATGGAGTTACACGTTGGCTTGAATAGAGTATTCGTGACAAGTTTGTTTTGTAGAGTGATTTTGGATCTGTATTATTCAAAAAGAAAGGACGAGCTTGTAAATCATTCAGTGTCCCGCGACTTAATGATCTTTCAAATGTTTCTTTGTGAAAGATTGTAATGTATTTATAGTGTAGAGCAGAACATTCTTTCTTGTGCTTCGTTTTTTTTTAAGTCATTAATTGAGAAGATTTGATGAGATTTTCTTTGTGCCGTGATGGACTTTCCCGTGTCCTTATATTTTGATTTTGTGGTGTTGCCATTTGACTCTTAATCCTTATGAAGGAGCTCCTGAAAATCAAATCGGATATTTAGGAAGTGTCCTACTGTAGGAATTGATGATAGTTTAATGATCATTTTACTATTAACATACGCACGTTTTTTTTGTTTGTAAAACCGTTCTCTTATGTTCAGTAATGTAGTTATCAAAATTATCATATCCTAAAAATATTAAACTCCTAGTGGCTTTGAATTCTTTATTCTATCAAAGCTATCTTCCAGGCTTAGACACATTTTCCCCTCAGGGAAATCTCTTCTGACTCAACTCTCAATTGCTAGATGTAAACCCTTTACATCCCTTGGCAACTTCTTATCCGCCAATAAGCTAGCTGAGGAATCAAGCTAAATCCAATATTCTTGCTCAGATAAGTGGAATCTTTGTTTGACACTCCATCAGAGTACATACTTCTTGAAGCAATTATTCTATGAAAGGAATATATGTTGTATATTGCAATATTAAGAGTACGTACGTTTTCATCTCAGTCTACACAATATTTGTTATATTAAAGAGACGGACATAAAGGTTCTTGACCCCTGCATCCCATGTTTTTATAGTCAACTAGTACTATACCCGTGCATCCGCACGGGCCGATTGCGTTACGTCATACGATTACCTCAAATAAAAACGTTAGTTTGAAATCTCATTAATCTAAAATCAATTGCAAAATATAGAGGATGACTTGCATACGGACATGTGCTGTCGTGTTCTTTTTAGGAATGAATTTAGACAGTATTTAAATAGTCTGAACATTACCCCGTGAAAATAAAGAAAAATTTAAAGTAGATAAAAAAGGAGTTTCAAATAAAAAATTGATAAATATTAAAACTAAAAATGTAAAAGTATCATTTAAAAACAATATGTGCATTTATCCCATGTGTTTTTATATATCAGTGTAGTGTTTTTTTATATATCATTGTTGTTATCCCATGTTTTTTTATATATCAATGCAACTATCACGTTTTTTATATATATCATTGCAATTATCCCCGTATTTTTTTATATATCAGTGCAGTTGTCCAGTGTTTTTTTATGTATCAGTGCAGTTATCTCATAGTTTCAATTGATTATTTGAGTTGATTAGTAGATTATTGTAGATAGTGAAAGATAGGTAGTAGATTATCAATAACAAATATTTATTCCGTGTTTTTTTATATATCAGTAACAATTATTTGTCCTTTTTTAGGTATTAGTGACAAATATTTGTCGCGTGTGTTTTAAATATTAATCAGTTTAAATAGTCATTAAGCCTTCTTTGTTTTTTAGATAGTACTTTTCAAAAACTATAATTATCAATGGAAAATAATAATCCCATTTTTTTTATATATCACTGCAGTTATCCCCGTGTTTTTTTATATATCCGTGCAGTTATTTGGTAGTTTCAATTGATTATTTTAGTTGATAGTAGATTATAGTAGATAGTAAATTTTTTAGATAGTAGATTATCAATAAGAAATCATTGTTTCAAATATTAATTAGTAATTTAAATAGTCATTAAGCCTGCTTATTTTTTAGATAGTAGGTTTGTAGTAGTAGGTTTCAAAAAATTTAATTATCAATGAAAAATATTAATCTCGTGTTTTTTTTATATATTAGTGCAGTTATTTCGGAGTTTCAATTAATTATTTTAGTTGATTAATAGATTATAGTAAATAGTAAAAGAGAGATAGTAGATTATCAATAAGAAATATTTATTTTAAATATTAATCAGTAGTTTAAATAGTCATTAAATATTATTGTTTTTTAGATAGTAGGTTTATAGTAGTCTTCCAAAAATTTAATTATCAATGACAAATATTAATCCTTTGTCTTTTTATATATTTGTGTAGTTATCCCGTGTGTTTTTATGTATCATTGCAGTTATCTCATAGTTTCAATTGATTATTTGAGTTGATTAGTAGATTATTGCAGTTATCCCGTATTTTTATATTAGATTATTTGAGTTGATTAGTATATTATAGTAGATTATAGTAGATTATTGCAGTTATCACGTGTTTTTTTAGTTTTTCAAAATTATAATTATCAATGGTAAATATTAATTATAAATTGTCAAAAAAAATTATAAATATCAATGGTAAATATTAATCCCGTGTTTTTTTATATATCACTACAGTTATCCCGTGTTTTTATTTATCAGTGCAGTTATCTCGTAGTTTCAATTGATTAATTTAGTTGATTAGTAGATTATAGTAATAATAAAAGTTAGATATTAGATTATCAATAAGAGATATTAATTACTAATTTAAATAGTCATTAAGTCTTCTTGTTTTTTAGATAGTAGGTTTATAGTAGTAGTCTTCAAATTTTTTAATTAAAGTAGTGTTTGTATAAAAGAACTAGTTTTTTACCCGTGCATACGCACGGGTGATACTGTATGGTCGGTGTATTGCAATGAAGTTGTGAACAATGTCCAAAATGTATGATTTGAAATTCAAAGTGGAAAGAGATAGGTATTATGTCATATAACATACAAATGAAAATTATATTAAGTCGAAGAAATTAAAGGAGATTGACAATCAGAATTACATTGATCCATAATAATGTATTTGGACATTAGAGGTAAAATATGCATCCCCGTTGACCCACCCGTTTGCATCCTCGTTGGCCCTCCGCCCTCCCGTTGGAACTCCCTTTGATAATTTTTTGTAGTGGTTAAATTGATTGATTTTATTTTTTAAGAAAAAATTGATTGATTTTAGTAGTTTGAGTAAAGTATAAAAATAAATAAATAATTTAAAAAAAGTCGGCACTCCCATTGCCACCCTCGTTGCCACTGCCGTTGGCACTCATATTGGCCGTCCGTTGGCACTCCCGTTGACGCTCGTTGCCATTACCGTTGGCATTTTACTCATTTTTAGTAATTATAAAATACTTATTTGGTAATTTTTTGTAGTGGTTAAATTGATTGAATTTTTTTTTAATAAAATATTAGTTTGACTTTAGTAGTTTTAATAGAGAGATTATAGTAAATAATAAATTTTAGATTATTTAATTATTGAATATAGTATCTATTTAATATTTTAGTGTTAAGGAAATTTTTTTTTGAAAATCTTGTTAAAGGTATGTGTTTTTTGATAATTAGTAGTGGTTTTAAAGGTATGTATTTTTAGACACTGAAATCAATTTTTTAGTCAAAATAGCAAAATTTTGATTGTCAAAATAGTAGTGGTTAAATGTTGTTAAAGGTATGTGTTTGAAAATAACCATTGAAAGAAAACAGTTATAAAATAAACAACTTTTTAAAAAATTGAGTTTGAAAAAAAAGCTGTAGCACGCGTCAGTCCTTTTAAATTTTTTTTTTGAAAAAAAGCTGTTAAAAACTGACGCACGCGTCAGTACCTTCGGTGTCTATTTTTAGTCACTTTCAGTGTCTATTTTGCTGTAGTCACTTTCGGTGTCTATTTTTTTTTTGCATTTTTTTCTGTGCCTGTTTTTCTGTCAACTGTCGTGTCCCCTGTCTTTTTTCTGCAAAAGCTGAAACATTTTGGTCAAATGACGTTTTTACCCCAAAAAATGGACAGGTGGCATAATAGTAAGATGTCTAATAGTGTCATTTTGCTAGCATAAGATTTTCATAGATAGATTAAAGTGAAGTGATAAGAGAAAAAGAATAATTATTTATGGGAAAAGTGAAGTGATAAAATTTAGTTAAAAGAATTAAAGTGAACTGATAAGAGAAAGAGAATAATTATTTATGAGAAAAGTAAAACAAAAAGAAAAAAAGGAAGAAAAAGAGTGTAAAAGAAAAGTGAAAATGAGGAAAGAGAGTGTAAGAAGAAAGAGAAAAAAGGAAGAAGGAGAGTGTAAGAGAAAAGTGAAAAGTAAGAAAGAGAGTGTAAGAATAAAGAAAAAAAAAGAAAAAATTGAGTGTAATAACATTTTTACCCTCAAAAATTTGAGGTGTCTTTTAGATAGAATAGAGGTATTGGTAAAATCATATGTGGTGAATTTGTATAAATATACAGTAGAATAGTAGATAAACATAAGCCGTAAGCCTAGGAATTGTTATAAAAATATAAGCTGTATCCAAATGGAAGGTCATCTACTCTGTCTGTAAGCCTAGGAAACATCTGTGTTACAGTGTAAGCCAAGCTACCAGTCATTCAATTTGGTTCCACATTTCCTTTTTAATTGTAAACAGATCATGTATTCAAAAGTCAAATCAAAATGATTAACCATTTTTTTAATGTTTTTATTCATTTTATGTATGTTATCTAATAAATTTTGCAACCAGCGTTAATAACACAGGTAGGGGTTGAAAAAAGTGATGGTCCAAGGTTGTAGGCTCAACACTCAACAGGTCTAGTGAGCTGGAATTGCAGCAGCCTGTAATCCCTCCACTGTTAGGAGCCAAAGGTTCTCGCTGCTCTGTGACGTAGTGCCCTTCTATCTAAGGGCCAAGAGACCCAAGCCTCATGACCCAACTCTCAACTTGGAGTGGGCAAGCCAGCATGTGCCTCCGTCGCTGGGTTTTGTGCTTCACTAGTAGAACATAATGAAGTGAATTAGACAATGAAGAAGGTTTGAGCTATGAATCTTTTAAAATTATTCTGAAATAATCGTAAACAATATTCTTTTCAAGAAGATTGTTGAGAATGAGAATGTTAGTGCGTAACAGTAAAAAAAAACAACTTTGCTGTCAAAAAAAATGTAAAACAACAACTTTTGGATTGAATTGGAAACATTTAGTTTATATGTTAATGGTTGAAGTTGATCAATTTGAAGGGAAACGATAACTGAGTCTTACAAATAGAAGACGAAAATGCAGAAGAACAAAAAAACAAGCATATAGGCGGGAAACGATAATGAAACGATTGTTATTGGCTGCCTGAACAGTGATAATAGAGTATGAAGAGAGATGAAAAATAAGGATAAAATTGTAACTTAATAATTATAAAGTTAAATCAAGCAAGGATTCCATCCCATTACTCCCAAATTGGAGGGGAAACAAAATGAGGGTAATCTTAAAACTATAAATCTGGAGGAGTCTTCGGCTCCAATTTGGCGCCAAGACTCCCTCCTCCTTTTTTCTTTTTCTTCTTTGTATACCCTCACCACCCCCCTCTTTTTTTATCTTTTTTATTTTCATATTTAAAATTACATTAAAATTTAGAAAAAAATTGGATCTATAAATACGTGATGTTTGTTCTTCGATAGTCGGATTGGTTACAAATAAAAATGAATTTGGTGATAAATTATGTAAAGTATGATGCTCGCCAGTGTGTTTTGAGCTACTTTAGAGTCTGGAAAATACAATTGGTGTTCATATACGCAAAGTTTGTTCTTCAACAACTGGTTTGTTGAATGGAAATGGTAATTTTGTAATAAAATACGTAAAGTGCAATGCAAAACATTGTGTTTTGGAGTACTTAAGCGGTCGAAAAAAAATTAACTGTTGAAATACGCATAATTTGTTCCTCAGTAACCTGTTTGGTGGAAAAAAAAATTCATAACATATTTATGTAAAGTACGATGCTAAGTAGTGTGTTTTTGGATGCTTTAGTGATCGTAATAGTTTGTTTTTTGATGCATTAATGTTCACAAAAAAAATCCAACTATTCAAATATGCAAAATTTGTTCCTTAATAACCGGTTTGGTGAAAAAATATATAATTTCGTTACAAAATACGAAAATGTATGCTAAGCAGCGTATTTGAGGTACTTTACCGTGGTTTTTGATAAACACCGCTAGTTACACGTGTGTGTTGCTCGCAAGACCAACTAGAAACATCTCAGAACATTTGTGTTAAAGTCTTTATTGAAAATAGTTATGGTTCTTACGGTTTGTTTGAAAATGATGGTGATAACCGTTTAATGAGGGAAAAAACGATAACGAAATGGAGAGTGAAGTAGAAAAGTGTTTAAGAAGAAGTGCAGAAACGTGAAGGGTTTCAGAAACTTAAACAAATAAGGAAAATAAGATCAAATGCAGTAAAGTGCAGGAATCGTAAAGAAACAAAGAAAAGAAGATCAAAAGCAAGTAA
The DNA here is from genome assembly GCA_039519185.1 of Astragalus membranaceus. Lineage (NCBI taxonomy): Eukaryota > Viridiplantae > Streptophyta > Magnoliopsida > Fabales > Fabaceae > Astragalus > Astragalus membranaceus. Next base: position 119,065,652 of record CM076854.1, on the reverse strand, counting down.
ATTGCAGGAATCTTAAAGGAATGGTAAAGACATTGCATTGAATTTAAGGTTGGTACGCAGGATCATACATTGTTCGTGATTTGACTCGCTTTTTTCTGATATGCGGAAGTAGGAGTGTTTTCAGAACTTTGTAGAAATGATTCGCGACCCTTGTTCTATGTAAAAAACACCTATTTATAAAGAAAAACTAATAACCGCACAGCGGTTTCAAAACTAAGCTAACTGTTTGGCTAATTCGACTAAGTAACTGCTCCATCTCTCGACTACATTGCTATTGTCTCTTTCGACCAGCACTCTTTGACTTGACTAGTTATCTGGATATTGTTCATCTTCCTGTCGAACTACTGGCTTCAAGTTTCCAAATTTCGCTAAGTTATGCGCTACGCTGATTCTCCCTGTTTGCAGCTTCTTGCTGTCGAAATGGTAGTTTCTCTTCTTAAATCCACCAAGTCAAACCTCGTTGATTGCATTTAAGTTTAGCCTGTCGAAAATGCAGGCTAACAAATTGCCCCCCAAAAAGACTTTTTCGACTGAGTCTTGAACGAAGATAGAGAATGACTTTTTGAAGTGTCTTTCGACTACTCTGTACCAAATATTTATCACATCATTTAATATCTTCTCTCAGAGTATGAGGAGACGTTTCTATGCCAATCGACAGTTTGCTGTCGCTTTCCCCCACTGATATCACGCCACACGTGAAAAGTAACTGTTGGGATCTTCCATGATCCACACGTTTCCCCACCAACGCTGTGGGTACCCACGTTCCTTAATTCTTTTCAATTTAAAATTCGGCTAGAACGGCTATAAAAGGTAACCGTGCTCTACCATTTTCTTTTTTTCCAGAATCTTCATCTTCTTCCCCTTTTCTCCTGCGAATACCCATTATCCTCTTCTCTGCGAATCCTCTGTTCTCTTCTTCTTTTCCAGTACTCGCTACAGAACACACCTACGAAGACTCCATTTTCTCTGTAAGCTCTATTCCTACAACAATGGCGTCTTCTTCCAAGATCGTTTCTTTTACTGTTGCTCCTGCGAAACAAATTCTGGTGTCCGAACCGGTTCTAAGCAGAGAGGAAACCTTGATTTATCAGTCTCAGGTACTAATCCCCTCCCCCAAACCTTTAAATTATGCGTTCTTGGGCCCTCTTCCTGTCCCTGGCGATGATTCAACCAAAGTTAAGGAGGTATTCCCTAGCTATCACAAGTATAGCCCTAGGGTCTTTGGAGAGGGTCCACACATAATGGATTTCATGGGCAACCCAAATAGGGTTTTTAGATCTTCTCCACCAGTCAAAAAGAACATGCCTTATCTCGACTGGCTCAATAAAGTAGAGTCGAAAAAGGGAGACATTTGGAAAAATCAGGGAATCTTCGACCTGATTCAATTGTCAAGATATGGGCCTAAATACCAAAGCCCAATGCTCATCGCAGCTCTGCATTTCTGGGAGCTTACCACCAATAGCCTTCACTTGAAGTGTGGCATGCTTGCCCCCACTTTACTTGACGTGGCTGCTATCACGGGTTTGAAGCCATTAGGGGAGGTTTTCGACCCAGCTACCACTGGTGACCAACGTGAGTTTGACTTCAAGCGTGCCACCTCTAAAGGGTACATTGAAGACAACCATGTTACTGATTCAAATGATGTTTCTGATGAGGAACACATCGCTTTTCTTGCCTTCTGGCTTTCTCTTTATGTATTTTGCTCCTCTTCACTCCAAGTGGCCAAGATGTATATTCCCTTGGCCATTCAACTGCATGAATGTCGAGAGATAAATTTGGCCACCCTCATTTTAGGGTGTCTTTACGACAGCCTGAAACAAGGAGTTCTTGCCCTAAAAGGACTTCGACCAGATGAGAAATTTTTGGTCTCTGGACCAATCTGGTTATTTCAATTGTGGCTTCTTGCCACTTTTGAGTCGAAGCTGCAAATGTACGTCCCTGATGACTATGCCAGCATGGTCGAAAACAGGGGGTCGAAGGTGAAGGACTTGCTGCTCTGAAGCCCAGAGAGATAGCAGTGTCTACTCAAGATTTGTTTTCTCAGTCCTTCACTATGTTCTTGGATTGTGTAGATTTTATTCCTTCAATGGCACCTTTTACCGAGAGGACTTATGGACCATCTTGGTTCACCAGAGAGTTTCCTGCGACTACTTCTGTCGACGAGGAGGAAACTAACCAAATTTGGGAAGCTTTTTTAACTCCCAAGTTCTTGTCAGCCAGGATTTCTCTTGGGAAATCTGCAGCTTCATATGGCGTATACTCCTATCACCCTAGCTTATTTGCAAGGCAATTTGGGTTATGCCAACTTCGACCCGGTCCTTTCTTCAGGTCGAAGAAAGAAATAATACCTCCAAGGAACGAAGAAGCATGGAGAGAGTGTCTTGACTGGTTTATCCCAGGCTCTATCATCTTCAAGCCTATTCCTTTCGACCCATTTTACTCTTGTACCAAAGAGTTTTCTAAGTGGTGGAAGGAGTATATCACCAGAAAATTCGCTGGTGTCGAAGAGGCTACTTTGCTGCCAAGTCTAATTTCTGCTTTTCCTTCTTCGCAGAAAAAGACGACCAAGTCGAAAGGTACACATATTCAAGAAATTCGAGCATTTCAAAAATTCTTTGAAACTGTGTACGATCCACATAAGCATGGAGAGAGTGTCTTGACTGGTTTATCCCAGGCTCTATCATCTTCAAGCCTATTCCTTTCGACCCATTTTACTCTTGTACCAAAGAGTTTTCTAAGTGGTGGAAGGAGTATATCACCAGAAAATTCGCTGGTGTCGAAGAGGCTACTTTGCTGCCAAGTCTAATTTCTGCTTTTCCTTCTTCGCAGAAAAAGACGACCAAGTCGAAAGGTACACATATTCAAGAAATTCGAGCATTTCAAAAATTCTTTGAAACTGTGTACGATCCACATAAGCTTAGTCGAACTGTTTCTCAAGCTGCGAAAACTTTAAAAGAGAAATACCTTGAAAGAATTCCAACAATGGCTTTTCCTTCTTATGTAACTGATAGATATTATTTTGCTTTAACACATAACAAATTGAAATTTCCGCCTTTGCCAACCAGTGATATGGCTCTGGCATTTCACCCACCACTTCCACAATGGTTAACGTGCTGTTCGTTTATGGCACTTCGAAATTTCTTATTAACCAAAACAGCTGAGAAAGTAGTTTCGACTAAGCATACCTTACACACGTTTGAAGGTCACCTTCATTTGGACATTCGACATGTTCGAGTCACCTTTATGATCGGGGAAGGTGATATATCAAACTCTTAGAAGAATTTAATTTCTCTTTTGTGCATGATTTGTGCTTACATGTTTTGTCGAATATCTGTAGCTGTTCCTATCGTGTCTGATTCGACAGACGATCAAACAACAAAGGTGAAGAAGAAAAGCATTGAAACTTTGTTGAAGAAAGACCAAACTCCTCAGGAAGAAAAACCAAAAGTAAGTACCCTTTCGTTTTTTCCTTTGTATCACTCCATTATTTCCAATGACTGATTTAGCTCTTATTTTTGCAGAATCGAAAGAGACCAAACAGTTCCCTAACCATCAATCCAAAAAAGGCAAGGAAGGTCAACACGTCCCTCGTGAGCGACTTGGAGGTCGAAGCTCTTTAACTTCTTGCTTAATTCTGTTTATGCTTTTTCTTTATTGCTTGTGCTCATATGAGTGTTGCATTTTCAGTCTGATGAGGTGCCATTGACTAGAAAGAAGTCTGTCAAGATTCAAACTTCTGAAGTGGAGAGGGAGAAGAAAAAGAAAAACTCTCAGGATGCTTCTAGAGTCATTCCTCAATCTACCTTTGTCGAAAGGCAGCAGAAAAAGCAAAAGAGAGAACCCACAGAGACAGCTCCAATCTCTCTAGAGGCGGTACCAAAGAAGGCTCTCAAGAAGTCTGATAGTGCTCATTCTTGTGTCGAAGACACCAAAACCCAGGTAGTTGATCGAAACTTATTTCCATTTCAGGTGTTTTATCTATCTGTGGTGACACTCACTCAGCTCCATTATCAGGGCGCTAAAACTCTCAACCCTGAAGCTCAAATAAGGCAAGCCACGCCTACCTCTACTCAATCCCCTTCGAAGATGCCTGTTGCTGGAGAAGGTGTCGAAGGAGAAAAGCCAAATCAGAAATTACCTTTTAGCACTGTCGAAGATAAACCACTGGTCGAAACAACCCCTCCTGCTGAAGCTGCAAAGGAAGTTTTTGATCATGGCCAAGAGCACACTGCTATGGATGTCGACGAAAGTCCTGATGCTGGCCAAGGTGCAGCTGAGATTAGTATATCTTCCTCTCCGAACATGGAGGAACAAGGATACAACGAGGAGGAGGGTGAAGATGACAGTAACAACAAAGGGAAAGGTGAATCTCCTGAGGCAGCTAATCCTCCACGCTCTGTGCCTTCGACACATGACACCACTTTGAGCCCTCAAGAACAAGAGCTTTCGAATCTAAAAAGTAAAGACCCTCCAGACCCTTTCGACTGCCTCTGGAGGTCCTAAAGAAGATCTGGTTCGAGAACTTCGAGCAGCCCTCTTTGAGGTAGATCTGTTCAAGGCTATCGAAGCAGATCATATGCTCTCTTACAAACTCAAATCTTTGCTCAACAAGTTTAACAATTCTGGCTCCAGTGACTCTCTTTTAGGCTTCATTGTCGAATTTGAGCCTTTACTGGAGCAGATTTCCAGAGATATAAAGAAGAGGAAGAGCACTATTGTGAACAAGGAGCGTGAGCTTGAGCTTCTGAAAGAAGAAAGTGCCGCTGTCGAAGCCTCGGAAAGCAAGATTTCGAACCTGGAAATTCAAGCAGCAACTGGTTCTAAGGAGATAGCTGACTGTGATGCGAACATTTCAACATACCAGGATCAAATCAGGGAGTTGCAGTCGAAGATTGAAGCAGAAGAAAAGAAGAAAATTTCTGTTCAACAGAGATCTTCGATTCCTTTAGAGATTGCACTTCAATCTGAGGCAACCTTGGCTATTGAACACTTGGAGAGGGTCCAGAAACACGGTGAGGCAGTTAAGAGGCTAACTGAGGACGAATCCCTCTTAAATGCTAGATTGAGGCATGCCAGAGCAGCCTTTGAGAGGCTTAAAGTTACCTTTGTAATTTAATTTTCGATTTGGACTCTGACAGCATTTTACTCAATTGGTATTTCGACAATATGTTTTGGCATTCGAATTAATGATCATGCCATGTTTATGTTCCCTCATTTTATCTTAATCTTGCGTTATTTTAATTTCTTGCAACATTGGCTTATATCTTTTTAAGTATTTGCCATTTATACGCAAAATTCGATTATCAGTGCTTAGCTCTTCGACTTCATAAGCACCGTTCGAAAACACTTGTGAAATTTTGAATGGTCCTTCCCAATTTGGTGACCATTTACCTAAGGCTCTATCTTTTCTGTCCATAGGTAGGATAACTTTCCACACTAAGTCTCCTAAGACAAAAGTTTTTGATTTAACCTTTTTGTTGTAGGCTTTATCTACTCTCTCCTTTTGCCTTTGTAAGTAGGCATGCCAACGAAACCCATACCCGCGGGGACCGAACCAAATCCTCCCCGATTTGACGGGTTTTCCCCGCTTTGACTGGGTTTGGGTTTGGGTTTGGGTTTTCCCCGAAATTGAAAAACGAGGATGGGAAGGGTAATGGGGATATAGGTCCCGTCCCCGAACCCGCCCCGAATGTAGAAAGTCATTAATACCCCTCCAAAATAAATTCTCTCCCCCTCACTTTTTACATTAATAAAAGATGAAGTTTTATTCTTATCGTATTTGCAACTCATGTTTGCAGCGTTGCTTTGATTTGACTATGAATCTTTTAATTATTTTTCAATTTGTAGAACTTGGATAAACTTGCAAACATGAGTTGCAAATTATGTTTGCAGCGTTGCTTTAATTATTTTTCAATTTGGAAATTGGATAAACTTGCAAACTAGTAGAAATGACAAGGTAACTCCAGTGTATAACTACAAATAACTAGTCCCACATCGGTGGGGAAACAGAAAAGAAAGGGATCTACCTTTTATAAATACATGGTTTGAGAGACAGTGTAACATTTGATTCTCGGTCAAATGGCTAGCAGCCTGCACTGTGCTGTTAATAAATGCAGTTTAAATTTTTTTCACGGATTGCTCCAAACCATTTTTCACCGTGGGGACGGGGTTGGGGCGGGGATCCCCGAACCTGTTGGGTATGGGGATGGGGATTAATTCTTCATCCCCGTTGGGTTTGGGACGGGGAACGGGGATGAATATGGGAATCGGGGATGGGGATGGGGAATGTTAAACCCGTCCCCGCCCCCGCCCCATTGCCATGCCTACTTGTAAGGATATCTAATGCTAATAACCTTTCTTCATCTAACTCAACCAATTCGTCTAAAATCATGTCTCAATACTGATCTGATGGGATCTCGAATTGCCTTTGAATTCTAGTTGACTGTAGATAGATTTCGACAGGTAATACTGCATCATGCCCAAAGGTGAGCCTAAATGGAGTAGTGTTAATTGATTTTCAAGGAGAATTTCGACAAACCCATAATGCTTGATCAAGGGTTTTGTGCCAATTCCTGGGTTTTTGTCCAATATGTTTTTTAATCAAATTGATGATAATTTTATTGGCTGTTTTGACTTGACCATTTGCTTGAGCATAATAAGGTGTCGAACTTAATAACTTAAATCCATTTTCAAAGGCAAATTCTACCATTTTTCGACCAGTAAAAACTGAGCCTTGATCTGTAGTAATAGTTTCTGGGATCCCAAACCTATATAAAATATGGTTTTGATTAAAGTTAATTACTGCCTCTTGGTCTACATTAGCTAAGGGAATAGGTTCGACCCATTTAGTGAAGTAGTCGATACCCACTAGTATATAACAGTGGCCTTTCGATGACGTTGGCTTAACTTCACCAATTATATCTAAGGCCCAACCCCTAAAAGGCCAAGGTTTTATTATTGAATGTAATTCACTTGCAGGTATATGTTGCACCCCTGCGTGTTTTTGACATTCTTGGCATCCTTTAGCAAATTCTGTGCAATCTTTTAGTATAGTTGGCCAGTATACCCCTTGTCGAAATAGGAGCCATTTCATTTTGTGACCCACTTGATGAGACCCACAAGTTCCGCTATGAGTATTGGATATTGCTACATATGCCTCGTTTCCAATAATCACGTAGCTTAATGCCCTATACTTGGTTTTTCTATTTGTTGTTCTAGTTGGATTTTCCAAGTATTCGACAATTTTCTTTCGCCAATCATCATTCGACAAATTGTCAATGGCAAAAATTTCGACATATTGAAAATTGTGCCAATTTTCTTCGCTGATTAGAGGTGATAATATTTCTTCTGCCCCCCAAGTTTTGGCGTTGACAATTCAGTCGAAGCGTATTCTGTCGAAATGAGTTTTTCTTTTATCTCTATTAATCTTTCTAGTTTCTCTTTAGAAACTTTATAGCCTGAAGCAATTTGTGCCAAATCATTGGCCTCTTGGTTGTCAGATTGAGGCACGTGTTTGATGTTAACATAGTCGAAATGTTTCAACAACGTATTGGCAGTGACAAAATACATTATCAAATTTTCTTTAATGCATTTATATTCTTTAGTTAATTGCCTCACAACTGATTCAGAGTCACCTCTAATTTCGACAACTTTTGCCCCCAATTCTAGCAAAATTTCAAGTCCTGCTATCAAGGCTTCGTATTCAGCCTCATTATTGGAGCAAAATCCATTAATTTTAAATTTATACTTCGTAGGGATATTTATTGGAAAAATGATTAGAATCCCAATTCCAGAACCATTTTTATGACTTGAATCGTCGAAGTATAATTTCCATGGTCAAATATTCACACAATTTGATGTTGCTTCGACCATTGAGTGGTCGACGATAAAATCAACAACAATTTGACCCTTAATAGCTTTTAAAGGTTGATATGTTAGTGAATATTCAGAAAGAGCTAAAGCTCATTTACCAATTCGACTATATATATGTTGCAAACCACAATGTCCAAATAATCAAAATAAGCTGTGGTTTCAAATTGAACCAATAAAAATGTGCAAAACTGATTAATCAAAACAAATTAAGGACAGAAACACGAATGTCAAATTTACTACAATTTGGTTTTAACAGCTAGCACAACAACTCCATATATATAGAGAGATATATAAGAGGCCGAATCTGTTTGTTGGTTGAGAAGAGTTTCAGAATCCACCCTAACTAAGATGATCATTAATTTCTTGAATCCATGTCTATCCTTTCATCATTTTTTCCTGAATAAATGCAATAAATCATATGAGAAAAAGAAAGATATTTACAAGCAAGAGTAAATGTATTGAAATGTATATTTTGTGAGATGAAAAAACATAAAGAAATGAATGAGGGACTTAGAGTCAACGTACTCTTCCTTGAATTTTTCGCCAAGCCGGGCACTTGTTCCTTCAATTCATCTCTTTGACCCTTAAGGATATTTTCCTCTTTAGCAACTTCTTTTTTAGCATTGGTAGCAATTGCCTTGCTTGATTGGAACAATGTCATGTTTGTGTTTATTTCATTTATTTGATTCTCTAGCTCCTTCTTTCTTTTTCCCATTTTTTCCAGTTGGTTGCTTAACTCATTTTCTAAACAAAAGACTTTATTCAACTCCTCTCTCTTTGCTTGGAGGTCTTTTTCAAGCTCATCCACTTTGAAGATGACAGACTGTGTAGAATCTAGCTTCCTAGAAGCATTAGTGTAGCTTTCACTCCACTGACTTAACCTTCTAGAAACTTGTTCAATTGAGAGTCTTATTTTTGTTGAAATACCATTATTTGTAGGCATGTCACACAGATATTTTATAGTGGACTTCAAAAAACTAAACTCTCTAAAATCCAATATATCACGAAAGTCTTTGGAGAGCATGTCTTTTAGTCTTTTTAGTGCTCCTTTTGTCTCGTCACCAATAAATTGAGCGTTCACTGTAGTACTTTGAATCTCCACATCTAGAAGAGAAAAAGAATAATTTAGACGGTCTTAATAATGAAAAGTAACTAAGTGGCACTTTCTAAGTTAGCTCTAAATGCAACCAAATGTGGAGACATTTGTTGATTACTCATTTATTCTTTCCTAATGCAACCAAATGATAATTTGAAAATATCGCATGCAACCATCGATCTCACACTATATAACTACTATATATGACATTTGTTTTGTCAAATGTGGTCTCGTTTTTTTTTGTGACTTGGGCAGTAAAAATTCACACGCAGAGTCATTCCCCATCTTTTTGTGTGGTATTTTTTAAATTATTATCATTCAACTATGCAATCGAAATTGAGTAGAGAAATACAATATCTTGAATTTTAGAATTTGTAAAAACAAAGACTTGAAATTAGTAATAACATACACGGACCTTTGACTATTTCTGAAATTTGGAGTAAGCATTTAAGTGGCGGTTCAAATGGTAAGTTCCACATTGTGCTTGTAACAACGTCGTGCAATGTTTGCATTGAACTTTCTTACCATTCAACGTCTCAACCCGCTCCATTTCTTTCCATGCATCTTCAAATGACAACTCTAGACACTTGGAACAAGTAAAGTCTTTTCCAGAAGTAATTTTTGGCTGTTAAAAATAACATAAGTAAAATTAGCAAAATAAGTGTCGACAAGTAAAAATAACATTTTTGTCTCTCCAATTGAGAAACTCAAACATCAAATTCTAATCCTCCATTCTTAAGGAAAAAAGTTGATACGTCAATCCAAATAATTTATTCCATTTAATAAGCAACTTGCATAGAATCATTGTCCAAAATAAGTGTCGACCTCGCATAATGAAAGCCATAAGATATATATAATTGCAATGAAGCATATCTATATCACTATATGTTGCAGCAAAAGCACTATATCTCACACTCATACATCCAATATTAAAAAAATCCCATACTTGAAAGAGAGAAATAACAAAGATAAAAGTTCAAAATCAAGTACATACAGTTCAAAATCAAACAAATTAAAAAATATGGAGATGAAATGTTTCATACAATAGAATTGAAACATAAGAAAAAAAAACCTTGATTCTAGTGTGTCCATTCCCATTCTGCAAGTTTCTTTCGCCATTGGGCTGAAAATCTATTAACATGAAAATCGAAATTAAAAGAAAGGTTTATAAATATCTATAACAAAATTGAAATGGTTACAATATAATTATTAGTACTTAAAATTAATTAGATTTATAAAGAAAAGGAGGAAGGTGAAAGGATATTACCATCTTTAGGAGGAGTGGTAGTAGGCTTCATCAGGTACCTTTTACTAATTGGAAGATCATCTCCCTCATCATCATCTTCATCATATGATTTCCTCTTTTCAGCTATTAGAGAAATAGAAGAAGCAAGTAAAAAATAATTATTTATAATGAATAATAAAAAAATGGAAGGTAAAGGAATTACATACTTTTTTTTGGTGAGGTCCTAATCATATGTTTGCTCATTTTTGATTCAGCTCCTTATTTTTCTTAACAATAATTCCTTGAAAGAAATAAAAAAAATCAAAGAAATTTCACAATAATATTCAAAGCAATATAGTAGTAGAGAGAGTGGTCACTGGACTTATTCAAGAAAGTGGTCACCGGACTCATTGTGGCATTTATATGCAGAAAATATGACACCCATTTAACCTTAACATAGATGACACTAAACTGTGTAGATACTTACTTGCCTGCCTTTGTTAATATTCTGAAAAATATGTGGTTGGTTGCCTTTGAGAGTTGAGAATAAATCCTGATTCAGCTGCTTTTTTTCTTAACAATAATTCCTAGCTTGAAAGAAATAATGACCTTCTTCAATTCAACATATAAATATATATAAAATAATAGTTAATCATTTGGCTAGCTATAGAAGAATGAGGAAGAGTGGTATATATAGAGACGGGTGGGGGATAATCAGAAATGGTGAAATGTAATAGAGGCCAGTAAATTAGGAAGGCAACTGAGAAGGAATATTGAATTAAATAGGAAGATGAGGTTGGGATTGAGGAAGAAGAACTAACCTCTCAAGAAACAAATATATTAAAGAAAGCAAGTGAATATATAGAGTTGAGTTATGATGACTTAATGCGGTGCCGTTGTGAATTTGTGATTGCGATGATGCATGCGATGAATGTGGTGTTGATAGCTTAATAATAGCCTAGGAAATATGCACAAGATAATAGAAGACTAACAGATAGATAGTAGTACAATAACGCGCTAGAAGATTGAAGGACTACTGAATAATGAATGGTATTCAAACCACCACCATGTCCCCTCAGTTTTCAAGATGCACGTGCATAGTTAAGTAATATTTAATTAATTCATCAATTTTTAAAACAAATACTAGCACAGTTTGTACGTGGCACTGTTTGCATTTGTAATCTCTATGAAGTGGCCTCAAAATCTTCTCTACATCTCTTTTGTGAATGTTCTATTGCTAAGCATATTTGATCCTCGCTTAGTGCCAAGCTCTCACTCCACATAAACACGTCCTCTCTAGAAGCTATCGTGAATGTTTGTTTGCGCCCTTGGTCAAACTAGGTGCATGATGTTATGAATTCCGCTGTTATTAATGTTTTGCCGACGGGGATCAGCCTTCGGCCCTCGGCTAGCCGATTCTACGCCAGCCGAGTAGCCCTCAGCGAAAACAGGTGTCAACAGCTAATAAAATTGCTTCTTATGGGGTTACCTTATCTATGTTCCATTGCTTTTCGAATATCAAACTGGCAGAAGTAAATCACAAAGATTTAATAAATAATCTATCATTGATCTTAAGAGATCTAGTTTATAGGTAATGCATAATTCGTTTGTAGTCACAATCCATATTTGACATAAACTTCACAAGTCAAATTTCATTTTTTTTTTGGGATAAAGCAGAATTTCCTTTATTGCAGATTTAGTTTTCACCTGACTAATCTTGTAACCTAGATGGCCAGAACAACTAAAAGCAAAATATTTTTGTCACAATGGAATCCCATATATACTCGCACATACCAAAATTGATATAAATAATTATTCATAACATATATTACAAACAAATGCATATAATTTTTAAATGCAGATTTTACCATCACAAGCTTTGGAGCTTGTGTTTGAACAATATTAACCTCATGTAAGATATCGTAGAGTGAGAATATAGGCCCCCTTATTAGGTTTATCTCAGATACCGTATTAGTACTAGAAAGATATCTAAGAGGAAAATATTAAGGTAAATTCTAAGATACCCAAAAGAATTTGATGGGTATCTTAAGTGGCATAGCATATAAATGGTCCACCTCTTTAATATTTCTCATACTAATCTTGCTTATATTGTGCTTCGATGCATATCATCAATTATACCTTGCTTAAATTTCAATGTATCCCTTCAAATCTTTAAATCCAAAAAGTCCTTTCAAGTTTTATAATTTTTTATAACATAAATCTATTAAAATTCAAATTGCAAAATCTAGCTACACGTCTTATAAAGTTTATACATTTCAACATACTCTTTTAAAATCCATAAGTTATCAAACCCAAATCGGATTGACTGGTTCAATTGGTCCGCCAAGTAATCAAACTGAGCATGTTAGTGATCCGGTGTGACCTAGTCGTTTTAGCACAAAGACATAGATCATTATGACATGATGACAAATGATTTGTGATACGCCGACGCCACAAAAAATAACTATGGTTCCTTTAAGTACAATTTCAACCATTCATTCAAATCGAGTGATCTCGACAACTCCTTTTACTCGACCTGAGGACAATTGAATTATGACTCTCAAGCCCTATACACAATAACTTTGGTTCCTTTATGTACAATCTCAACTCTTCATTCAAATCGGTGATCTCGTCAACTTCTTTTACCCGACCTGAGGACAGTTGAATTATGACTCTCAAACTTTACACACAATAACTTTGAGAAATTTGTTTTTTTTATGGCTATCAATAAATAAAATCCTCCATTCCCATGGCATTCTTCCACATAAAATGGAGGAGTGAGGTTATCATTTTTTTCTAGGAGTTAATTAATATACCACCATCTTTTAGATTGTCAACTAATCAAAAACTAGCCATAAAAAACTTGCATATTACTAAAATATTTAATTTGTATTCTAATCTTTTTGAAATTAATGCATACTAAGGCTCTATTCGGTGCGTCCCATCCGCTAGCGGATAACGGATTTGACTAACGGGTGACGAGTATGTATTTGGTAAGCACCAGCGTTTAGCGTTTTTCGGGTTTTTAAACGCTACTTCAAGTAGCGTTTGAGCGGATAGCGTTTCACTTGTATAGGCATTTTTACCCTTTTTTTTATCAAAGGCATTTTTACCCTTATTGTTTTTCTTAAATTCCTTTTTGGTGGTTATTAAAATAAACCAAGCAATTTTAAATCCCTAATATTTTATACTTACCAATAAAAACTTTTTTATTTTATTTATGAAAGTATAGAAAGTAGAAACCAATGTAGAAATAGAAACCAATGGGACGGGTGAGAATTCTGTCCCGTGGGAGTCCCCTTAATACACTCCCGAGTGATTGATTACTATATAGGAACCAAATGGTTTGTAGATTTTGAATATTGGGTCTTTCATTTCACACTCTCACTTACACACAGAGAGACGAGAGTGAGAGATTATTGAACTTTGGCGAAATGTATGGAGAGGGGAAGAAGAGGGAGGAGCGTGACCAAGCTTCCAATGGTTACATTTCTACACAGAAAAAGGAGCTTTGTAGCAATAAAGACACCAAATTCATCACGGAGACACATGCCAAAACCAACTCTGTTGCCACTAACATCAAAGGCAGCATCTACGTTACATTTAACAAAGCCAGCCGGAGGTTTTTGCCAACACGCGGGAGCAGGGAGAGGGTTAGTACTAGAAGACATACCTGGTGGCCGATGATTACGAGCCTGCACCCAGTCAGCAAGAAATTTGTTGCCACACATTACGACGTTAGCAACAGTGTCACGAGAGCTATTCCACAATAGCTGATTGCGGCTTGACCAGATACTCCAAAGAGTCATACAATAAGCGAGCCTCTCGTCACCATGTAACTGCTGCAGTAACTCAAAGAACCAGGCAGTAACCGAACTAGCCCCAGCTGCACAAGACGTAACCGTATATTCAATACCCAACACACGCCAACAAGCAGTGGCCGTGGTACAAAGAGAGAACAAGTGCAAGGACGATTCATCATGGTAACCACACATAGGACACACCACCGGCACCGTAACACCACGGCCCGCAAAAACCACACGAGTAGGAAGGATGTTTGTTGCTAACCTCCACAAGAAATTCTTAACCTTGGGGGTAATTTCAAACCCCAAAGCAGCCCCCAGTTACCATCCACACTAGCATGAGAAAACTGATCAAGATTCTGCATAAGAAGACGATAAGCACTTCACACCGAATAGAAACCATATTTTTCACCTTTCCAACTCAAAGTATCATGGCTCACCGAAGGCAAGAGGGGTGTCTGCAAGACCGAGTTTGTGGAATTGTCATCCAAAAGGAAACGAACCAAAGTCTCATTTCAAATCTTCCTCTCGCTTACTATCAAATAATCAACACGCAGTAATGGGTTAATAAGATCTGGTTGACGGGTGAGAATTCTGTCCGGTGGCAGTCCCCTTAATACACTCCCGAGTGATTGATTACTATATAGGAACCAAATGGTTTGTAGATTTTGAATATCGGGTCTTTCATTTCACACTCTCACTTACACACAGAGAGACGAGAGTGAGAGATTATTGAACACGCAGTAATGGGTTAATAAGATCTGGTTGACGGGTGAGAATTCTGTCCCGTGGGAGTCCCCTTAATACACTCCCGAGTGATTGATTACTATATAGGAACCAAATGGTTTGTAGATTTTGAATATTGGGTCTTTCATTTCACACTCTCACTTACACACAGAGAGACGAGAGTGAGAGATTATTGAACTTTGGCGAAATGTATGGAAAGGGGAAGAAGAGGGAGGAGCGTGACCAAGCTTCCGATGGTTACATTTCTACACAGAAAAAGGAGCTTTGTAGCAATAAAGGCACCAAATTCATCACGGAGACACATGCCAAAACCAACTCTGTTGCCACTAACATCAAAGGCAGCATCTACGTTACATTTAACAAAGCCAGTCGGAGGTTTTTGCCAACACGCAGGAGCAGGGAGAGGATTAGTACTAGAAGACATACCTGGTGGCCGATGATTACGAGCCTGCACCCAGTCAGCAAGAAATTCGTTGCCACACATTACGATGTTAGCAACAGTGTCACGAGAGCTATTCCACAATAGCTGATTGCGGCTTGACCAGATACTCCAAAGAGTCATACAATAAGCGAGCCTCTCGTCACCATGTAACTGCTGCAGTAACTCAAAGAACCAGGTAGTAACCGAACTAGCCCCAGCTGCACAAGACGTAACCGTATATTCAATACCCAACACACACCAACAAGCAGTGGCCGTGGTACAAAGAGAGAACAAGTGCAAGGACGATTCATCATGGTAACCACACATAGGACACACCACCGGCACCGTAACACCACGGCCCGCAAAAACCACACGAGTAGGAAGGATGTTTCTTGATAACCTCCACAAGAAATTCTTAACCTTGGGGGTAATTTCAAACCCCAAAGCAGCCCCCAGTTACCATCCACACTAGCATGAGAAAACTGATCAAGATTCTGCATAAAAAGACGATAAGCACTTCACACCGAATACAAACCATATTTTTCACCTTTCCAACTCAAAGTATCATGGCTCACCGAAGGCAAGAGGGGTGTCTGCAAGACCGAGTTTGTGGATTTTTCATCCAAAAGGAAACGAACCAAAGTCTCATTCCAAATCTTCCTCTCGCTTACTATCAAATAATCAACACGCAGTAATGGGTTAATAAGATCTGGTTGCCTCCGCTTCACCAAGACTCTACCGGAGGTCCACTTGTTGTCAAATAGGGGAATGTGATTCCCTTCACCAATACACCAGGAAGCCCTTTCATTTAAGACAATTTGAGACTCAACCAAGCTATTCCAAATAAAGCTACCATTAGATCGTTTAGATGCCGTTAACATGTCACCATGAGGAAAATATTTAGCTTTGTACAATCTAGAAACCAAGAGACCTGGTTGAGTTTGAAGGCACCAAGCTTGTTTACCCAAGAGAGCCAAATTGAAAGCCTTCACATTGCGGAAACCCATACCACCCTGACCTTTAGGGACGCAAAGACGATCCCACGCCATCCACTGAATGCCCTTATCACGCCCATCGAAACCACCCCATCAAAAACCATTTAGCATTCTCTCAATTTCTTCAAGTAGAGTGGAGGGAGTTAAGAACAAACTCATGAAATAAGTGGGTATGGATTGGAGAACCGATTTGATCATTACCTCCTTCCCCGCCTTAGAGAGCATTCGACCACTCCAAGAATTTATTTTGCGCCAAATACGATCCTTGATAAATTTGAACAACGCTTTCTTACTCCTCCCCACCATAGATGGGAGACCCAAATATTTTCCAGTGCCAATACAAACACTAACTCCCAACTGAGCAGCAATGAGGTCTCTCTCATCTTGAGAGACATTTCTACTAAAGACATTTCAGACTTTTGGAAATTAACTTTCTGATCGGAAACTTTCTCATACACATCAAGAATGTTTTGGACTCTCAACGCCTCAAAAATAGATGCCCTGAAAATAGAAAACAATCATCGGCAAACAAAAGGTGTGAGATTGTAGGCGCACCACGACAAATAGACAAGCCATGTAAATCTGCTCTAGCTAACGACCTGTGAAGAAGAGCTGTGAGACCCTCAGAGCACAAGATAAATAAGTAGGGGGGTAGAGGCTCCCCTTGACGAAGCCCTCTACCCGGAGAGATGGGTCCAACGCGGTCCTGGTTGACAAGAACATAGAAAGAAACAGATTCAATACACATACGCATCCATTTAATCCACAGATAATTGAAACCCAACTTTCCCAACACAGCATAAATATAACCCCAATCCACTCTGTCATAAGCTTTGCTCATATCAATTTTCAGCGCCACTTCCCCCTTCTTTCCCTGTCTTTTATTTTTTAAATAGTGGATAATTTCAAAGGCAATCATGACATTATCTAGGATGGATCTATCAGAAACAAAAGCAGACTGTTTGATGGACACACATTTAGGAAGGACATGTTTAAGACGGTTAGCAAGTAGCTTGGAAACCACTTTGTAGATAACATTGCAGAGAGCAATAGGTCACCAGTCAGCAATGGACCTCGGATTGTCATTCTTCGGTATGAGAGCAATGTTGGTATCATTTAAAGCATAGGGGAGTTCACCACGGTCAAGCCAAGAAACACAACTAGAAAAAATCTCATCGCCATAATTACTGCAGTAGCGTTTAAAGAAAGCCTGATTGAAACCATCCGGCCTAGGGGCCTTATCAGAATCCATCTCCATCAGAGCATCTCTAAATTCATCTTTGACAAAAGGGCGAGTAAGAAGATCATTATCACTTGTATCCAAACGAGTCTCCATAGCCGAAACCATAGGATCATAATCTCCAGCTTGACTACCAAAAAGGTTGCGAAAATAGTCACCGGCAACTCTTTTAATAGCCAAGGTATCAGTAGCTATAGTACCATCATCCTGCTGCAAATGCTCAATTTACTTCTTTTTGTACCTGCAAGTAGCGTTGGCATGGAAAAAACTTTGTATTTTGATCTCCATCTCTAAGCCAAAACGACTTAGACCACTGTCTCCAAAAAGCCTCTTCCTGGATGATTAGCTTATTCAGCTTGCGCTTCATTCTTTTAAACCTCAACACCCCTTGGTCATCCCTCCTATCACGCACCCCCTCCATGGCAGCCTTGCACACATTTATTTCATCACGAAACCTCAGACGCACGCTACAGCCCCAAGAAGACAAAGTCGTGGCACACCCACGCAAATGAGACTAAATATCCCCCACAAAACCAGCGCTCCACCCATCGCGAACCACATCATCTATATCAGGTTCACACAGCCAAGCATTCTCAAAATTAAAGTGGAAGTTACGAGGAACACATGCAAAGGAATACGTTGTAATAAAAATGGAGAATGATCCGATTTAGGAGAAATCAAATTCAAGAGTTTGACTTGGGGAAAGATATCCATCCACTCCTTCGTAGAAAAAGCCCGGTCAAGATGCTGCTCAATTGCTCGAGGGGTAACCAAAGCAAATCTCCAAGTAAACTGATAACCAATCAGGGGAAGCTCAAGTAATCTAGCATCAACAATAGCATCCTGAAAACCTTGCATAAGATAATTTGGGTGTTCACAATAACCTCGCTTATCTGCCGACGTCAGTAAGTAATTAAAATCACCAATGATACACCAAGGGAGAGTAGACAAACCATCCAACCTCCTAATAAGAGCCCAAGATTGTCTCCTAATAGAACGATCAACAAAACCATAATAACCTGTAATACGCCACCTGCCTCTAGACTCATCCTCAACCTCAACATCCAGGTGAATAGTGATGACTAGAGTAACTCGTGACCTGACATCTCATAGCATTCCTCCACAACACAGTGACACCCCCACCTCTACCAACTCTATCCACAGACACACAACCATCATACCCTAAAAGACGATGAACAGACTCCAATTTATTCGAAAAAGATAAAGTTTCAAACAGGAAAATAACAAAACACAGACAACCTTTCATATTTGAAGCACCACATAGATAAAAAAACACAGACAACCTTTCATATTTGAAGCGGACGACTCTGATAGTATCCCCCCCAACATTATTCTTCTTACCACGACGTAAAGGTTTGCGAACATCCACCGACACCCTAATGCGCATAAACGACTTCCAGAAATCAGAGCTGTTTTTCAGATCATACTCCAAGAGCTCTCCAATGAAATTGCCAAGGATGCGTCCCACGGATTCCATCATAAAACCAATAGGTACATCTTGGACTTGTACCCAAAAAGTAACATGAAAAAGAGGAACGAGTGGCTACATCCCCCCACACGTAACTGAGTAAGAATGAGCATGTGTCCACCAAAATGCCATGGACCTCCCTCGAATACCTTCTTCACGTCACGTCAGTGATAAAATTGGAACAAGAACAAGTTGCTGTCGAGTACACGAATATTGACGCCACGCCCCGGTTGCCAAATCGCCGCAAGCCGGTCTTTCATGATCATGGAGTGAATAGACTTCCGAGTAAGAAAACGATCCACAAGGCAAAGCTGGGCGTTAATGGATCCCCCAGTCGCCGCGGGTTCTTGTTGCAAAGGAACAGCCGTATCTTCTTCGTCGTCAAAATTCATAGTAGGATTGGTAGCCATAGATAGAAACCACAATAGAAACGCTTCTCACAGATGGGGAGATAGATGACGTCTTACAAGGGAATCAAGCCGTAACCGTAGAATGAAGGACGACGCAACACCCTAGGAGAGAAGAGAAAAACAGCGCTAGTTCAAAACCCTAGGAGAAAAAACGGTGCTCTAGAAAACGGCACAATGAACTAATTTTTTGTTTTCACTTTTTCAATGTTTTTCAATATATACTCTTATGAAAATTTGTGAGATATTAAATACACATTAAAAAGTTGTAACTTCTTATAAATGAGACCAAATAATTTTCTTATAATTAGGACCAAGAAAGAATATTAAAAAGAAAATAAAAGTTGGATTGGACCTTCGATTAATTAGATGAATGTGAAGTTGAATTCTTTTGGTAGATTACAGGGGCCGAGCCCCAACAACACACAAAAACAACTAATAGACTACACTACGATGTAGAAATTCTCACACTATCAACAAGTAACAAAAGTATAACAGAAGCAAAACAATGCTTAAACACAACCAAAGCCTCAACTTAAGAACAACCAATACTAGCAAGAGTATCTGCACGCGAATTAGCTTCATGGTACACATGCACAAAGCGAACCTCTAAGAGTAATTGAATGAGCTTCTGGATCTCTCTAACAATGATTCCTCCTACAACATGCCCAACCTCATTACTAGAGGGGTTCACGTTTTCTTTCTTGAGGGTTTTTCTTTTGTTTTTAAAATTTTAACACCAAACGTGGCATATGTCTACGTATTATTATACTTGTCCGACATTTGTCTACATTTATTTGTCCAAATTAAATAACTTATGAAACCCCAACACTTAAAAAATGGAGATGTATTGTGTCCAATACATATCTGATACGATACACACTCGATACTTTCCAAATATATCTTCAATACATATATTACCAATTAAAGATACGAATGTCACCTTGATACTATAGATCTTCGATATGTATTACTAAAAACATGAAATTTGTTGATTTAATATATTCTAGTGTGGGGAAATATATGTAAGTGGCCACTTACATATACATTGCAATACAAATGTCTCTTTACATATAATGTGCGTCTATATATATTATAGACATTGTTATACCCTAATTCTGTCCTTCCAAGTTAAAACTTTTAAAGAGAAAAAATCAAAATATTGCTTGTGCATTTTGAGGTTCGGTTTTGCGTCATTTCTATTGTTATTACTAGAACCTATTTAATGCAAGAAAAACTTAATTAAAAAAATCTATTATTAGTATTTAATTTTAACTATAGTATTACATTTTGTATCAAAAAACTATAGTATTACATTACAAAATTATATATATATATATATATATATATATATATATATATATATATATATATATATATAGCGTATCAAGTGATCAGAACTAGTTTTCACTGTGGAAATGAGAATTCTTAATTATAACCGTCAGATTAAAATTAACTGTAATACCCAAAGTAATAGAATAATTACTTTGGATATTACATTGGTTGTGGCTCGTATAATTGGATATGCGTGGTAATTGCTCGATTATATATATATATATATATATATATATATATATATATATATATATATATATATATATATATATATATATATATATATATATATATATATATATATATATATATATATATATATATATATATATATATATATATATATATATATATTGGCTTAATTTCTTTCTTTTACGAAAATATAAAAGTTTTGAGGCGCTATTAAAAGTCATGGGGGACTAAAATTGAAAACGGCAAAATAAGATGAGGACCAAAACGCCTATTTCGTTAATGTAGGGACTAAACTTAGAAGGACCTGATTTTATAGGGACCAAAAACATATTTAACCCAAAAGAAAAAGTGGCATTTGTCAATATTGATAACAATAGCCAAGAGTTCGACGTATCATACGAGGATGTCGAAGAAGAGGTTAATGTTGCAGAATTAAAACCTGGACCTCCATATGCATGTAAATTATTAAGTCCTTCCGATGGGAAAAACCCTGTCAAACCAAAAAATGATAAGTTTATTGCAAAAACATACACCTTTGATCAGTGTTTTAAAAACCGGCTCGGCCCGGCCGGTCGGACCGGGAACCGGGGGGGTAACCGAGCCGGTCAAGCCTTTGGATCGGTTATGCACCAAACCGGTGGGAACCGGTGGAAACCGGCCGGTTTTGGGGAAAACCGGCGACCCGGTGACCCGGCTCAAACCGGACCGGGTTGTCCTTTTTTTTTTTATTTTTTTTTATCAAATCTTTGAACTGTAATTGGGAGGGGCCGCGCGAACGCAAGCCCCCACTAGTGATTGCCATCTAGGTAAGTATGTTTCCCATTGACATACACCTTGCTTTTATATCTCATTTCCTCCATGTTCTGTTCATTCTATCCGATGTGGGACTATTTCTAAACTACTTAAAACAAAAGAGACTCAAAACCCTCAACAAAAATGTCATTAGTGGGGTTTGAACCCCTGACCTATTGAAAGCAAATGTTGAGCGCTACCATGAGGCTACCAATCTTATTGAGAATATTATTTATTTCAAATATATATAATTGGTACCTTTTTTCCTAAAAGTCAAGTATGCTCATCCTCATGGTGTGTAATTTTAGCAAATTAAGTTTTACAAGTATGGAATATATAGGTCCTAAAAATTTAGGAATTTTTTATATTTTAGTAGATATAAAATAAACATAGTTATTAATTTTACAGGGACGAAATTTATATTATATACTATATAGGTATTGAAAATTCTCGAAATAGAGACAGGGTCCGAGTCATCCGGTTCCGGTTTTGGTCATGCGGTTCAACTGTCGACCCTTCGGTCCGACCCTTGACCCAGTGACCCGGTACCTTCACCGAGTCGGTCACCGGTTCGAGTTTTAAAACATTGCCTTTGATGTCACAAAATGTGACCAAATATTTGATCTTTTGGTGACTGATGGTCAAATTTTAGTGCCCAAGGGTCTAAAAATACCACCATTAGAACACCAAAAGAAAAGAGGTTATTGCAAATATCACAATTTTTTGAGTCATAACACCTCTCGATGTGTACTTTTCAGGGATCTAGTTCAAAAAGCACTGAATGAGGGAAGGCTGAAGTTTGGTGAAAAAGCAAAGCCAAATATGAAAATAGACACTGATCCCCTCCCAGAGGTGGAAGCAATGAATGCTGAGCCCGTTGGAATTAACATGGTCGAAGTAACCACACTCAAGGCTGCAGATACCACAGTCAATGCTGAAGGGTCGAAGAGAGACGTCGAAATAGTCACTCAAGACGAATATGATGAGAAGATGCACATGGTATATCCTGAAGCTGACGAAGAACTGATAGACTTCCTAAATCGGTGCAAAACAAATAACACCGAAGTGATGTTGTGCCCGAGGTGCAGCGCTGTATTCGACAAGGAGGCTGCGAAGAGCCTTGAAAGCTACAAACCCCAGTCGAAAAGAAAAAGTAAGTGGGTCGATAACATACCCAAATTCAGTTTTAATCCAAGAGGAGTGCCTTACAAGGTAACACCTTCACCTAAGCAACCCCAAAGAGTCCAGGGGAAAACATTTGTACCTTCGACAAAATCTCCAGTCGAAAAGTGGGTACACTCTGGAGGTAAAGAGGCAGGATACTATGCAACAATGGCAAAGGGAAGCACCAGCGCCACAAATAAGGCTCCTGGCTCAAACAGGTATGCCTACAGCAACAATTATAAGGGAAAAAACCCAATGACAAGGACTCAGTGGCGTCGACACCAACGCCAGATGAAGGTAGCGGCTACAGAAGGCAGAAACTCAAACCCACATAAGGGGAAGCAATTATCTTCTTGTGTGGAAATACCTAGGAGGTCTGCTACAGAGAGAATCTACCCTCCTCTCTCAATAATCAAAAAAGGCCTAAATGCAGAAGAAGGCCTCAACTTAGATGATGAAATGGATTCTGAATTTTCAGATTCAGAGCCAGAACTCAACATCATTTGTGTTGTCTCAATCCTTCCGATTGAGTATGATGTGGTAACTGAGGTTAATGAGGTCGAAGAAGACCTTCACACAGAAATGGCTATGAACAAGCCAAAATGTTATTATGTAATGAACAATGGCTGCGTCGAAGAGCAGACGGCCACATTTGAAAGGCCTGACGGTGGAATGAAATACCACCTAAAACCCCTATTTATCCAGGCGAAGGCCAATAATGTGGGGATAAACAAGGTCCTAGTAGACGGGGGAGCTGTAGTTAACCTGATGCCACAGCACATGCTGGCGAAGATTGGCAAGTCAGATACAGATCTGAGACCACATAACATAGTTTTAACAAACTATGAAGGGAAAACTGGCCACTCATTGGGGGCCATTGAAGTGGAATTAGTGGTTGGTAGTGTAAAGAGACTAACCCTATTCATGGTAATTCCGACAAGAGCAAATTTCAATCTCTTGCTTAGAAGAGAATGGGTTCTTGGTGTAGGCGTTGTGCCTTCAACCCTGCACTAGAGATTGTCTATCTGGAGAGAGGATGGGCTGGTAGAGAACGTCGAAGGTGACCACAGCTACTTCCTAGCAGAAGTGGATCATGTTACAAGAAAGACCTTCGACAAAAATTTGGCCAATATTAGGCCATGCGTACCTTCAATAAGTGGATACACACCACAGAACAATGTGTTTTCTTCACTTGATCTCCACCCTAACCATGGCTTTATATGGGAAAGGGAGGTCATGGGTGAAGACAACCACTCAGCAGGCTTCTACAAGCCTACAGGGTGGGATGATCCTTAGACATTGATGATGTCTAAGCCCACTGCATGGGATCGAATTACGGCCTACGTGGCCGAGAATAAACAAAATGCGGCTTTGGAAGCCGAATTACAACAAAAAATGGTTAATAAAACCACTGAAGTTAAAAACGAAGACAACTTGGTCGAAGGCCAAAGGCTCGACTGCATTTATGATGACGAGCCTTTAGGTTTTGAAAAAGACCCAATGGGTTCGACCAAGAAAATTCAAGCTCAAAATCCCCTAGAGGAGGTCGACTTAGGAGATGGCTCCATCAAGAGGCCAACATTCATCAGTGCTAAGATCGACAAAGGTTTGAGAGATCGAACCATAGAGCTATTGAAAGAGTACAAAGATTGCTTCGCGTGGGATTACAATGAAATGCCTGGACTGCGTCGAGAAGTGGTGGAGTTAAGACTGCCAATCAGACCAGACAAAAATCCAGTGAAGCAAACACCAAGGAGATTTGCACCGCAGATTCTGTCGAAGATCAAGGAAGAAATTGAAAGATTGCTCAAAAGCAACTTTATCAGAACTGCCAGGTATGTAGATTGGTTAGCTAATATAGTTCCCGTCATTAAGAAAAATGGGACTTTAAGGGTCTGTATAGACTTTAGAGATTTAAACAATGCTACACCAAAAGATCAATATCCTATGCCTGTAGCAGAAATGCTAGTTGATTCGGAAGCAGGGTTTGAATACTTAAGTATGCTCGATGGGTATTCTGGGTATAATCAAATTTTTATTGCCGAAGAAGATGTGTCGAAAACAGCATTTCGTTGCCCAGGGGCCTTAGGCGTTTATGAATGGGTAGTAATGCCTTTCGGCCTAAAAAATGTTGGTGCAACATACCAGAGGGCAATGAATTCTATGTTTCATGATTTTATAGAAAATTTTATGCAAGTGTACATAGATGATATTGTTGTTAAATCTTCGACAGAAAATGGTCATATAGACCATCTTCGGCAGTCATTCGAAAGAATGAGAAAATATGGATTGAAAATGAATCCAATAAAATGTGCCTTCTGTGTACGGGCAGGTGATTTCTTGGGATTTGTTGTCCACAAAAAAGGCATTGAAATCAATCAAAACAAGACGTCCTTCATTCTACGGCTACGGCTTGATTCCTTTGTAAGACGTCATCTATCTCCCCATCTGTGAGAAGCGTTTCTATTGTGGTTTCTATCTATGGCTACCAATCCTACTATGAAATTTGACGACGAAGAAGATACGGCTGTTCCTTTGCAACAAGAACCCGCGGCGGCTGGGGGATCCATTAACGCCCAGCTTTGCCTAGTGGGTCGTTTTCTTACTCAGAAGTCTATTCACTCCATGATCATGAAAGACCGGCTTGCGGCGATTTGGCAACCGGGGCGTGGCGTCAATATTTGTGTACTCGACAGCAACTTGTTCTTGTTCCAATTTTATCACTGGCGTGGCGTGAAGAAGGTATTCGAGGGAGGTCCATGGCATTTTGATGGACACATGCTCATTCTTACTCAGTTACGTGTGGGGGGATGTAGCCACTCGCTCCTCTTTTTCATGTTACTTTTTGGGTACAAGTCCAAGATGTACCTATTGGTTTTATGATGGAATCCGTGGGACGCATCCTTGGCAATTTCATTGGAGAGCTCTTGGAGTATGATCTGAAAAACAGCTCTGATTTCTGGAAGTCGTTTATGCGCATTAGGGTATCGGTGGATGTTCGCAAACCTTTACGTCGTGGTAAGAAGAATAATGTTGGGGGGGATACTATCAGAGTCGTCCGCTTCAAATATGAAAGGTTGTCTATTTTTTGTTATCTATGTGGCGCTTCAAATATGAAAGGTTGTCTGTGTTTTGTTATTTTCCTGTTTGAAACTTTATCTTTTTCGAATAAATTGGAGTTTGTTCGTCGTCTTTTAGGGTATGATGGTTGTGTGTCTGTAGATAGAGTTGGTAGAGGTGGGGGTGTCACTGTGTTGTGGAGGAATGCTATGAGATGTCAGGTCACGAGTTACTCTAGTCATCACCTGGATGTTGAGGTTGAGGATGAGTCTAGAGGCAGGAGGCGTATTACAGGTTATTATGGTTTTGCTGATCGTTCTATTAGGAGACAATCTTGGGCTCTTATTAGGAGGTTGGATGGTTTGTCTACTCTCCCTTGGTGTATCATTGGTGATTTTAATTACTTACTAATGTCGGCAGATAAGCGAGGTTATTGTGAGCACCCAAATTATCTTATGCAAGGTTTCCAGGATGCTATTGTTGATGCTAGATTACTTGAGATTCCCCTGATTGGTTATCAGTTTACTTGGAGATTTGCTTTGGTTACCCTCGAGCAATTGAGCAGCATCTTGACCGGGCTTTTGCTACGAAGGAGTGGATGGATATCTTTCCCCAAGTCAAACTCTTGAATTTGATTTCTCCTAAATCAGATCATTCTCCGTTGTTATTACAACGTATATATTCCTTTGCATGTGTTCCTCGTAACTTCCACTTTAAGTTTGAGAATGCTTGGCTGTGTGAACCTGATATAGACGATGTGGTTCGTGATGGGTGGAGCGCTGGTTTTGTGGGGGATATTCAGTCTCATTTGCGTGGGTGTGCCACGACTTTGTCTTCTTGGGGCCGTAGCGTGCGTATGAGGTTTCGTGATGAAATAAATGCGTGCAAGGCTGCCATGGAGGGGGTGCGTGATAGGAGGGATGATCAAGGGGTGTTGAGGTTTAATAGAATGAAGCGCAAGCTGAATAAGCTAATCATCCAGGAAGAGGCTTTTTGGAGACAGTGGTCTAAGTCGTTTTGGCTTAGAGATGGAGATCAAAATACAAAGTTTTTTCCATGCTAACGCTACTTGCAGGTACAAAAAGAAGAAAATTGAGCATTTGCAGCAGGATGATGGTACTATAGCTACTGATGCCTTGGCTATTAAAAGAGTTGCCGGTGACTATTTTCGCAACCTTTTTGGTAGTCAAGCTGGAGATTGTGATCCTGTGGTTTCGGCTATGGAGACTCGTTTGGATACAAGTGATAATGATCTTCTTACTCGGCCTTTTGTCAAAGATGAATTTGGAGATGCTCTGATGGAGATGGATTCTGATAAGGCCATTGGGCCGGATGGTTTCAATCAGGCTTTCTTTAAACGCTACTGCAGTAATTATGGCGATGAGATTTTTTCTAGTTGTGTTTCTTGGCTTGACCGTGGTGAACTCCCCTATGCTTTAAATGATACCAACATTGCTCTCATACCGAAGAATGACAATCCGAGGTCCATGGCTGACTGGTGACCTATTGCTCTCTGCAATGTTATCTACAAAGTGGTTTCCAAGGTACTTGTTAACCATCTTAAACATGTCCTTCCTAAATGTGTGTCCATCAAACAGTCTGCTTTTGTTTCTGATAGATCCATCCTAGATAATGTCATGATTGCCTTTGAAATTATCCACTATTTAAAAAATAAAAGACAGGGAAAGAAGGGGGAAGTGGCGCTGAAAATTGATATGAGCAAAGCTAATGACAGAGTGGATTGGGGTTATATTTATGCTGTGTTGGGAAAGTTGGGTTTCAATTATCTATGGATTAAATGGATGCGTATGTGTATTGAATCTGTTTCTTTCTCTATTCTTGTCAACCAGGACCGTGTTGGACCCATCTCTTCGGGTAGAGGGCTTCGTCAAGGGGACCCTCTACCCCCTACTTATTTATCTTGTGCTCTGAGGGTCTCACAGCTCTTCTTCACGGGTCGTTAGCTAGAGCAGATTTACATGGCTTGTCTATTTGTCGTGGTGCGCCTACAATCTCAC
This sequence comes from Astragalus membranaceus, assembly GCA_039519185.1. Lineage (NCBI taxonomy): Eukaryota > Viridiplantae > Streptophyta > Magnoliopsida > Fabales > Fabaceae > Astragalus > Astragalus membranaceus. The sequence continues at coordinate 119,037,796 of CM076854.1, read as the reverse complement.
ACCTTTTGTTTGCCGATGATTGTTTTCTATTTTCAGGGCATCTATTTCTGAGGCGTTGAGAGTCCAAAACATTCTTGATGTGTATGAGAAAGTTTCCGGTCAGAAAGTTAATTTCCAAAAGTCTGAAATGTTCTTTAGTAGAAATGTCTCTCAAGATGAGAGAGACCTCATTGCTGCTCAGTTGGGAGTTAGTGTTTGTATTGGCACCGAAAATATTTGGGTCTCCCGTCTATGGTGGGGAGGAGTAAGAAAGCGTTGTTCAAATTTATCAAGGATCGTATTTGGCGCAAAATAAATTCTTGGAGTGGCCGAATGCTCTCTAAGGCGGGGAAGGAGGTAATGATCAAATCGGTTCTCCAATCCATACCCACTTATTTCATGAATTTGTTCTTAACTCCCGCCACTCTACTTGAAGAAATTGAGAGAATGCTAAATGGTTTTTGGTGGGGTGGTTCCGATGGGCGTGATAAGGGCATTCAGTGGATGGCGTGGGATCGTCTTTGCGTCCCTAAAGGTCAGGGTGGTATAGGTTTCCGCAATGTGAAGGCTTTCAATTTGTCTTTCTTGGGTAAACAAGCTTGGCGCCTTCAAACTCAACCAGGTCTCTTGGTTTCTAGATTGTACAAAGCTAAATATTTTCCTCATGGTGACATGTTAACGGCATCTAAACGATCTAATGGTAGCTTTATTTGGAATAGCTTGGTTGAGTCTCAAATTGTCTTAAATGAAAGGGCTTCTGGTGTATTGGTGAAGGGAATTGCATTCCCCTATTTGACAACAAGTGGACCTCCGGTAGAGTCTTGGTGAAGCCGAGGCAACCAGATCTTATTAACCCATTACTGCGTGTTGATTATTTGATAGTAAGCCAGAGGAAGATTTGGAATGAGACTTTGGTTCGTTTCCTTTTGGATGACAATTCCACAAACTCGGAATATAGGTTTGTTAAGTGTAAACTATGTGACACCATGATTTTTTGTTAAGTGTAATTGCTACATGACGTTTGCCTTAGCTCAATTACACGTTAAACTGTTGCAACTTGCATCACTTGGCACCACCATATATAAATATAACATATGTGACAACCTCATTCAACACAAACCTAGAAAGAACAAAAAATCATGGTGTCACATAGTTTACAAATACAATTTTAATCCTCTTGATATCAGTTTCATTATCAACTTCAGCTTCAATTGAAGAAAACTTTGTCCAATGTCTAAGTTTCTATTCAGACAAAGCAGCTCCATTTTATGCATCAATCTACACACACAAAAATGCTTCATTCAACAACATCCTTAATTCTTCAGCTCAAAACCTTAAGATATTTGGTCCCATCAGCACCAAAACCTGAGTTCATATTCACACCCTTAACTGATTCCCATGTCCAAGTAGCTGTAACATGTTCCAAAAAACTCGGTATTCATATGAGAGTACGAAGTGGTGGTCATGATTACGAAGGACTCTCGTATGTTTCTGAAATCGAAACACCTTTTATAATCATCGATTTGTCCAAACTTCGCGACATTAATGTCGATATAGAAGATAACACTGCTTGGATTCAAGCTGGTGCTACTATTGGTGAAGTTTATTATAGAATACATGAAAAAGTGATGTTCATGGATTTCCAGCAGGACTTTGCACAAGTTTAGGTATTGGAGGGCATATTACCGGCGGCGCATACGGTTCCATGATGAGAAAATATGGCCTTGGAGCTGATCATGTTCTTGATGCACAAATAGTTGATGCTGAAGGAAGAATTCTTGATAGAAAAGCTATGGGGGAAAATTTATTTTGGGCTATTAGAGGTGGTGGAGGAGGAAGTTTTGGTATTATTCTTTGGTGGAAAATCAAGCTTGTTACTGTGCCGAAAATCGTGACGGTTTTTACTGTTACAAAAAGTTTAGAACAAGACGGAACTAAAATTCTTCATAGATGGCAAGAAGTGGCACCAAATATTGTTGAAAATCTCTTTATGAGAGTTATTATTCAACCAGCTACTATTGGGAATAAAACTCAGAGAACTATTACAACTTCTTATAATGCTTTATTTCTTGGTGGTTCTGAAACACTACTTCATGTTATGAAACAAAGTTTTCCTGAATTGGGTTTAACAAAACAAGATTGTATGGAAACTAGTTGGATTAAATCTGTGCTTTATATTGGAGTTATCCAAATGATACACCTATTGAAGTTCTTCTTCAAGGGAAATCAACATTCAAGAATTTCTTCAAAGCAAAATCAGATTTTGTGAGGGAACCAATACCAGAAACAGGGTTGCTAGGGTTATGGCAAAGGTTGTTAGAAGAAGATAGTCCTTTGATGATTTGGAATCCATATGGTGGAATAATGAATAATTTTTCAGAATCTGATACACCTTTTCCTCATAAAAAATGGAACACTTTATAAAATTCAGTATCTAACTCTTTGGCAAGATGGAGATAAAAATGCTTCAAAGCATGTTGATTGGATTAGGAAACTTTATAACTATATGACTCCTTATGTTTCTAAGTTTCCAAATTTCCAAGGGAAGCATATGTGAACTACAGAGATCTTGATTTGGGGATGAACACAAAGAACAGTACAAGCTATATACAAGCAACTTCTTGGGGTAACATGTATTTTAAGGATAACTTTAATAGGTTGGTGAAAATAAAGACTAAAGTGGATCCTGAAAATGTGTTCAGGCATGAACAGAGTATCCCACCACTTCCAGTTTCAGCTATGCAGCTAAAAGACAAGAAATGCAAGAACTGGGAATAAGGCTTTGAGTCCCATTTTTTTTTTATAAGCAAATGTTAGTAGGGGTGGAGGAATGTTAGTTCCGAGATTTGAACCCTAGACCTCCTTCTTGCAACTTTGCATCTCCTTCATGTCCCTTAGCTCGCCAACAGAGCTACCTTCCTGGTACAAATAAAGAATACATTTGGAATTTGGTTTTTTTGTGTCTTTGATGTTTTAAAGTACTGATAGTGCTTGAACATTGCTATTTGCCATTAGACAAGATTATAGGTGACAAGTGTTGTTTGGTGAGTCAACACAACCAATTAATGAGATTAATATAACATTAAAACAGCCAAGAGCTATGAAATCAATTTTTATGATATTTTAATATATCAGGGTTAACTATGTCTATGAATACTGTATTAATGCAAGATTTGCTCTCGCTAAGAAAATAGGTAATACTGTAGGAATGATGCCACAAAGTAGGTAATACTGTAATAGTCTAACAAAATAAACTGAAACAAAAAAATAAAAAAAATAAACTAGAAATTGCTGAACTGAACGATTCAGATAATATTCACATGATATTTAAAAATGTAAGTGTTCAAGATCAAACAACTTGTCTACTAATAAATATGTAAACAAGAAACTATCCCAAAAACCAGTGTACAAAATTTCAGAGAGCAACAGCAGCTCAAATCTGAAAGCTCTCAACTAAGTGATACCTAACTAATGCTGCCGGATTTCCAGAATCTGTGAAGTTTTTCAACAAGTAACGTCAATCAAAGAATGACAACAAAAACCTTGCATCCAATCATTTGGAAGTAATGATAAAAATTGTGTTTAATAACCATAGGTGCATCGTAAAATGCCACATAGATTGTCCCGTTGATTTTTACCTAGTCCAGAAAACCACTTCCTTAAATTTCCAGAGGCATCAGAAATAGATTTACTACAATATGCTGGGAGACTAGACTCAGTCTGCAAAAGTGTTTCCAAATCAAGAGGAAGAAGGCCAAACAAAGCGGTGGCGGTGGCAATTTGAAGAGAAAGGCCTGCGTTCTTAGAAGAATCGCATAGATAAGACAATAAATTACATCTCAAATTCTCAACTCCTTGATCTTCGTATCCACCAACATCAACTCCAAGCCTGATAAGCATACAATTGAACACACTATTAACAATAATAAAGAGGGAAAAAAACAGATAGGAAAGCACTTGTGTCTTGTCCACAGATATGTGGATCAGGATCAAAAAGAAACAGCTTTAAAAGCTAGTGTAAAACAAAATCCCCTAAAACAACGCTTCCAATGATATTCCAACATACCTAGAAGAACAATCAAGAAGGAAAAAAAAAACAAGTATTTCAACAGTCACAATGCTCAGGTTATATTGATATTTTGATGGTATTCCATATGAACTCTAGTGGAGAGGAGGGACACACCAAACTTTCCAATTATGCTAAAATCGTTGTTTCAAAGGGAAGTGATCACCTTACAGTGCAAGAAATAAATAGTACTCGTGAAGGTACAAAATGATGCATGCAAAGGTCATTTACCTTCCAAGATGACCAAGAAGAACAACAATAGGAACAACAAAATTCTCCACGGCACAAGAGTCCAGTATATGAAGCAGCTGAGGAACAAGTTTGACATTGGTCCATTGCCAGCTCTGCATTATAAGAGAAACAAGATCATGCTTGACAATTATTCAACTAAATCAATATCTTCTACTAGAAAGTACAACAGCAAAAATAGTGAATTATGTAAAGAAAAGCTTAATTTTACATTTGATGTAACACTTAAATGAAGATGGGTGTGACAACATCTTTTTTAGTGGGTAGGTCAAAACAGTTACTGGGCTTCCTTCAATTGATTGGTTTAATTTTAGAGAAAATTACACTCCCCTCCTTTGAGAGATACTTGAATTACACTCTTTTACCTTCTTATGTTAAAACCTACGCTCTCCTCCCTTTAGAAGGAAATATGTAGTACACTTTAGTCCGTTTCAATAAATAAAATTGAAAAGTGCTAACAACACTATCACTCTATAATTGGTTGAAATTCATGTTACCTGCCACCATATTAAAGTTTATTTATATTAAAATGGACTATAAAATACTGTTACTTCTTGGGGGGAGAGGGTAAATTTATATTGTTATATGTATAACCACCAATCTCATCAAATAATAATAATAATAATAATAATAATAATAATAATAATAATAATAATAATAATAATAATAATAATAAAAAACAACAACGCTGGCTTATTTTCCAGGTTTGCACTTTCAGAACTCTCAACCAACTAAAGTAAAATCAAGACAATGTCCTTTTCAGAAAAATCGGAACAAAAGAAAACTTACCGCTATTGGCATGTGTGTAGTATGAACTATGAAAGCTTATCAATGTGGATATTTATGCAGCACGAGCTATAATTGAGGACTTAAGCCTATTCAGCTCCAAACTAAGTCTTAGTGAACTAATTTTTAATTAACATCACCTTCTCCAGATAAAAGAATGGAAGAATGTGAGTTTGAATTGAAGTTACTTGTTGAGGAAAAAATGGGTAATTAAAGACCTCTTATTAAACCAGATGGCCAAGTATATAAAGACTTATCCAGGTCACTCTCATTAGATCCCTCAGAAAAATTTGAAACCTCAACCATAGACACAATCTTAAATGAACTCATACAGCAAACAGAAGTTGTAAAGACATCCCTTAAATTAGCTAGTTTGGATATCATTATATGGAAGCAAGAAAGTACTCCTGTTACAAGGTGATTAATCAATATTTTCTCCACGCAAATTCTAATCATAACAAAGGTTCAATAAGCAAATAGATTTACGTCATTTTCTTGATATGGTTGGGAAGACAATATTAAAACACCAAAATGTCATATTTCAGGATGACAAGTACACATATCTTAAGAGCCATATCTCAGAAATCAATTTTTATCTCATAAAATCAGATATAATTAAAACAACAACAGGCATCTGTTTCTTGGACAATGGCCACGTTTAATTTTATAATGTAGATTATCTATTAATTATATACTGTATTTATTTTTCAATTATAAAGATGATTTCCATTAAGGCTAACGTTGCCAGGGGGAATAAAATTCTTGTAACAACTACTGCCATTTAAAATTAGAGCATTATAAAGAAGAAAACTTTATGGAAGGATAACAATATTAACTTGAAAGCACGAAAGAAATACCATTTTGTTCGCAACAAGCTCCAACAATGTGAGGATGTCACTAACTTGACATGAGGTAACATCAATAAGAATATCTTGTTGATTGGGACAAGTCACGTGCTTTCTCGAACAGTGGGGTACATCACAATAAAGGCTATTAGCACAGGGAATCACTTCCTGATTAGACCACCGTCCATTATTGTAATTGTCTGATGAGGATCTGAAATTTGACGAATTAAATTGCTCTGTATGTTGAAATAGACAGTTCTTGATCTTTTCCAAGAGCAACAAAGTAACACTATCAATGGATTCGGCACCTTCTGAGAAAGGGCATTTATTGTTAGTACATGATTCAATATGCAGCTGATTTATTGGTGGGATACCAGAAGCAGTAGTGACAGTCACAGATATGCTCTCTTCCTCAAGAAACATAACTAGAGACTTCAAGACAGTCAGCATTAAACCACAATTGCGCAAGTCAAAATACTTCTTTCCGTCCAGCTTAGCAAAAATGTGAAGAATCGTTAGCACCGTTAAAGAATCCCATCTGCTCAATCTAAGAATATTATATGAAGCTTCAGAAATAAATCCAACATAATCGGTTGCAGCACATAATGATGCTAGTATGACACTCGCTGCTACCAACTGTTCACTTGAAGCTACTTCACAAGAGAGAGTGTCTACACCATCCAGAAAACTATCATTTCTCAGATCACTCCCAGATGAGGTCTCCGAAGGCATTATATTTTTATATATAACTTTTCCTTCTATAAGAAAATCTTCAATGAGACGAAGCAGCTCATGCAAAGAAAACTTCTCCAAAAATAATGTTCTTGTGTCTGCATCAGTCATAACTGCCCAAACAATATAGAGAAGTTATAAGTTCAATGCAAAAGTGCCAAAAAAATTACACGAAATCCAAGTTTTATACTATATATAAATAGAGAGGATATAGGATTTAATTTATAATCCACTATGAATGATTAACATGTCATTAAAATAGCTTGACAGAAAACTGCTGCTAAAAAGTAAAACTTCTCCGTTCATATTTCACTTGTTAAAATATAATTCAATGGTACTGAAAAAACTTCACACAAATAGTGGATCAAATTATAATCTTATATAACACAAGATCAAATATAAAGAGAAGAACAAACCTCCACGAATGTGTTCAGCATAAGAATCCAAGCAGAGTATTAAGTTGCCACCCCCAAATTTCCCTAACTTCATTGCAGTGGTCATGGTAAAGTTGAACAGCAAAAGTGTTAACAACACAGAATGCTTCTCCCTGAAAGAAATTGGAAGAAATAATGACCATTATTTTCCTTCATAAAAACAATATCATGGACAAAATCAGTAGAAAATTGATACAGTAAGAAAAGTAGAGTATTAATATGAATATCAAAAACTACTAAAGGTGATCAAAAGCATGGATACTGTAGATTATTATCTAAAACAGCATCTTACTTTTGCAGGGATGTCTCTTCCATCTCAACTGCCGCCAGAATGCTAGAAACTGCCCATCCTGTTCGAGTATTCAAACTGCACCGTGATATACAATTTCTTGTAGCAAGAAATGTTCTAGATATGCTACTATAATCCTCCCTATCTGATATGACAAGAAAAAAACTAGGAAGGTGACTTTGTACAGATCCGGTTCCAGTCTCCCCCGGAAATGCATCCCTTAAGTTTACCAAAGAATGCTTGTCCTGCAATTTTTCATCAGTTTGTCTAGCCTGTGTAGACTTATGTGCATTACAAGGAACCTCTGAAGCATCAAAAATTTTCATGTTGGAATTTATCTCATCATCAATGGTGTCGCATCTAGATGAAGGAAGCAGACCTCTTTGACTCAACAAGTCTGTGTGAAGAACTTCTTCCAGAGAAGGCTTCAGATTATCCATATCAAATATTTTAATCTCAAGCAAAGATAGTGGTGAGCACAGTGTATTCATTGCTTTTCTGAAGCGTTCCTCATCATCGGCATTTTCATATTCAAGCAACTTCATAAAATTGCCACCAAAATTGTCAATGGCATCATCAAATATCCTCTCCCTGCATGCCTCGGTAGTCTGAGCGTACAATGAAGGACAAGTAGTTTGTCTGTAGCCATCTGCATCCTCACAGACTCTAGTTTTTGGCTCCTCTATTTCCTTTTTCCCATCCACAGAAGTATCTGCTTTTTTTCTATGAGATTTCTTTCTCTTCTTGCGGGCCCAGTCACTCTCTGCCTGTAAATTATCCCTACGATTAGTAACTATCTCTTTCGCTCCTTCAACGTATTTGTCCATTTTACCATATGCATCCTCACAGACTCTAGCCTTTGGCTCTTCTATTTTATTTTTCTCATCCACAGAAGCATCTGCTTTTTCCCTATGAGATTTCTTTCTCTTCTTGCGGGCCCTGTCACTCTCTGCCTGTAAATTATCCCTACGATTAGTAACTATCTCTTTCGCTCCTTCAACGTATTTGTCCATTTTACCATATGCATCCTCACAGGCTCTAGCTTTTGGCTCTTCTATTTCCTTTTTCTCATCCACAGAAGTATCTGCTTTTTCCCTATGAGATTTCTTTCTCTTCTTTCGGGCCCTGTCACTCTCTGCTTGTAAATCATCCCTACGATTAGTAACCATCTTTTTCGCTCCTTCAAAACATTTGTCCATTTTACCATACAACAAACCACGTAAACTAGTGAACTTATCTTCTAGCTGCATGTTTAATGCCTTACCCTCAGAAAACAGATTTGCCATACATTCAAATGTACCACAAATTCTATTCTTCATTTGATCATGCTCAATACCTGACCTGTCAGATGGGTTCAAATTGCTCGCTCTTGCATTGAAGTTCTCCTCAGCTGATTTAGTTGGCGCGGTAACTTGCAAAGCGCCCCTTTCCTGTAAGCCCATCAAGTGTGCATCAGAAAAGGATGCTGTACTGGAATTTACTGCATAACTCTGTACCATTCTGTTGGGGCCTCTTATTAGAGGCTCCAATTTAGAACCAATACCTGTGATGGAACCAGTATAATTCCTTTCAGATATAGCAAGAAGTGGAGTATTCTGCATGCTTTTTTTTAAAGAATCACATGCACCAATACTTGTACTGCAAGGCTTAATGAGTTCATTTTCAACACAGCTGTGCATTTGAGGCATACCTAGATTGCAGAGTTGAGTCATCACATCAGATGTCTGCATGCTCGGCATATTCTGAGACTGCAATCCAATCCAACAGACAAAAAATGATCAAACATATGCACAGTTAAGATAGACATGAAAACACAAGTAAATAACTACCAAAATAAATATTCAAAATAATTATAAAAATTTCTTTGAAAATCATATCCTTTACAATATCTTGATTTAACACAGATCATCCATATCCAACTAATAAGAGACAATTAAAAAAATTAATTATCACACAGAAAAGGAACCACTAACACCTTGAACAAGTTAAACAATCAAGAGAGCTAAAATATTAATATCACTTGCAAAATAGCCTAAATAATCTGCTAGTACCTTAATAGATATTAACAATCATTTTTTACCTTCATCTAACAGCTTATGCTTTCAAAATTGTTGTTCTTTGTGGCTTTTCCATGACATCAAAGCATGACATAATGGCCGGTTGTTCAATTCTTGTGCCCATACATTTCATAATTAAGTTATGTTTCTGCACAAGATAAAGTGGGTAGTCGATGAAATGCAACAGTCCAAAGGGCTAGAAGACCTAAGAATAAATTGGGTTAAACCATGAATTATGATTTCCTTTTAATGATGTTACTGAAATAAATCTTGCAAGAAACGAGATCTTACAAGAGGTGACTTGTTGGGTTATCATAAAATGCCATTCTTATTTGCCTAGGAACCATGGAAACAGACAGAAGGGACAGATATGACATGACATCAGACCATCATGTGGATATGGCAAATTTTAAAAAATCATAGGACACAATATGGTTAAGATACAATGCATAAAAATACTAACATGTAATGTAAATCGTAAAATAAAATGAAAATAGTACTAATATTTCAAAAGTTGGTATTAGCCAATGTAGACACGATAATATACTATTACTATCATCGATCTAATTCTAGTATTGCACTGGTAGACGTGATAATATACTATAACTATATTAGGTTTTGGTTTCCGAACTCAAATTTAAAAAGAGAAAATCCGTCATGCATGAAATAAAAGGTTTTGGTTTCTACAATCATTGCAGTTGTCTCTTCTAGTTTGTATAGTAACGCAAGTTCACTATTAACAATAACATTCAAAGGCAATATTACTATCAACCATATTGATATTCAACACACCAGTTAATTTTTCATTCATTTGAGAGCCTATATATGCCACAATGATCAAAAGAGACAAATTAACAAACCTTACTCCAAATTCATATATATTACCGAAAATAGTTCAGCAGTGAAACCAACCTTATTTAAGCCATGTATACTTCCAGGGACAGGTGAAAAGGATGCATCCAGCATATTTAGGTGATGGTAATTTTGAATAAAATCAAGCTTTAAGCAATGCAATTCATGCTGTAAGAAGCTGCGACAACTTTCTTCGTGTTTAAGCTTCATCCTTTCATTCTTAAGCTTTTTCCTTTCATGTTTTAACTTTTCCCTTGATTGCTTTGCACGTAACTTTTCAAGCTCTACACTGTTTTTTAAAAGCTGCACTTTAGTACTTTCAGAATTCACATATGCATCAGGAGATACACCAGATATTTCATTGGGCTTTCTTAGACATGAAAGTTCATGTATTTTCTGCTTCAAATCCTCAATTGTCTTTTTATTCTCTACTGACTCCTGAGACATCTGATCAGCAAGATGTTTTGCTTCTGTGGCACTCTTCCAGTTATCTTCAGCAAGCTTCTTCTGCTTCTCTAAATTAACCAGTGCTACATCTGCACGCTGCTTTTCCCTAGCAGCCTTCTGCTTTTCAACCTCTACCTGTTTTTGGGCTTTTTTCATCTCTGACTCAGCGGTTCTTTTTTCCACCAGGAGCTTCTGCTTTTCTGCTTCAAATCTTTTAGTTCCCTCTTTAAACTTCGACATTTCAGAAGCCAAGTTTTTTTTGGTTTCAGTAACTTCTTTCCCCAAGTGAACTTGCTGAAGCCTATACTCCTCGGCCTTCTCAGCTTTAATTTTAGCGAGCTGCAACTCCTTCTCAGATATTTTCTTCTCTTCTTCCAGTAACTTCCAAGCATCATCAGCCTTCCTTTTCTCATTCTCAGCAATCTTCCGCTGAGAATCAGCTCTTATCTTTTCTTTCTCCACAAGTTCCTTCAATCTATTGATTTCCTTTTCCCTATCAGATATACCAGCCTGCAGAAGTTTCACATTCCCACTTTCTTCCTGAGAAACTGTGCCACATCTCTGCTGCAATGCAGAAATCTCAGATCTTAAGGCAGAAACTTCATTCTCTAAAGAAACCTTAGCATTGGATTCTTTCAGCTTTTCCTCTTTTGCAATATTTGCTCGAGCTAGCTCTTCCTGATATGCTACAAAAAAGTATATTACAGAAAATTTAGTTCAACCATACCTCCCTCACCTAAAGCACACACGCTAATAAAATACGAGGAAAAAACATGGCATAGATTCAATACATCAATTTGTTATTCATATTTCATAAACAAAACAGATTATGCATATGCAATTTTCTATGATGCACTGATAAGCAACAACCACAACTGGAAATACATTCATATGACACAACTCCAGTCGTATTTTTGGCATGCTTTTGTAAGTGGATAACCACAACCATAGAGTATTGCTACCAAGTCATATTTTTGGCATGCATATAGTTTACTCTTTCAATCTTACCTAACTCAAAATAATCGCTCAGAATAGCACAATTTCATCCTCAACACATATAAGTATAACAAGTGCAACAAATTCAACTTAATATGAGATTCAAATTTCATGTCACTGTCAATGATTGATTACCTTTATTGAGGTTCACATTCTGAGCTTGGAGTTCGCCAACCTTGGCCTCAAGGAACCTTAAACCTCGGCGTAGAGCAATCCGTGACTCTCGAAGCTTCGAATGCTTCTTCTTCCACTGGTAACAGAAATCAAAACAAAAATGTATACTTAAATCATAACCTAAACCGAAAAGAATACTCGCTAAAAAATTCTAAAACGAGGAATAGAGAAGAGAAAGGAATGAAAGCATACCTCAGCGCAACAACCATTTACGCTTTCAAGATTCAATGCCTGTGCTGCATCCATAGTCTATATTTATCTAGGTGAAACGATCGATGAAAACCTTTCTCGTTTACCTTGTCGTTTTTGTTTTCTGTCATGAATCGGGCTTTTCTTCCATTGACGCCGCAATTACAAAAACCCTAAACCCTGAATCACTTCATTTCGCACGGAACACTGTGTTACTGTTAGTGCCCATTGACAAGCTGGTTTTATGAACCCACTCAACTATATTTATGAAGGATAAAATAAATAAATGGTTTAAATATTTTTTTGTCCCTTCAAATATATTTCTGTTTTTAAATAAGTTCCAATAAAAAGTTTTTTTTAAAATAAGTTCTTATAAAATATTTTTGTTTTAAATATGCCATTCTGTTAACTTTTTATTAGCCTTCTACCGATGTGGCTAACAGACTTGCATATTGGCATTGACCAATTTCTATTTTTTTTTTAGTAAACCCGAATATCCCCGCACGAACAGTAGTGACTAATTCATCACTCATTATGTTGTAAAATTAATTGATTTTATATGATATTACAAAAGTGGGGAAGTCCCACATTGGTTGGCTTTGTGGAAACCAAAGCCTTTATATATTAAAACCATGTGAGGGTTTTTAAACAAGCTAGTAAGTGGGACTCCTCGCGCGCACAAGCTGAGACCATCTCTGTGGGGCTCAGTGTAAATCTTCCGATTCCCCCCTGGGCGCACGACCAGCCTTGCGTTTATTTATTATTATATTTTGGACTTATTGAGCCTATCCGAAAAGCCTATATTTTCGCTATTTTGTTGAACCAAACTATTTTTACTCGGTTTTTTCGCAAGCGGCTTTCCTTGGCCGCCAAGACTTGTCCACATTCATCTTATCAAAATTGTCCAGGTTCGTTGCTTGGTGGACAAGCTAGGCGGTTACAGCTAACTTCGCTTTCTTTGTGCGCAAGCTGAGGGCTGTTATGCGCTCCGCTTCCACTCTTTTCTATGGAGTTAGTTATCGGTAAAGCCTATATAAACGCTAGTCGAGTAGCGCTTGATACATCACCGAAATCAGCTCTTCTCAAAAAATAAAATACGCTGCTATTCTCTTCTCTGACCTTCCTGGGTTATCTTTCCTGAAACACTAAACAGTTCCTTCTTGCCAGTTCGGATTCCTGGTTTGCTATTGTGAAATCAGACGAGACCGGTTGTACCCTCGGGGGATTTGCGCTGTAGAGGCGGATAAATCCTTAAGGGCGCGTCGTCAAGACCCCTCCGGTTGTTTTCCTAACTTTTGTTCTTTTGCAGGTACCGTTCGTCAGTCACAGCGCTAACAATCTTAAGGATTTACGTTTCTCATGGCTGATCAAACCAACAACAACGGCGACACCTCCTCTCCTGCCAACGACGCCAGCATCGTCGTTACTGTTCCTGTCTCTGTGCCTGTCAATTATGCAAAACCCTTTCCTGACATCTCCAAAATTGAGGTCTTCTCAGGCCAAAATTTTCGTAGATGGCAGGAACGCATAAGCTCTCTCCTGGACATGCACGGAGTTGTTGCAACACTTTCTGACTCCAAACCTGACTCATCTGCGACTCCCAAACAGGTCGAATTGTGGACACATGCCAATAAAGTGTGTCGTCACACAATTCTCAGCACTCTCTCTAATGACCTGTTTGACATCTACTGCACCTACAAGGAGGCTAATGAAATTTGGGAATCCCTTATTCTCAAATACACTGCTGAAGATGCTAGCAAGCAAAAGTTCGTCATCAGCAACTACTATCGCTGGATGATGAATGAGCATGACGAAATCAAAGCCCAGATCAATGAGTACTACAGGTTGTTGGAGGAAATGAAGGCTGAAAGTATTGTTCTCCCTGATGAGTTTGTTGCTGGGATCCTGATTGAGAAGCTGCCTGAATCATGGAAGGACTATAAGCAACAACTGAAGCACAAGCACAAGCAACTGTCGCTGAACGAGCTGCTGACCCATGTCATCATTGAAGATACCAACCGAAAGGAAAGACAGGACACTATGCTCCTAAATGCAGGCATAGAGTGAGAAACGAGGTTCCTCCTAAGGCAAACGCCAACTTACCTGATGCCGGCGGAGATGATGATGAGGATGACGGTGTCATCGCTGCTGTCGTTTCTCTGGTCAATATGGCGACTGATGTGAACAATTGGGTGGTAGATTCTGGAGCCACCAAGCATATTTGTGCTAACAGAGAGGCTTTTACCTCCTACACGCCTGTAGGGGAAGGAGAAGAACAAATCTATCTTGGTGACTCACATCCTGCCCCAGTCTCGGGAAAAGGAAAAGTCCTTCTAAAGCTCACATCGGGAAAGACATTGGCTCTCACAAACGTGCTCCATGTGCCTAATATAAGGGCAAACTTGATCTCTGTTGGAGTACTGCTGAAGCATGGAATCAAAGTGACCTTTGAATCTAATAAGATTGTTTTAACTAAAAACAATGTCTTTGTAGGAAAGGGTTATTATGATCATGGACTTTTTGTACTTAACATTTCTGATTTGAATAACAATGCTTCTACTTCTGCGTATTTGGTTGACTCTTGTAATCTGTGGCATGGTAGATTAGGTCATATCAACTTTAGGTATGTCATTAAATTGCAACGTCTTGGTATGATAACAATTAGCGATAATCAACATAGCAAGTGTGGTGTGTGTGCTGAATCCAAGCTAACTAAGAAAACCTGTCCCCCCGTACAACGTGAAACTGAGTTGCTTAATTTAATTCATACGGACTTAGGAGATTTAAAACAAACTCCAACTAGAGGTGGTAAATATTATTATGTGACCTTTATAGATGATTTTTCGAGATATACTAAGGTATATTTATTAAGACAAAAGGATGAAGCATTTGAAGCTTTCTTATCATATAAGGCAGAAGTAGAAAACCAATTAGATAGGAAAATTAAACGAGTTAGATCTGATCGCGGAGGAGAGTATATATCGTTTAATGATTTTTGTGAAAAAGAAGGCATCATACATGAAACAACTCCCCCTTATTCACCTGAATCTAACGGCATAGCCGAAAGGAAAAATAGGACCCTGAAAGAGATGATGAATGCCATGTTAGTTAGTTCTAGTGCACCAAATAACTTGTGGGGTGAGGCTATCCTAACTGCTTGCTTTATACAAAATAGAACTCCTCATAAGAAAACCGGGAAAACCCCCTATGAACTATGGAAAGGATATCAACCTAACTTGAAATATTTAAAAGTGTGGGGGTGCTTGGCCAAAGTTATGTTGCCTGACCCTAAGAAAAGAAAAATTGGTTGTAAGACATCTGATTGTGCGTTTATAGGGTATGTCGAAAATAGTGCTGCTTATAGATTTCTAGTTGTGAGAAGTGATGTTCTAGATAACAACACTATCATCGAAACTAAAAATGCTGACTTTTTTGAAAACATGTTTCCTCTGAAACGTGATAGTACGACTAGACAACCACTAGTGACTACTAGTGACGATACACGTGAAGAACCATGTGAAGAACTAAGGAGAAGGAAACGACCAAGAAAAGAAACATCCTTCGGAAATGATTTTTACACTTATCTTGTTGAAAAAGATCCTGAAACCTTTATTGAAGCAATTTCTTCTTCTGAGTCAAAATTTTGGAAAGAAGCCATTAAAACTGAAATAGATTCAATTTCAAAATGTAAAACTTGGACTTTAGTCGATTTACCTCCTGGAGCAAAACCAATAGGATGCAGGTGGATTTTTAAAAGAAAATATAACCCTGATGGGTCTATTGATAAATACAAAGCTAGATTAGTAGCAAAAGGATTTTCTCAAAAACAAAACATTGACTATTTTGATACCTTTGCTCCAGTAACTAGAACTTCGTCTATTAGAGTATTAATGGCTTTAGCTTCTGTTCTGGAGGGGGCTCGAAGCCCAATTTTGATCAGTAGGCCCAGCGCGGCCCATCATCTACCTTGCTCCGCAAGATGCGGCCGGTCCCGTAAAAACCGCAACGGCTAGAACGCCAGCGTTATATATACCACACCAGCATGTGGCTTCAGGTACGTTTTACTCACCTTGTGACCCTGCCCGTTGAAGCACCTCTGACTTGAGCGTTGGAGTGCCTTTGCAGGTACCACCCGCGTGCGGCTTACCACTCGGTCCTTCATCTCAGCGGCCGAGCAACATCATCAAACAGCAGCAACCCATCGTATTGATCAGGTACGATCAATTGGCGACCACAGTGGGAGGCCCGAGCGCTATTCCACATCAAACCATGCCGCCACGCCAGAAACGCACTTCTTCCAGGCTCAACACCTCTGGGCAGAACCGACCTCAACGGACCCCAGAGGGCATGCCTGTGACCGTTCATGAATCACAAGATGAGCCTCGCCAAGAACCCTCAGTACAGGGCGGCCGCGGGCCAGTTATCCAACCGGTCCAGCAACTACGGGCCGAGCTGGCCGAAGCTGGAATCCCAGAAGCATTGCCAGAGCATGTGACCCAGGCACTTATACAAATTCTGGAGCAAAAGAATCAAGTGATTGCTGATCGAGACGGGCTGATCGAACGCTATGAGAGAGGCTCGATCTCAATCCGCCCGCGTGCGAACAGCGGTCACCGAGGGCAACCATCCCGGCCCCATCGTTCACCACCACGAAGAGAAGCTCCTCCTCGTCGAGGCGTATCCCGACGCAATCCTTCAAGAAGGGCGATCGTTCACAGGTCGCCCCCTCATCGAAGAAGTCGCCACCGTCGTTCCCCTGAGGAAGATTACGACTATGCTGACTCAAGCTACCGACCAGAGTAAGAAGGGTCGCCAACAAGATACTCGTCCAACGAGTCCTCAGGATCCCGCCGATCAAGAAGCAGGTCGTGGGACTCGTATGAGGAGTTTGACGACTACCGTAACGGGGAGATTAGAGATGTCTCCCGTGCCATCAGCCGACCGAGAAGGAACCATTCAGAGCGGCCTAGAAGACGGTCGTCGCCACATGCTCCACAATACCATGGACCCCCTCCAATTGCTGACAGACTCCTTGGTCAGCCGGCCGGCCTTTACGGTTTGCCCGTCGACCAAGCTTATGCCACCATGCAGCCATACGGGCAGAATCCCATCCCGACCGGACAAGGGCCTTTCACCAGCGAAATTAGGCGATATCGCATCCCAAGGGACCTGAGGAAGCCCCCAAACCTGAATAAGTTTAACGGCCGTGGGGATCCAGATAAGCACCTCATGTACTTCAACAACTACTGTAGCTACAGAGAGCTAGGCCGGACGATGAAGTGCAGACTATTCCCTCAGTCACTCGAAGGCCGGGCGTTAGAATGGTGGGAATCCCTGCGTCCTAACTCCGTCTCTTCTTGGGAAGTTCTTGTGGCAATGTTCTTGGCCAATTATACAGCCAACCGTTGTCAGTATCGCTATGAAGAGCACTTGGACTCGGTCGTCCAAGGAGAGAATGAATCGTTGAGGGAGTTTATCGACCGGTTCATGACAGAGGCTGACACAGTCCGCAACCTATCAGACACGGACAAGCTGAAGTATCTCAAGCGTGGTATAAGAAAGAACCACAGATTTGCTGAAGAGTTCTCTTTGAACCGCTATTACGACCTCGGCCTGTTCCTTAGAAGGGCCAACGACCATATGGGCTATGAAGAGCAATTAGCCGCTGATAAGGCGCCCGCGCGCGTCCCAAGGAAGAGAATGGTAGGCCGGCCAAGGGGCAAGACAGTAGGCCCGAGTACCGGCCTAAGAAGTACGAGCATCGTACAAAGTTGAACACTCTGATCGCCCAGATCTTCACGGAGTGCCAGAACAACGAATTCACTGGTGTGAGGCGACCTGATCCCCTAGTGCTAAAGAAAGGAGGTCGACCCACCAAGAAATACTGCAGATACCACAAGAGCAAGGGGCATGACACCAATGACTGCATGGCCCTAAAAGATGACATAGAAGATCTCATACAGAAGGGAAAGTTGAGGCAATATGTCAAAGATGAAGGTAACGATCGCCCTGAACAAAGAGTTGTTGGCCAACCCGCCAATGACAAGGGTAAAGCGATCGTTAACTCAACGATCGAGCAAGCGCGTAACAGTTCAGAGGACGAACGCGACCCCAGACAGTCGAAGGGCCGCAATGTAGCCATGGTCATCCATGGAGGTAATCCGTTGGACATCAGAGAATCCAACAAGGCGATGAAGAGGAAGTGGAACGAACTCATGATGGTCGGTTCAACTTCAACCCCACAACCGGCCTCGAATAGGCCGCCCATTTCCTTTGGGGACGAAGACTTGCTTGATGGTAAAGTTAATAATTATGTCCCTTTGGTAGTATCGGCCGTAATGGCCAACACTGAGGTCAGAAGAATACTGGTCGACCAAGGAAGCTCGGCCGACATCATGTTCGAAGAATTGATTGACAAGTTAAATGTGGATAGGAGCGAGATTATTCCCCAAGCAGTACCAACCCCATTGACCGGGTTCAATGGGGCGACCACCTACCCACTGGGGACGATAGAACTACTTGTTACCTTTGGAGATGATACGAGCGGCAGCACGTCGTACAGGACGGTCAGAACGACGTTCTTAGTTCTGCCAATCAAATCGTGTTACCACTGCATCATTGGCCGCCCAACACTGGGAAAATTGGAGGCCGTAGCCTCAACTGTACATCTGAAGATGAAGTTTTACAGTAAAAACAGCCAAGTTGTGACAGTGATGGCCGACATGGAAGCGGCCATGAGGAGCCATTTCCTCTATCAAGAGATTTGTGATATGGAGGCGGTGAGTGCTAAACCGCAGAATCTCGGCGAGGGGCATCAGGTTAATGTGGCCGACCTGGATGCCCGATACGACCCAGATAGCGACCCTGAGGAAGACGACGACGATTTAGCCCGCGAGCTAAAGAATAAACTCAAGAGGCCTGAGCCCCACGGGGAATTGATCGATGTTCAGTTAATGGACGACCCAACTAAGACAGTTAAGTTGGGGAGCGACCTACCTGAAGAAGACAAGCAAGAGCTCATCACCTGCCTCAGGGAGTACGCAGACCTTTTTGCATGGCAGGCATCAGACATGCCCGGGATCCCAATTGAAATTGCCTGCCACCAACTGTCCGTTGATGAGACAGCAAGGCCGGTCGCACAAAAGAGGCGAACTCAGAGCGAAGAGAAAGCATTGGCGGCCGCCCAGGCAGTTGACGACCTCATCAAGGCCAATTTCATTGAGGAAATTAAGTATACAACATGGCTTTCCAACGTCGTGTTGGTAAAGAAGAAAAATGGTAAGTGGCGCATGTGCGTCGACTATACCGACCTGAATAAGGCATGCCCGAAGGACGCCTTTCCCCTGCCAAACATTGACAAATTGGTCGACGGGGCTGCGGGCTATAAACTTTTGTCTTTTCTAGACGCCTATTCAGGATACAATCAAATCACCATGTACCCACCCGATCAGCATAAGACCGCGTTCATGACCGATCGTGGAAATTTCCAATACAAGGTAATGCCATTTGGTCTGAAGAACGCCGGAGCGACCTACCAGAGGATGATGAACAAAGTCTTCAGGCGGCAGATCGGTCGAATATCAGAGGTCTACTTGGATGATATGATCATCAAAAGCAAAACCGATCAAGACCACAGTAACGACCTAAGGGAAATCTTTGAGGAAGCAAGGAAGAATTCTTTGAGGTTGAATCCAGAGAAGTGCACCTTCGGAGTAAGGGCGGGCAAGTTCCTGGGCTTCCACTTAACAGAGAGAGGGATTGAAGCGAACCCTGATAAGTGTAGGGCGGTCGCCGACATGAGGCCGCCCACTACGAAAAAAGAGATCCAGCAATTGAATGGCATGGTCGCTGCCCTGTCACGATTCATACCTAAATCAGCATGCAAATCACTTCCACTGTTCAAGCTCTTGAAGAAGGAGGTCGAGTTTGAATGGACTGACCAATGCCAGCGAGCATTGGACGAGCTGAAGGCGGCACTGACCAACCCGCCCATCATGACCAAGCCACAACCGGGTGAGACACTTTACTTATACTTGGCCATAACGGACGAAGCCCTGAGCGCCGTTCTAGTCAGAGAAAGCGACCTGAAGCAGAATCCGGTCTACTTCATAAGCAAGGTATTTCAAGGCCCGGAGATCAGATATCAGAAGATCGAGAAGCTAGCCTTAGCGTTACTTGTGGCCACCCGTAGATTGCGCCCTTATTTCGTGGCCCATCAGGTCGTGGTAAGGACCGACCAGCCTATTAGGCAAATCCTTCACCGACCTGACCTTGCAGGGCGTATGATCAAGTGGGCTGTGGAACTCAGTGAGTTTGGGATCAAGTTCGAGGCTAGATCGGCCGCTAAGGCACAAGTGTTGGCCGACTTCATCGCTGAAATGACTCCAATACCCAACGATCAGACCATCACGACCTGGACTTTGCACGTCGACGGGTCCTCCAACAGCAAAGGAAGTGGGGCCGGTTTGATACTTGAGAACTCAGAAGGACTTACTGTTGAAGTCTCATTGACTTTTGCATTTCACACTTCAAACAATCAGGCCGAGTATGAAGCGTGCATTGCCGGGCTGCAGCTAGCCAAAGAGTTCAATGTCGACCGTGTCGAACTTCACTCTGACTCTCTACTGGTAGTATCCCAAATTCAGGACCTATACGACGCTAAGGATGATATCCTGAAGAATTATTTGGCTAAGGTAAGGGATCTGCTCAAGCAATTCGACCGAGCAGAAGTTAAGCACGTCCCCAGGACCGAGAACGTTCGGGCTGATATCCTATCAAAGCTAGCTAGTACAAAGGCTCCTGGGAATCACAGAAGTCTAATTCAGGAAACATTAACGCGGCCGAGCGTGTCTACTAAGCCCGCCCAACCATTAGCCATTCTAACGGTCGACTTGGATAAAGACTGGATCACTCCGATCCTACAATATATTCTTAATGGGGTAGAACCTTGCGACCAGAAGGCAGCAAAACTTCTAAGGTTACGAGCGACCAAGTACTCAGTGATTGAAGGAAGACTGTATAGAAGGGGCTTTTCATCCCCATTGCTGAGATGCCTTACGTCGGTCGAAGCCGACCATGTACTTAGAGACATACATGAAGGAGACTGTGGTAGCCACCAAGGTGGTCGGTCAATTGCTAAGAAGGCGCTCAGGGCCGGATACTATTGGTCGACCATGGATGAGGACGCTAAGTTACTTGTTCAGAAGTGCAAGAAATGCCAGATCCATGCCGATGTACATATAGCACCCTCATCAGAACTACACAGCTTAACCCCACCATGGCTGTTCGCTTGGTGGGGCATGGACCTGCTCGGTCCTTTTCCACCTGCACCAGGTCAGCTGAAATTCCTGATCGTCGCGATCGACTACTTCACCAAGTGAATAGAAGTAGAGCCACTTGCCACCATTACCTCAGCGAAGGTATCTAAGTTTTTTGGGAGAAACGTGCTCGCCCGCTTTGGAGTGCCCCAGCAATTGGTGACGGACAATGGAACTCAGTTCGCAGACAGGAAGTTCAGAGAAATGTTGGCCGACCTAGGTGTGAAACAGCGTTTCACCTCGGTCGAGCACCCACAAACCAACGGCCAGGCAGAAGCGGCCAACAGGGTAGTGCTACGCGGACTGAAAAGAATGTTGGATGAAGCCAAGGGCAATTGGGCAGAAGAACTACAGTCGGTTCTTTGGGCCTATAGAACGACCCCCCACTCATCGACCGGGGAGTCACCATTTAGACTGGTCTATGGTACTGACGCTGTCATCCCGATTGAGATGGGAGAGCTAAGTTGGAGGACGACCAACCCACCAACCCCGGCCGCAAATGAGCAAGCAACAAGGGAAGAGCTCGACCTGATTGAAGAGCTACGAAACAAGGCGTCACTTAGAGAGCAGCTCATTAAGCAGAAGGTCGCTGCCAGGTACAACGCTCGCGTCCAGAAGAGGGAATTCTCCATTGGGCAGCTAGTCCTCAGGAGGGCCGACGTAGGGAATAAGAACGCCCGCCAGGGAAAGCTCGCCCCCAATTGGGAAGGACCATACCGTGTCATCAGCAAGACTGGAAAGGGAGCGTATGAGCTGGAAACCATGGAAGGGGCGACCATCCCCAGAACATGGAACGCTGACAAATTGAGAAGATATTATGTCTAAGTTGTAAACAATTATTGATCAATAAAGAATAGGCGGTCGCTCTTTTTCCCCAAAGGGGTTTTTTACCGAGGACCGACCTTAAAATTTGACTTGTGTAATTTATTTTCATGCAAATTGAATGCACGGTCGCTCACCATGCGAGTAGCAGTCGAGCGACCAGAAGAGCGCCATCGAATGGCCCAATCCAGAGCCGACGAGCGGCCTAAAAGCGTGCCATCGAATGGCCCAAGCGAGAGCCGCCGAGCGGCCTAAAAGAGTGCCATCGAATGGCCCAAGCGAGAGCCGCCGAGCGGCCTAAAAGAGTGCCATCGAATGGCCCAAGCGAGAGCCACCGAGCGGCCTAAAAGAGAGCCCTCGAACGGCCCACACGAGCGACCTGCTCACCATCGATTGGTGGAGCGATCTTAAAGAATAGCAAAAATAAACCAAGAGCAAACTGGAAACGAAAACCAATAACGGAGCAATTAAACGGGCTGGAATTCATAGAGAAATTGTCATTGATTACAAATAAAGACGCCTTGGTCGAAACCAGGGCGCCCCATTCAAACACCGCTCGCAGGCGGGCCAAGATTACAATTCAAAAAAGAAATTACAAGTTAAGAGTCGCCGGGGGCTTGGTAGATAACTGCCTCTTCTTGAAGGACCTTCCCTTTCGACATCTTCTTGGGGCGGACGATCTGCTGATCGATCGCGCGATGGCTGCTTTGCACAATCTCACGATCGACATACAGATCAGGGTAGAGGATCTTGATCTGGCCGACCGCATTTTCAAACTGACCCTCCGCAGCTCCCTTTGCCCGGTCAAGAACGTCCTTGTAGCGACCTCTAAAAGTGTTCTTTTCCACCTCCATTGCATCCAGCTCAGTTTTCAGCCCAACGACCTGGCTAGACAGCTCTTGATTCTTGGAAGAGAGGCGTTCGACCTCTTTCTCAGCTGTTTCCTTGTCAGCGACCGCCTTATCCAGAGCAGACTCGGCCAGTGTTTGAGCAGAGACAGCAGCCACAAGCTGGCGTTCTGCTTCGACAAGCTTCCTCTCATTGTCAGCGGCCGCTTCGATTCTCGGTTCGAGCTCCTTCATTTTCTTGAGCAGGTCGTCTCGCTCGCCCCTCATTTCTGCGAGCAATGACAAGGCAGAATTCAATTTAAAGTTTTTATCGACTAGGTCGTCTTCAAGCAATGAATATCTATGGGCAAGGCGCCTACCTTCCAGGCGATCTGATTCTTCATCTTGGTATTTCTTGAACAGAATACCAGCGGCCTTCATTGCCTCGGCCATCACCTCGAAAGGTTCCTCCTTGAAACGAGCGCAGTCTTCATCACCCAACCCAAGCAGGTCGATGTTGGGCGACCGGATGTGCCCGTGGCTTTTTCCACTCTTATGCTTCTTTTTCTCGCCCCCATCATCGACCGACCTGTTCCTCTTGGATTTTCCTTGATTTTTGGGTGGGCTGCTCAGGTCAATGGCTTGTGCTGGTGTGCCCGTCCGAGGTGCCTGACGATCAGGCTGAGATCCAGTTACAGCAGTTTGAGGTGTACCCCCAGATTGAGCCGCAGGTATGACGCGGGCGGGTGAAGCATCACCGTCCTCGGCCGTCCATTGCTCCAACAGGTCAAAGTCATTCATGTTGGTCATCTTAACTGCAAAGGCAAAAGCAGATGGTTAGAAACAGTTAACAAAACAAAGTGACAGAAAATTAAATGTGTGAGCGACCACCGACCAAGAGCGGCCTTGACGTTCTTCTTGGAACGAGCATCCACAACGTTTTTAACCTTGATGCGACCCTCAGGGACTAGGGACGCAATCCTTCTCAATCTATGGATCGTTCCCCTGTCCAGGTCGTCAAGATCAGCGTCCTTGAAAGCGTACTGGCCCGGCTTTTTGGAGAAGTGGTTAAAACTCCACACCATAGGAAACAGGGGGGTTCCTTCTTGATCATTGGACATTTGGGCGATACCTCTGTGGGCCTCGGCCGACTCAGGAACAACCCAAAAGAATTCCCTTTTCCACCCGGTCGTCAACGATTCCATATAGGGCTTGAAGAAGTTGTATGTTGACCGGTTTTTGAATGAGACCGCTTCCTTGCGGGCGCCTTTGGAGCCTTTTTCATAAATATAGCTCATCTCAAACAAATTGAAGAACAGTCGTATGGAGACCGGTCGTCTCAGAACCACAAGGACATCTTCATACGCCTGCAGGAACGCCCAAGCGTTCGGGTTCAGCTGAGAAGGGGCGACCTGAAGATACCGTAGAACCTGGCGTTGGAACCTGGTGAATGGCGGAATTATACCCATGCGTTCGAAAACGATGCGGTACATTGTGAATTTTAACACATCAGTCCAGGCCGCAATATCTTCCCCCTTGGCCATACCTTCTACCCTCCAACCTTCATTTAGTTCGGTCGCAAGAAACTCCAGGTCTTGGCTCCCCCGTTGAATCTTGCTGCGCTGACCTCTCAGGTTGAGAGAAACCCAAGACATATCCTTTGCAGCAGCAACCTCAGGATCTTCTCCATGGTCGCCCTGTTGATCTCTTTCGGCCGTCTCGTTTACGTCGGTCGCAGCATGGCCCACACCTTCCTCACAGTCAACCCCGTGCGTTACTCTCTGCATTATCAGCAACCACAACCTCGGAGTACGGGACAACACTTCTGTCCGGCCGCGTTCCGGATCTGCTAGATGAAGTCGAGTTCTAGGTCGAAGACCCAGAGGAAGAAGATTCGTCACTAAAAGAAGACGACCGGGAGTGCGCAGGACTCTGTTCCACTGGTCGTGTCATATTTTGCGCAAGAGAAACGGCCGGGACTCCAAATATACGACGGGTTTGTTTAGTCCGCGCCAGAATGAACCTGTGGAGGGGAATAACAGTCAGGGTCTTGCTCGCGCGTGGGAAGGGGCGACGTGGTCGTCCCCAGACCTGACACCCCCTCCATCAGGTGGAACATAAAAACTCAAATAAAGTAAGAGCGGTCGCAGTTACCTGGAATTAGAGCAAGATGATTACGAGCGAGCTTCGACGGTAGCGAGCGAGCTTTGGCAAGAGCGAGCGAGCTTGGGCAGAAGCGAGCGATCAGCGAGAGCAGAGGAGATCGAAGAAACGTGTAAATGGAAATCCCCTCGAACCCTATATATAATGGGCCAACCATCACCATGTACCGGAGGCGAAGAGGCGCCACTCTTCGCGTGCCATCATTACTCAAACTCCTCGAGTCTCTAAACGTCACCTCATTAAAGTAACTGTCGCCTCAGCATTCGTGACGATTGATTGTCAGGGGTCACCCCCGAGACGGCACCTGGCCCCGTGTGACCAGGCCGCGTGGCAGCGACCACGCAATCAACTAATTAGCGATCGACCAGGTTACGTTCGACCACGCTGGGGGCAAGGAATCAAGCCTTAGCCCGCCCCCAGGCGACCCAGGCTTGGGGGGCAACTGTTCTGGAGGGGGCTCGAAGCCCAATTTTGATCAGTAGGCCCAGCGCGGCCCATCATCTACCTTGCTCCGCAAGATGCGGCCGGTCCCGTAAAAACCGCAACGGCTAGAACGCCAGCGTTATATATACCACACCAGCATGTGGCTTCAGGTACGTTTTACTCACCTTGTGACCCTGCCCGTTGAAGCACCTCTGACTTGAGCGTTGGAGTGCCTTTGCAGGTACCACCCGCGTGCGGCTTACCACTCGGTCCTTCATCCCAGCGACCGAGCAACATCATCAAACAGCAGCAACCCATCGTATTGATCAGGTACGATCAGCTTCTATCCATAAACTTGTTATTCACCAAATGGATGTTAAAACTGCCTTTTTGAACGGTGACTTAGAAGAAGAAATTTATATGGCTCAACCCGAAGGATGTATAGTTTCTGGTCAAGAAAATAAAGTATGCAAACTCCTTAAGTCGTTGTATGGTTTAAAACAAGCACCAAAACAATGGATGAAAAATTTGACAAAACTTTGATTAGTGATGGTTTTTCCACAACTGATGTTGATAAATGTGTTTACACTAAAACTGTGTGTGGAGAACATGTGATTATATGCCTGTATGTAGATGACATGCTCATTTTTGGTACTTGTCTTGACATTGTTGTTGAAACAAAATCTTTTCTTTCATCTACCTTTGATATGAAAGATATGGGTGAGGCAAATGTAATATTAGGAGTTAGAGTTATCAGGTGATAGTATTATACTATCACAGGAACATTATGTTGAAAAACTTCTTAGGAAATTTGGTCACTATAACTCTACCCCTTGGGTACTCCTTATGAAGCTAACTCACACGTGAAGAAAAATAGAGGTGATCCTGTTGACCAACCTCAGTATGCCCAAATAATTGGGAGCCTACTGCATTTAATGAACTTTTCTCGACCACACATTGCATTCGCAGTCGGTCGTCTGAGTAGGTATACTCATAACCCTGGTCAGGATCATTGGAAGGCAATTGCTCACCTTATGCGATATTTGAGAGGTACCATAAATTATGGTATTACTTACAGTGGATTTCCCGCAGTATTAGAAGGATACTGCGATGCTAACTGGATATCTGATTCAGATGAGACCAAATCCACTAGTGGTTACATTTTTACACTTGGTGGTGGTGCGGTAACTTGGAGGTCAGCCAAACAATCCATTATTGCTAGATCGACTATGGAGTCGGAATTTGTAGCTCTGGAGTTGGCTGGTACTGAAGCTGAATGGTTAAACAACCTTTTAGCTGGAATTCCGTTGGGAATGAAACCGACACCATCAGTGTCAATACACTGTGATAGTCAGTCGGAAATAGCCGTTGCAAAGAATAAGACCTATAATGGCAAAAATAGATATGTGCAATTGAGACACAACATTGTCAAACAATTGCAAAAATATGGATTAA
Organism: Astragalus membranaceus; assembly: GCA_039519185.1. NCBI lineage: Eukaryota > Viridiplantae > Streptophyta > Magnoliopsida > Fabales > Fabaceae > Astragalus > Astragalus membranaceus. Next base: position 119,010,694 of record CM076854.1, on the reverse strand, counting down.
TATCGATCGATTATGTGAAGTCAGAAGTGAATTTGGCCGATCCTCTGACAAAACCCCTAGGGAAGAAACTGATATTTGAAACATCGAGGGGAATGGGACTTGAGCCAATTGAAATCAAGAAGTGATGGTAACCCAACCTTTGTGATTGGAGATCCCATGAAGAAGGTTCAATGTGGTAAAAACAAGTCGCTTATTGACATTGCTAGCACTGAAAAATTAATTCACGTAATTAATTTTATTCTTGTCCCTTCCTATGATATTATGATGTTATTGTGATAGTGCTAGACTGTAGGGTTAAAGAGGTTAAGCTTAAAGCTTTTAATGATTATCATAGACCTTATGGGTGGTGTATGACTTGCAGCATATACTTGATGAAATCACCTATATGAGTGTCAAGTGGGGCCGCTTGCATGAGATCCTGGCGAGATCTCTAGAGCACTCATGAATACCGAGCACGCGCACGACCTAGTAGCGCAAAACGGCGGAAACAGCAAGAACTGTGGGGGTGTAATGTGATGGTGAAACCTCTAACATATAACGTGTGTCTTGGGTTCCATAGCTTGCTAAACCAATTCACTGTATGTTATGTTTCATCTGTCTAGGACTGGTTCCATAGCTTGCTATACAGCTCCGATGCATTACATCTACGATGATAACCCAGAAAACTTCATTTTCTTATTCTTTTCGAAACTTTTGAAATATGTGGGGGATTGTTGTAAAATTAATTGATTTTATATGATATTACAAAAGTGGGGAAGTCCCACATTGGTTGGCTTTGTGGAAACCAAAGCCTTTATATATTAAAATCTTGTGAGGGTTTTTAAACAAGCTAGTAAGTGGGACTCCTCGCGCGCACAAGCTGAGACCATCTCTGTGGGGCTCAGTGTAAATCTTCCGATTTCCCCCCTGGGCGCATGACCAGTCTTGCGTTTATTTATTATTATATTTTAGACTTATTGAGCCTATCCGAAAAGCCTATATTTTCGCTATTTTGTTGAACCAAACTATTCTTACTCGGTTTTTTTGCAAGCGGCTTTCCTTGGCCGTCAAGACTTGTCCACATTCATCTTATCAAAATTGTCCAGGTTCATTGCTTGGTGGACAAGCTAGGCGGTTACAGCTAACTTCGCTTACTTTGTGCGCAAGCTGAGGGCTGTTATGCGCTCCGCTTCCACTCTTTTCTCTGGAGATAGTTATCGGTAGAGCCTATATAAACGCTATTCGAGTAGCGCTTGATACATCACCGAAATCAGCTCTTCTCAAAAAATGAAATACGCTGCTATTCTCTTCTCTGACCTTCCTGGGTTATCTTTCCTGAAACACTAAACAGTTCCTTCTTGCCAGTTCGGATTCCTGGTTCGCTATTGTGTAATCAGACGAGACCGGTTGTACCCTCGGGGGATTTGCGCTGTAGAGGCGGATAAATCCTTAAGGGCGCGTCGTCAAGACCCCTCCGGTTGTTTTCCTAACTTTTGTTCTTTTGTAGGTACTGTTCGTCAGTCACAGCGCTAACACATTATAGGTGTCTCAAAAGACAAGACAGCTGACCCAAAAATTTAACGCTGCTCCTTACCCAAAAATGGGGATCCAACCCCAACCCTTAGTCAAGGAAAGATCGGCCGTTGGGGCTGAACCCCACGATCCACCTCAATTTCTATTTGGCTTTAGATTTCATTACATTTCATTTTTCTTTTATATAAATATAAACTTGTTGACTAGATCAATTCTATTTGACCCACTTTTTCACCACTCCTTTTTCTACCTCTCGCCAACCAACCCTTCCTCACACAATCAACGAGCTATTTGAGTAAGGAAAAATCTTAATCTTAATCTTAATCTTAATAATTATAAACCATGAATCGGCCACATCATCTGTCCACGTCACCTGACCGGGAAAAATACGTCATTGATGACGTAATACCACGTCATCATTTAAGCTACACACCATCTTGCATTCATGAGTAATAAATCGTGATTAGCACTGACAGTGCATTAGAGGAAACCCGAAAACAAATCTTAAATGTGCATTAAGAATTCCAAGCGGAAATTTGATATGGCCGACATTAATTGAATACGAAAAAGGCACCTAATAAAAGTCATTCAATGCAATTCAAGTGCAGGATAACAGGAATGGTAATAATTCAATTTGAATTTGATACGGAAGATTTCGAATAATAGGGAATTGACTGTACATATAGCATACAATAAATAAATTCATATTAAAGGTAGATAAAAAAAGTAACTGATTACATATTTAAGGAAATAAAATAAGTGAATTCATATTCATAATTAGTCACAGCTCCACATTTGGAATATATAAAATCAAATAGCTATACTATTTTGAAACTACCACAGCATTGTGACTAGGTACATAATAGTATTAGGCATAAATTCATAAAGAGTAATCATGTTGTAATTTAAGTAGTGCATTTGAATTTGAATAGATAACGGCGGAGGTCTGAATTGACAATTCCATTAATGGTTGACAATTAAGAAATTTTTAAAAGTAAATATACAAATTTAAAATAAATACAGATTTGTATCAACAACCATTAATTTCGAATAAAAAACTGACCCACTAATTTCTTAATTGGCAAATGCACTAATTATTGAAATATGAATATTTCCTCCTAAACCCATCTCAAATAGCTGTCCCACTTTGCTCACTAATTACTTCCTTTTACTGGAGCGATTTTGACAACAATCCAACAGGGTGGATGTGTCAGTCTTCATGTTCTGTTCTCTCATTGGTTCCCAAACGCACAGGTCAGTCTAAGCTCACAATTCAGAATTTGGATTTCGTTGTATTTTATATGCACCATCATCATATACAAATTATTCTAATAGAAGCATGTCTTCTTAATAACACTCAACAACATCGCCACCAAAGTCACAAGCGACATATTAGAGGTTGGCCTGCAATAAATTACGCCATTATATTTACAAATTTCAAAGGATTAAAAAAAACATGACTTCTCATTTATAAGAACTTGGCAGAAAGTGCTGAACCCCTTCAACCACCTACAAAGATACACGGTCATGGGTCACGTGATACCCAACAATGCAAAGGGACTGAAATAATCCCAGGTAAACTGCTTATAATTCGTTTTAAACATTGTTCAAGTCATAATATATGAGAAGTGCTTATACATACTAGCGAAATTTTCAGATATCCATGTAAAGTGTTTCTACAGAATTTTTCAGTTTTCCATATTCAAGTCATAATATATGTATGGGAAAACTAATACTGAATTTACGGATCTGCAGGTGACGAAAACGCTAACGCACAGTCACGTGTCCCTCTCGCTGAGATTAAACAAGGTAATTTCTGAACCTTCTCTCGCTACAAAATCCGTTGCTTAATACATTTAATAATTATACAATGACAATACCCATGTGGTTTGATAATACCAGAAAGTAACCGAAGACCAAAGTGGCCGGCCAAAGAAGACACCGACAAGTGATCATTCAGGTACAACAAATACTCAATTTGTTACATTTTCATTTCATATAATAAATAGTGTAGGACATTTTATGATTAAATAAGTATTGTAAGTGGCAACATACCTACACTTTTATGGCCCACAGATTCTATGAAAACAAGCATCAGAACCATGTTTGTCGACTTTACGTTCAAACATTAGAAGGCTTTTGGCAGATATTGGGAGTACTCAAGATCAAACACCAGTTAACGGGTTACTATCTCAGCAGCCTGCCACGTACACCAAAGACCCTCATGAAACATATGCGAGTAAGTGTGACAATATCCAATAAAAAATGATTAATACTACACTGCCAATTATGTTCTGGATACCTTTGAGCTGTTGACACTGCTTTCTGCTCTAGCAGGTAGTTCACCGTGGCCTGAGCATGTAACTCCTGGTGTATGCCATCATGCGGCTAATACATATTTTAATTCATAATTAACACTAAGTTATAACTAAGCATCAGCTTTTTTCGTACCAGTACTTAACAGAATTCCAATATCGTATTTATGTTTTAAATTCGAATAACTCAATATACATATATAACTTTTTTTATATTAATTATTATTACATAATTGTAAACATCCAAAATAAATAAACACAATACTTTAAACACACATATATATTTATATACATACAAATTTATTAATTAAATACTTTAAAATTAAATTAAAAAAAGAACATGTATACCCGTGCAGCACACGGGTCATACATACTAGTATATTTAAACCTAAATAAATTTAAGGCTTAAATATATGTTTGGCCCCTGCAAATATGGTCATAATTCATTAGGCCCATGTAAAAAAAACATTTTTTAAAATTGCTCTTGTAAATATTAAGCATTTACAGTTAAGTCCCTTTATTAATTTTCTATCCAAAAAAATTGATGTGACTAACACAGATGACGTCAGCAAGACATCATCAATGATTAACGGAGAAAGATTAACAGAAAAAAATGGAATAATTAACAAAGAAAGATTGACACAATTCAAAAACGATAATTTTTATCTGCTAATTTTTCTCTGTTAATCATTCATGATGTCATACTAATGTCATCCTCGTTAGCCACGTCAGTTTTTTTGGATAGAAAGTTAACAGATGAGTTTAACTGTAAACGCTTAATATTTGCAAGGGTTATTTTAAAAAATATTTTTTTATAGGGGCCTAAATGAATTATGATCATATTTACAAGGGCCAAACATATATTTAAGCTTAAATTTAAAAACAATAATTTAGTGGCATCTTGAATCTTGTTTCTTGACCCACTTTAGGCAAACTTTTGCTAGGGTATGGAATTAAAGTGTGAGAAAGGAAACTGGATTAGAAGATTTAAAAAGGAAAGAAATTGAGAAAGGCCAGATTTTACTATTAAAAAAAGGCTTAAATGCACTTTTGTTCCCCCTATTTTACTCATTGTGAAATTTTATTCCCCCTATTTTACAAAATTATGCAATGTTGACCAAATTGAAATTTCAAACTCTAAGATGTTGATGTGTCAATATTTTAATTGACATGACAATTGACTAAGCTTTAATGGCATGCCACTTCATTTCTTTGATAAAAACACTTTACTTTAATTTTTTTATTTATAAAATGTTTATTTAAAATAATTAAATAATTTTTATATGGCTTAAATAATTAAATAATTAAATTTTATATTTTACAAAGCCAAGACCTTTCTTTCTTTCTTTCTTCTCAAAAATCCAATTTTTCCACGCTTAATCGATGATGTATTTAATTTTTTTTTTTGGATAAGCAAAAAATACATTGAAGGGAGCACAAGGGGTGTCCAACCCTTACAATGGAGATATAAGAAAGGGGGGAGGGCCTACCTCCCTGAGCCAAAACCCAATGGGAAAAAGACTCAGGAAGGAAAAAGAGTACCTCGTACAACCTGCACTACAGTGGGAAAAAAAACCTAGCCCACTGTTTCTCCCCCTATTAGATTACAAATTGTTAAGGAATGTAAGTGGGTTAGACCACCATAGAGATACAGACAAAGATGAATTACAGTTGAGTTTATAAAGACACCAACTCCAAGATAAGTTCTTGATCCGGTTAACAACCCCCTCTATATTTGGTTCCTCCTCTTTGAATATGACTCTGTTCCTAGCTAGCCAAATGCTCCAACAAGTAGTTAACCAGAAGAGATGTTTCACCAGCTTTGCTTTCTTCCCTGTACACCACTGGCCACAATTACTAAAGAAATCATCCACACCCAGAGAGACATCCACGTCAACACCTAGCCAAGTACCAACAATATGCCAAACAGAACGCGCAAAACCACAAGTGATGAAAAGATGTTCGACAGACTCGCGAGAGGAATTACAAAACGAACAACCAGCTTCTAGCTTGGAGTGGATGACCTTCCTGTGCAACAGCTGCTCACGCACTGGTAAGGAATCTAACAGTAACCTCCACCCGAAGACTACAACCTTCGAAGGGACAATAGATTTCCATAGTACCCCCAACAAGTGTTGATGGTTCGAAATGTTGGAAGATATGTCACTACAAGACAGCTGATGATAAAAAGATTTTACCGTGAAACTCTTGAAAGTATCATGTGGTCATAGCCATGCGTCTTTCCTTCCTCTAGTTAGCTTAACTGACTGTAAAATGCTGTCCAAAATTTGGCCTTCAGCCACCCGAACCGAATCTGTGTGATGCTGCCACGGTGTAGACCACACCCACACTTCACCATTCCATGCACCCAAATCAGCCACCAAGAGCTGCTGCCGCCCTTCCCCATCACACAACAGCGGAAAAACTTTGAATAAAGGCTCTATGCCTGGCCATTGATCCTTCCAAAAATTAATGGAGGTTCCGTCACCAAGCCCCCTTTTAATACACCAAGCGAACCTTCGCCGTTCCTCAAGATTGTCATCCAACTTTACCAAGTCTCTCCACCAAATCGATCCCGAGTTCCGGCTAGATATACCTTCAGTCGAGTTATGAATAAAAGTAGTAGCATAGTCCCCATAACGATGTCTCAACAAACGGCTCCATCAGACATTAGTATCCATCAAAGCCCATTTCCACTTAGATAACAAAGAAATATTGAATAACTCGAGATTTTTAATACCAAGACCGCCATCCTTTTTTGCTTTGCAAACTTTATCCCAAGCAACCCAACATATTCCCGTGTCTCCTTCTTTGATACCCCAAAAGAAATCCCTTTGAATTTTGATCATCTTCTTTGATACCCCAAAGAAATATTGATGATGTATTTAAATTGGAATCACCCCATAACAAATGCAAGGTTCATTATTTTAAATAAAAATTTTATAAAATTAAAGTAAATATTTTTTAATAAAAGAAATGAAGTGGCATGCCTACAAGGCTTAGTCAATTGTTGTACCAATTAATATATTGACACATCAGCAACATCTTAGAGCTTGAAATTCTAATTTGGTCAATATTGCACAATTTAGTAAAATAGGGGGACCAAAATTTGTCCAAAATAAAATAGGGGGATCAAAAGTGCATTTAAGCCTAAAAAAATGATTTTGATTTAAAATAATTTAGAGATTATTTTTTAGAGATTTTCAAGAAAAGCAGAAATTAATTTGTGTTTGTAAACTATCATAAAAGTCATTTTTTTAAGCTCCTTGTGTATTTGCGGTTTTGAGCATCCCCAATGCTCTAATCAATGAATCATTGCTTATCCAAAAAATAAAAGCCATTTTAAAAAAAATGATTTTTTACTTGTTTGTATACAACTATATAGAAGTGATTATTTAAAATACACAATTACCATAAAGGGCATAAAAATGATTTTCAAGAAAAGTATGTGTGTTTTTTATATAAATTGGATATCCTCTGCACGCAATTCCAGCGACTAATCTTTTAATACATATTATCTTTTAATACATTTTTTCCACCTATCTAGATACCTACGATGCCATGCTAATACATCATGTTTTTTTCATAAATTATCTTAAACCGTAGAAAATATTTATGTTACTAAAAAAAGAAAAAGAATTCAACTAACAAAACTAACAGAGAGTATTAACAAAAGTTTAAAATGTCCGTAAAAAAATTATCCGAATAAATTTGTGGTATCTATGCTAGTCATTTAGATCATTGTCGATATAAAGTAAATAGGTAAAAGTAAAATTAGTGTCGTCGCACTTGTCTTGGCAATTGGTTTCTAATAGCGAGCGTCTCTTATTTCTTCCATGTAATGATGTATATCATATGAATTTGCGTTGGATCTTGCCATTCATCATAATTAGGTACATTATTGATATCTCCACTATTGAAATTTCATTCATTGTCTTGTGATATCCACTAATATTCTCTAAGCTTTCAAGAATGTCCAAATCACTTGAATCCATTTTTCTTGAAAAATTATGGAGTGCAAAACATGCCCATATAATAGATATTTGAGTTTGAAGCTTGAAATTAGGCATTTCTTGTAATGTTTTTCATCTTGCTTTGACAACACCAAAAATTCTTTCAATCACACTTCTCAAACTAGAATGATAATAATTAAATGCTTCATTTTTTGATCTAAATTCCGGAGCTAGTCTAAAGTCAGGAAGACGATACCTCGTATTCTTGTACGATCTTAAAAAAACCTTTAAGTGAAGGATATCCCGACAAGGTAGTATTTAGCTATGTATAAATCAAAATGTTTAAATATATGTTTGGTCCCTGTAAATATGGTCATAATCTATTTAAGCCCCTGTAAAAAAAACTTTAAAATGGTCCTTACAAATATCAAGTGTTTACAGTTAAGCTCATATGTTAACTTTCCGTCCAAAAAAGCTGACGTAGTTAACGGAATCAATTTTTGAAATAAAAAAAAGTTTTTACTTGTCCGTAAACCCAAAATAGTTTCAAAAAATAGTTTTTTGAATATATAAACATTAGAGTTGATAAAATTGGAAGGTAGTGATAAATAAACTCCAATGTTAATTCAAAGATACTGATCAATTCAGACATTGATCCTGAGAGGACTACTTGGGTTAGGTGTTATGGTGTTCCGGTTCACGCTTGGAACTTGGCTTTCTTCTCTAAGTTGGCGTCTCAGGTAGGAGAATTTGTATGCGTTGATGATAACACAGAACGAAAGAGATCGTTGGATGTAGCCAGGATATTGGTTCGAACTCAAGTACTGGAGACGATTAATAGGGTGACCAAAGTGGTTATTAACAATATATACTTCACAATCAAATTAGTGGAGGATTGGGGAGGAGCAATTCTAAGGCGACCTCAAGAGAATAATAATGGTGATGAGGATGGTATTGAGTCAAGTTCCGACGGTGAGTCCGACCATATGTTCTCCGGTGCTGATGATATTCAGGATGAGGAAGAGGTTGGAGAATTGGAATTGAATGCATTTCTTAATGTAGTGAGAAGCACATGGAAGATTGATCCATCAATTATGGCCAGTGGGTCTATCAAATCTTCACACAACAATCATGAGGTGGCGTCAATATCCAATGAATGAGATATTCAATTTACTAAAGAATCTCCTATCACTTCGGAGGGTAGTTTCGTCGAGGAATCAAATCCCTCTCTTCTTCCCAAAGCTCAACATTATGGTACAGAAATTTCATCTGGTGATGCTTATTCTATAGATCTGCCTTCAATCCAAAATAGGCCAAAACAGAAAGCTGGTTGCGCAAGGGCTCACAAGCAGCGAAAACTTTTATTGGTTGGAGAGAAAAGGAAGAAACGTGTAGGGAAATTACCTCTGGCTCCACGTGAGTTAAAGGAAGTCTCGGTTGGTTCTATTCAGGGCTCTCAAGCACCGGAGAACTATCACGAGGTTAGTAGAAATCAATTTTCTTTATTTTCTGCCGGAACGGTTCTATGCGGGGGTTCGATACCGAGTGGTGATATTGCCACGTGCAACAATAAATTTTGGGCTCTCCAAAGCAATGCGGTAGCAAGGAAGGTCTGGGAGAATGCTAGGCTTCTCGGTGTACAAGGTAATTTGCCTGATGACAGATATGTTGATTTGATAGAGGATGGTGAGAGAAGAGATGAAGCTGAAAGTAGTAAGAGGGCGAATTCCACTAGGCCTTCATGAATATTTTTATCTCTAAATATGAGAGGGTGGGGCGATCGTGGGAAGCGACGCCAGTTGGCGGCTCTTATTAACTCAAGGTCATTTGATTTTATTTGTGTTCAAGAGACGAAGGGGGGTGATGGTTGAGCAGGAGGTGGGTATGCTTTGGGGTAATCGTCTGTTTCAATGGATTCATCAACCTTCCCGGGGTTCTTAGGGGGGTATTCTGTGTTCTTAGCTTGAGGGTGCATGTACGGTGACGTCGCATTTTTCCGGTGTAGGTTTTCTTGGGCTCAGTACGGTGTCTCGTGGTAAAGTTATTCATGTGGTTAATGTGTATGCTCCTTGTTCGACAGTTTCAAAGAGAAGGGTTTGGACTGAATTGGTAGAAGTTAAACAAAGGTTGGGGGATGGTGAATGGTGCATTGTTGGTGACTTTAATGCAGTGTCTTGCCCAAATGAAAGAAAGGGCAGAAGCGGGAGTAGTTCGGGGGCGGAGATTGATGATTTCATTAGCTTTATGGTTGACATGGACTTAGTCGATGTTCCGGTGTCGGGTAAGGAGTTCTCATGGTTTTGTTCTGACGGTTCTATGAGCAGGCTAGACAGGTTCCTGGTTTCAGAAGGGCTGATATCAGATTGGGGAATCTCGGGCCAGTGGATTGGTAACCGGGACATTTCTGATCACTCTCCTATCTGGCTTTTGCGAGCATCGAAAGAATGGGGTCCAAAGTCTTTCTGCTTCTTTAATGCTTGGTTGGAGCACGAAGATTTTTTACCTTTTGTTCACCGATGCTGGAATGAGTTTAACATATCGGGTTGTAAGGCATTCGTCCTAAAAGAAAAGAAAAGATGAACTTGCTTAAGGGGAGCATTAGAGGGTGGAACAAAGAGGTGTTCGGTAAATTAGACTTGAATATTGATAAATTGGTCCGAGATCTGAAATCTTTAGATGTCATTCTTAGTGAAGGTTGGGATAGCGATGTCGTGGTAAATAGGAAGGAAGTATCCGCCTCGCTTTGGAAAGAAATCCGGGTGAAAGAGTATTTCTTGGCACAAAAATCAAGAGCAAGTTGGATCAAGGAAGGGGACATGAACTCGAAGTACTTCCACTCATGGCATCAGCCACTTCATGGCATCTCAGTGAGACAAATCATTACTTGAAAACAGAAACAACATATATATACACCCAAATAAAAAATAAACAAAGAAAATCAGCTCACCATAAATCAGCTTCTCAATCAACAACTTTGCACAAGAATAGAACCATCTCTGCGTTTGAATTGGACCAAAAATACAAGGGGACTCATCTTCTTTAACAATATAATGCACATTCTCCTGCTTCAATACCTTACACAAAAAGACAAGGTTTTAACAATTAGGAGAAAATGTAATTAAATTATTGAATACAACCAAATCAAATACAAATATGTATGGATATGTATCTAACAACAGTCTATTATCCTTCACAACAAGACCAACTCTGATTTATTGAATTTTTTTCTACCTCAATCAGTTCTGGTGCAATCTGAGGTGAAATATCAACAGCTTTCTGGTAGCACTCGTAGCAGCGGCAGAATTCCCATCCGATTAGCAAACAAACAAATCAGATTAGCAACCAAATCAAACAAGTTAGATACAAAAATAGCCAACAAAAGTAACCGATTAGCAAACAACAAATCAGACCTAAAAAATTAGTATCAACCATAACCCCACCAAAAAAATTTAGTGAAGGCCACATTTCCTTCTCAACAAGCCCTAAACCCAGTCCCCTAAATTTTTTCAAATCTCTCTCTAATTTTAGGTTTAATCATACACGCCTCTACACATCAAACTCTGAGAGAGAGAGTGAGAGAGGCGAACCAGAGAGAGGAAAAACCTCCTCTGTTGAGTTCACCGAAATCGTTAGAGGGGGGGGGGGGACCAGAAAGAGGGGGGAAACCAAAGAGAGGGAAAGATAGAGAGAGATTCGAACCTGAATCACTGAAATCGCTGAAAGGGAGAGGGTGTTCGAGGAGTGCTGTGAAGTCGTGTAACTGAACCTAAACCTCAATCCTTGTGCTATGAAATCGCTAATCGCTGAGGGAAGTGGGAGAGTTTGAGAGTGCGAGCTTACAGGGAGGAAGAAGATTCGTTGAGGGAGAAGGAGAGTTTGAGGGTGCGATGGAATTTTAGGGTTAGAAGAGGAACAGGATTCGCTGAGGGTGCGATGGTATCTGAGGGAGAGGGAGAGCAAGATGGTGCGATGATATCTGAGTTTGCGAAGAGGAAGAGGGTGCGATGGTATCTGAGGGAGAGGAAGAGGATTCGCTGACAACGGTTGCGAAGAGGGTTGCGAAGAGGAAGAAGGTTGCGAAGAGAACGGGTGCGATGGTATTTGAGGGAGGAAGATGGTATCTGAGGGTGCGATGGTATCACTTTACGCCTAAGTCTGACCAATTATTTTAATTAATTAATAATTCAACATATGACAACGGTTTCTCAGCGTTGCCTAAAAGCTCAACTAAAAAACCGTTGCCTTAGACCTTTAAGCAACAGTTTTAAACCGTTGCCAAAAAGTTTTAGTCAAAAAAAATTGTATCAACAACGGTGGCAAAAAACCGTTGCTATTGCTATCTAAGGAGCCAAATCTCAATCGCCCAACTCTCGATGGCCTACATTTCAATCAATTATTGCCATCTGAGTCGGATCCCCTAATTCAACCTTTCTCCGAAGAAGAGATAATGATGGGTGTGTGGGATTGCTATGGAGATAAGAGCCTGGGCCCCGACGGATTCAATCTCAATTTCATTAAGAGTTGTTGGAGTTTGTTGAAGGATGATGTTGTGGATTTTTTTAATGAATTCTTTGAGTATGCCTATCTTCCAAAAGCAATCACAGCTTCTTTTATTGCATTGATCTCTAAGAATGACAATCCTCAAGGTTTGAGTGTATTCAGGCCTATTTGTTTGATTGGGAGTTTATACAAAATTTTGGCCAAAGTGTTGGCAAATCGATTGAAGGTGATGCCTAAAATTATTTCCAATTACCAATCTGCTTTCATCGGGGGAAGACAAATTTAAGATGGGGTCGCGATTGTCAATGAAGTGGTGGATTATGCTAAGCATGGTAAGGAAGAATGTTTGATGTTCAAAGTAGATTTTGAGAAAGCTTACGACTCTATTTCTTGGGGGTTTTTAATCTATATGTTGCAAAGAATGAGCTTTCCTAGTAGATGGATTTCGTGGATAAGATCTTGTGTGTGCACTAGTTCCATGTCAGTTCTTGTAAATGGTAGCCCAACGCAAGATTTCAATGCTTGAAGGGATTTGCGACAAGAGGACCCTTTGTCACCGTTTTTATTTCTCATTGTCGCTGAAGGTTTGGCATGTTTAATGCGCAAGGGGATTGAGACGGGTTTATATCATGACTTCTTTATTAGCCAAGACATTCGTTTTTCTATGTTGCAATTTGCGGATGACACTATGTTGTTGGGCAAGGCCACTTGGGAAAATGTTTGGTGTATAAAGTCGTTGTTGAGGGCCTTCGAGCTTGTGTCAGGTTTGAAATTAAATTTCCACAAGAACAAGTTGATTGGTACTAACATCCCGGATGAGTTTATGGATAGGGCTAGCGTCTTCCTCTTTTGTAGAACGGAAATACCGTTCAAGTTCTTGGGAATCCCAATAGGTGCTAATCCAAGGCGTGAAGCTACTTGGAGTTCGATTTTAGGGGGTATGCGTAAGAGATTGGCTTCTTGGAAACTTCGTCTTCTATCCTCGGCGGCCGGGTAACCCTCATCAACTCCGTCTTGAATAGTATTCCTCTTTACATGTTTTCCTTTTACAAAGCTCCGAAAGTGGTTATAAAGAAGATGGTTAAAATTCAGTGGGACTTCCTTTGGGGTATTAAATAGGGTGATAAGCGAATGTATTGGGTGGCTTGGGATAGAGTGTGCAAGCCAAAAAATGAGGGCGGCCTCGGTATTAAAAATCTTGAATTATTTAACATAACTCTGTTAACCAAGTGGAAATGGAGGGCATTGACGGATAGTGATGGGAGCTGAAGTGGGTTGTTGCGGTATAGATATGGGGACATTGCTTCTTGTTTCATTCATGACTTTCTGGAAGGGATTTCACGCCGGAATGTTGGTTCGACTTGGTGGAGAGATTTAATAGGCTTGGATGTTAATTTATAAGAGCAGAGGAGGTTTGCTTGGTGCGTAAAAAGAGGTTTGGGTGATGAAGCATCGATCCTTTTTTGGAAGGACCAATGGCTAGGCATTGAGCCTTTGTTCAAGGTGTTTCCGTTGTTATTTGATGGAGTTGTTCAGCAACAAATTACTGTTGTTGAATTCGGTAATTAGAATGAAGAGGCGTGGTAATGGCTCAATCATTGGAATCAATATCAAGATCGAGTTCGCAAATCTGAAGGGATGATATTGGATAGTATATTGCAAGCAATCTAGCCAATTAGAGGGAAGCAAGATAGCTGGGTGTGGCCACACGATAATTCAAAGTGTTATACAGTGAAGTCTTTTTATCAAAAGCTGATCTGCACAGATGCTTCTTCCAATGATTCGGCCCCGCAGCATTTTTTTGGAGAATTGTGGAAATCAATTGTTCCGTCGAAGGTTGTGGTTTTTGGTTGGCGCTTGTTTCTTAACTCTCTGCCAGTGTGTGACGCTCTTTTGCGCAGGAATGTTCTTCACTCTGACCAGGAGGCGTCTTGCTCTCTTTGCAGCAACAACTCAAAATCGGTCAACCATTTGTTTTTTTCTTGCAGGTTCGCGCAAACTGTTTGGCAGCAGATGGGGAATTGGCTCGGAGTTTATTTTGATTTGTCTTCGGATATTGTTGATCTCTTTCTAGCTTGTGGTCGTTTATGCAATGGTAAAAAGGCAAAGCGAACGAAGCATATGTTTTGGCTAACAGCTTGCTGGAGTATTTGGCTTGCAAGGAATAACACTATCTTTAAGAATGAGGAACCAAGTGTCGAAGCAGTAATAACCCGCATCAAAAGCTTAACTTGGAGTTGGTGTGTTTATCGTTTGAATTGTTGCTCATCTTTTTCAATTTCAATGTGGTGGTCTAATCCACTGCAATGTCTGAACAATATGTAATCTAGTAGGGGGAGAAACAGTGGGTTGGGTTGTTTGTCCTCACTGTAGTGCAGATTGTACGAGGTACTCTTTTTCCTCCCCGAGTCTTTTTCCCAATGGGTTTTTTGCTCAGAGAGGTTTTGAGGAGGCCCTCCCCCTTTTCTTTCTTCCCATTGTAAGGGCAGGGCACCCCTTGTGCTCCCTTTCAATGAAATATTGCTTATAAAAAAAAAGATACACAATCCACGACAAAAAGAGAACTTATATATATTGTTGTGATGTTTTATTTAAAAATACTAATAAATCGTTTTGAGAAATTAGTATTTTAAGTTGTTCAATTTGTATGCATTTAAAAATTACATTTACTCATTCGGTTTTGTTTTATACTCATTATTTCCATTATGATTTTGTAACTCCTTTCTTCAATTTATTTTATGGTTAATATCTCCATTATGGGTTTTTATAACATTCAATTTATTATATGATTCATTTTAATATTATACACTTTTTAGCATTTAGAAATCATCATTTCAGCTGTTGGAAATTATACTCACTTTATATGGCATTATTGCAATGATGGCATTTTATGAGCATCAAGTAATGATAATACCGTTGAACATTTTTATGAGGCAATTTTTTGGTTTTGATGTCATTCCAACACGGTTTTTGGTTCTTCTCTTCTATATAAACTAATGTTTTGGAATAGACGAAATATACAACAAAATTGGTTTTTTCAGTGTGTGTTCTCTGACCAAGTGGGAAAAAGAAAGGAGGATATTTCTCGTTTTGAGAAAAGAATAAGAATTCCGAGCAGTAAAATAAAGATAATGGGGTGTGAGTTTGGTGATTTTCCTAGGTGCAGGGAAGACCATATATATTTTCTGAGAAGACTGTTTTATCTTGGGGACGACGAGGCTAGGAGAGACTGCTTACACACCTTGGACAGAGCCGCGAAACGTCTTAAAGAGAGCGACCTAGTCCGCGACTCAGCCTATTTTATTCATGTTCGTCAGTGTGTTCGTAAATGTTCCAACACACACACACACACACACACACACACACACACACACACACATATATATATATACACTATAAACATTGAGGTTTCTAATTTAAGAGGGGTTATATTGTAATTTTATATATTCGAGGCGGATTCGGGGACGAGCTTGAGGTGGGTACCTATATCCCCATTACCCACCCCGTCCCCTTATTTTGATAACGGGGAAAACCCAAACTCAAACCCAAATCTAGTCAAAATGGAGAAAACCCAAACTCGTCCAATCAAAGATATCATTACAATTCTAAATATATATTACATAACACTTAATTAATTTTGAAAAATCTGCATAACTTCATCTTCTTCGTATCAGTATTCATTGTTCAACAACAACAGCATTTCCAATTTGTTTTTCAATACGAAATCAAATCCGGATAAAATGAAATCAGATCTTGTTCAGTACTGTGCTCCCAGTCTTGATGGTCGGTATTCTGCAGTTAGTAGATGTTTTATCCTTGGTCTTGTTTCTGGCTTCGGGTCTTGGGATGTTCGACCTTGAGGTGTCCGAGGTTGTCCGATCTTGAGGTGTCCGAGGTCGTTCCTGCAATGACACTCCGATGCTTAAGTCAGTGTGTGAGTAAATGAGCATTTAGTTAAAAAATGGTGCTTAATTAATGAGCATTAAATGCTGTATTTATAGACTTTGAGTGGTGTTTGTTGTGGCCGATTTGGGCCGTCCGATCTCGTGAAATGATCTTAGCCATTGAAGATTGGACTCTAATGATATTAATGGGCTTTCTTAGTAATTGGGCCTTTGGAAGGGGTGTAAAGAGCGAAGACTATAATTACCATAACAGATCTGAAGATTTTATAATTGATTTTATAATCAACACAATAATAGATCTGAAGATTATTTTATAATTAACAACAACCGCATTTTAGTTGATTTTCTCGTTTCATGTTTTTGTTGTTGAAGATGATGAAATCGTTTTTCAATTTTGTTTGCTCAATCAGATCTAAATACGAAATCGTTTTTCCCTTTCATGTACATTTGTTGCTGCACCTTCCAAATCTGTTTTTCAATTTCGTTTTTTTTATTTGTTGGTTATATATCTACAATCTATCTATACTATTTACCTAGTATCAAAATATCAATCTTATCATTTTCCCAACTAAATAATTGGATGATATTTACATAATTTCACTTTTTCACCTTTTCAAACTTTTTCACTCTCTCACACTTTTCAAACTTTTTCACTCTTTTACTCTCTCTCACACTTTTTCAGTCTCTTCTCATTTTTCTTCTTCTAATTCTCTCATTTCTTTATTTTTCTTACTTTTTTAAACTTTTTCACTCTCTCGTATACGTTTTCAATCTCTTCTCCTCTTTCTTCCTCTAATTCTCCTATTTCTCTATTTTTCACAATATACCTACTTTAATTTCATCAATATGTCACTTTCATTTTTCCTCTTTACTATTTTAAAAAAAAAATCAAATTTAACAAAAATTTTAATTTTCATTTTTTTACACGGGGTAATATTTAGGTTAGGCTAATTAAATTTGTCAACTTTAAAATTGTCTTGATTTTCACGGGATAATTTCCAGACTAATTAAATTTTCTCTAAGTACAAACATTACCCACTACCAAAATACCAATATTGTCATTTTCCCAACTAAGCAACTGGAGTTTATTTTAGGTAATTTCTTTTTTTTTTTTCACTTTTTCAAACTTTTTCACTCACACACTTTTTCAAACTTTTTCACTATTTTCTCCGCTTTCTTCCGTTAACTCTCTCATTTCTCTATTTTTCACGATATGTCTACTTTAATTCCTTTTTACTACTTTAATATTCTATTTTTTATACGGGGTAATGTTCAGACTAATTAAGTGTGTCTATTTTAAATTTGTCAAGATTTTCACGGGGTAATGTTCAGACTGATTAAATTCTGTCTGAGATCATACATAAAAATAAAACGACAACACTCATGCGTAGACATGAGTATACTGCTAGTTATGCTTGTCAGATAGTAAACAACTTGAATTAGTGGTTAAGCAGCGTGCCCATAGACAAATGGTTGTGGATTCGATTCCCAGTCCAATACTTTTGTAAAATACATTTCAATAAGTTTATTTCAATTACATTGCCACGTGGCAACCACCCATTGGTTGCTGGCGTGGCAGTGATGACATAGGATGGTGATGTGGCACTGACCTGTCACGTGGCACAACCATCCAATGAGATGTTGACAGGTGGCAGTGACGTTAGTGATGATGTCATGCTGACGTCATCTCTGTTAGCCACGTCACATTTTTTGATGGAAAGTTAGCAGATAGACTTAACTGTAAACGCTTAATATTTGCAAGGACCATTTTAAAGTTTTTTTTAACAATTAAAGTTTTTTTATAGGGGCCTAAATAGATTATGACCATATTTACAGGGCCCAATACAAAAATGTATTAGACAATAGTATAATAGTATTTATTATATGAATAAAAAATATTGAAGTTATATAATACCGACCTTCAGAAGGATAAGGAAATTGTAAACTTGGTTTACGAAGAGTATCTATAAGGATTCTTGCATCATGAACAGATCATTCCCATCCACATAATGCAAATGTATGTTGGAGCAAGAAACCATGGAAGATCAACACTCACACTCACACACTCGAGGAGGGAGAAGAGAGAATTGGCGCGGAGAAAACGGTTATAACAAACTCAGAAACAGAATTTGAAACTCTCTCATTTATTTCACTGCTGAAGTAAGTATTTATAGTGACCTACTAACTAAGACATATTGGGTGCTGCTAGCACCTGATACAACATCACTTAGTGCTATACAGCACCACACACAGCACCTGGACAATTACTTTTTTTTTTTGAGATTAAACGGGGCTTACAGCCCAAAGAGGATTACACGGGGATTACACGAGGAGTAGAAACTCCAACAACATCAGCGTCAACAAGTAAAGAAATACTAGGTGGGGGTGTATCAATGATTGAGAAGCCTTCTAGGAAGGTGCACCCCAAGTTTGCAAGCGCATCAGCGACTTTATTGGCTTCACGGTAGATATGCAAGATACGCACATTTGTAAAGCAGGCCAGCAGTTGTCTAATTCTCCTCACTAATTGTCTTCCAGCGATGCTACCCATATTAGTACCTGTGAGACAATTAACCACTATACTCGAATCCAATTGGAGCTCGATGTCAGTGTAGCCTTTACTAGCAGCAAGATTAATTCCATCTATAACACCCCATAGCTCAGCCAAATAAGCGGAATCAACAAACAAACGCCTGGCAATACCTCCGATCCAGAAACCAGCAGAGTTGCGCACCACAGCACCGCAGCCAGCAACGTTAGATGTTGACTTAAACGCACCATCAGTGTTAATTACTGTCCAACCAGTAGCAGCAGGTCTCCAATGCACCATAGTTACCTGATTTGTACGCTCATGCACAACAGATAGGTGCTTACTTGATTCGTAATTCATGGCATTTTTAGTGACAATCCGGGACGGGCAGTTGGGACGACTGTAGCCTTCCTCATGAACATATTTGTTGCGCCAATACCAAAGATAATAGCATCCTGTAGCCCAGACATTACACCATTGTAGCACTACAACATTTTGACCCTACGGCAACGCCTGAAAACCGTTGCGTAAAGCCAAAAAACCGTTGTCTTTGCTTTCGGCAACGGTTTTGAAACCGTTGTTTTCGCGAGCGTTGCCTAAAATATAGGCAACGGTTTTTTGCAACCAATGGCAACGCAAACCTAAAACCGTTGCCAATAGTAACTTAAACGCAACGGTTTTGATCTTCAAGAAATGACAACGGGCTGAAACCGTTGCCACATATGGCAACACTAAAAACCCGTTGCCATTTATGGCAACACTGAAAAACCGTTGCCACATATGGCAACACTGTTAAAACCGTTGCCTAATAATTTAAAAGAATTACTCAAAAACCATCCTCGTATATGAGTAAAACCATTGCTATTATTGACAACAACAAAAAAACGTTGCCAAAAAAATGCTTTTTAATTTATCACCAAAAAATTGTAGGAACAGTTACATAAAAATATTTAGATAAGAACTCTGCACACAGTGCTTTCACCTTGTACAAGCTGAACCCCTTTTTATGAACTAACAAGTACATTAATCTAACAATGCTACATAGCTCCTTTGAAGTTATTATATAAAACAAAGTTGCTTGATCCATCATGTCTTGTTGGTTAATCTTCATGGTCCCAAATATCTGCTGCACTCTTGAATGGCCCTTCATCCTTGTTCACAAAGAGATCTTCACCATCCAGAACTCTCTTCTGCATATATCGATAACCAAGGAAAGTTACATAAAGTAATTATCCATTATTATTCTGAAATACACAAATAAATTATTAATGTTATTTTCCCTATGCTTTTACCTGGTCTGGTATATTGCTAAGTGCTTTGAAGTCTTGTTCTGGAACTTGCCAGTTAAAAACAACCACATTCTCTTTGATTCTGTTTGGGTTAGTTGATTTAGGAATGACACTTGTCCCTCTCTGAATGGCCCACTTCACTAGCACCTGCCCTGGACTCTTGTTCAGCTTCTTTGCTATCCTATCAACCGTTTGATCATGAATCAGATCTCTCCCACCATCTGATGAGCCTAGTGGTGAGTAAGCCTGCATATAAATATCAGTTTTGGTATTTCAATCATGACCCTCTATCACAAAACCATCATGACAATGAAGAAAATAAAAAATAGCAGTTTGTTATTTACAGTGACATGGATGCCATTCTTCTTGCATGCTTCAAGCATCTTATCATTTCTCCAACTTGGATGCATCTCCATCTGAAACAAAACATCAAATACGCAAATTCATTAGGAGAAACAAAACATCAAATACGCAAATTCACTCAGTTATGTAACTGCACAGTTCTTATCTAAATATCTCAGACTTTGTAAGAGCATAACAAAATGCAGTCATGTTTTCCATATCAGATGTGGTGGTGACAGACAAGAATGAAAGTATATATTATTGTGGCCTTCTTTACAGCAGACTAGTCAAACCAAAAGTGAACTAACATTGATAAGAGTGGCAGAGTCAAAAAGAAATTGAAGCAAACAACTAACATTGATTGTGGCCTTCTTTGCTCTGTCTACATTTAGTAACCTTCGGTGTTAAATCAGAATACAATCAATTTAATAATAACAACATAGTAAGAAACATCAACACAATGTTATTTATTTATTTTAGACCTGCAAAACCACTGTACATTGTTCGACAACAACAGCCGCATGGACACTAGTACATATGCTTGTAATTAACATTATGCATCACAGAGGGGAAAAACAAGCAGAGAAGTTGATTTCAAACAAGCAGAGAAGTTGATTTCAAATTGCCTGGCTTGTAATTAAGCTCACATAACTATTACTCTTTGCCATAAACAGTATATATTGTGTATTACTGATCATAAAGACACACTCAAATCATAAAATTACAAAGTGAGTGACTGCTCATGGAACACAGAAATAAAAGATGAGTAGTAAATAGATCATTAGGTAAGAAAACCTTGAATCATTCATTAGTGTTGTGGAGATGGAGCAATTGCAGGTGCCGGTGAGGGAGCAATGGTTTGATGATGTGCAAATCCAAATTTGTTGATGAGCTCATTTGCAATGAGCTCATTAGCAGTATCTGAAGGGTGGTACTCATCCCAAAACACATATTTGCTTCTATCTTTGCACAGTGTTGATGCATGTACACATGTAACGAGCTTCCTTAAAAAACTTGTCTGCAGCTCTTTTTCCTATTTTTACTTTAATTAGTTCCTGTGTCCCCTTAAACAGCTCAATCTGTTTATCCAGAGATAACTTTTGGATCTGCAAGAGACATATATAGTAAGTAATAATATATATCAGTGTCATGCATGCTAACTATCCTTGCTTAAAAGCCATAAGGCATCACAACTTACAAAATAGGCGCCAGTTTCATTCAAGATACCACCACCAGAAGCATAGTTTAACCCATTTTCTAGTACTGCAGGGGGCCTTGGGAGGCCTAATTTGTCACCTGAAAATTTAATTGTTCAACATCATTATATCTTTGCATACTCTAATTCAAACTTATTCATACAATTAAGTGAAAAGATGATGATTACCTATGATATCAGCAACTGTGCGACCATTAGAGAACCTTCCATTAGGTAAGGCATTACCCATGTCTATACCATACCAAGGGAGGTTCGCCTGAGCAAGGCTTCTAGAAAGATACCTGTTATTTCCAACATCCGAAACTTGCATAATTGTCTCAACTCTTAAATGGCTTCCAGCCATATGAAGCATAGACTACCATTTCTCTTTTCCTTTCA
This sequence comes from Astragalus membranaceus, assembly GCA_039519185.1. NCBI lineage: Eukaryota > Viridiplantae > Streptophyta > Magnoliopsida > Fabales > Fabaceae > Astragalus > Astragalus membranaceus. The sequence continues at coordinate 118,988,754 of CM076854.1, read as the reverse complement.
ATAGATGATTTATATACTTTATTAATCACAGGCAACAGCTAGAAGTAAACTAAACAAGTATACAAAAAGTCCCAAAACTGGACTTTATATATTGTTTTATAAGCTATATGGAAAAAAAATACGAAACAATCAAAAATCAAATGAAACAAGTTATAATTCTAGTGAGGAACAACACAAACTGGACAATTGGAAGTTGAGAATGAGATAAAGGAACTTACCAATAGGGTTAACATTGCCTCAATAGCTTTCAAGATGGAGATGCACATGCAAGAGGATCTCCACACACCTGCAACTCCAATAATCAAATAACAATAACCGATTAGAAACAAGTAAAACAAAGTAACAATTATGTGTAATCCCAAATTCAATAGTAAAATGTCATAATATTTCTTTCATAAGCTTTTTTTGTTTCTTTGTGCAAGCCAACAAATAGACCAAAGACACCAATACATAATCATCTTATGAAATGAACCTTTTCATTATTTTCAGCACTAAAATTAACAGTCAGTTATAGCAGAATTCTCATCAGCAAAATCACCCTTTTTCAATAACTTGATCTTTCTTCTGTAGGCAATTTGAACTTCTTCAGCTAAGTTAGCCAAATTAAGCATGTGGGAAAATGATTTAGCTATGACAATAGAATCCCCAGCATCAAGACCAGTTAGCATATTCCCAAGCTCCTCCAATTTCTCAGGTTTAATTGATCCCTACTTATATATATATATATATATATATATATATATATATATATATATATATATATATATATATATATATATATATATATTACTCAAAATAGTTGAGTCATCTCTAAACTACATTGAAAGTAAAATATCTTGTGCTTTGTGATTGGTTGTTAGTGTAAGAAACATTTATGGCGACCGTGCATAACAATTAAACTCATACGATAAAAAATAGAAAGCAAGAGTAACATCTGGACTAAGAGCAACTAAACTAACTCAAGAAACACCAAAAAAGTAACCTAACTATAGGATCAACAATTTAATGAATACTTCTTTCCAGTAAAAGCTTGAAATTTTGGCTTTTCCTCCTTCTGAGATGACTCTTGACTTGTGTTTATCAGAGAAGCCTATTTAAGAGACAATATGTCAAATATCAATACATTGCAAGTTGTAGGTAAGTCTCTGTTGCTCCACAAAGATTACAAAAAGATAAAACAACTCACCTTTGGCCGTGTTTGAATCTTTGGTGTATTTGCATTTGACCCGAACACGAGCTTTCCACAAGTTCTCTTGCAACTTCTCTTTTCATTTTTAGTTTGTTGCTCCTTTGGCATTGTAGAGGAAGTTTGTTCAACTGATTCTGTTGAAGCTTTGCCATCTAAACGTCTTCCGGTACCATTAAATGGGATGATCCTAGGAGTCTTTGTTGCTGGCTCATCTTCAGCTGAAATGAAAAGAATCAAGAATATAGTCAGAATCTTTGTTGCTGGCTCATCTGCAGTAGAAAAAAATACTTGAGAAAATTCTTAAAGCTTGTTCCAACAGATGAGTAAGAATCGCGACCTTCTGGATGTTCGTGGTCACACAAAGCAGATGGAAACTTCTTCTCAGGTTCTTTGTAATCAAGAGGTGGAGCAAAATCAACTTCACAGTCTGTTTCAATTATACTGACTGCAGTAGAGGGTTTAGTTTCAACCACATTTATGTAATATTTTTTGTTGTTATAAGGAATCATCATAGTATCACCAGTTGTCAAACATGAGTAACTCCTCAATGAAGTTTCTAACCTGCAAATGATCAAAGTGAAGAAAGAAAATATTAACTAACATAATTATGAGGTTTCTGTAAAATGCAAGTAGATAAGGTGTTAATTTATACATGGCTTTTGGATTGGAGATATCCAAAAAATCCTTGGTGTGAGGCTGCAGCTTCACAAATGTTCCTTTTGCAAGACTTTTGCTTCTTAGAACCACAAGGTCTCCCTCTTGTAGGCACATATTTTCCATCATCTGAAGATTAAAACGAAAAAATAACTAGATAATGTAAATAAAAATGATTAACTATTTAACTAAGTGAAAGAAATATGAATAAAGAAGGAAAGGAAATAATACCCAGTTTGGCATATATGTGACCCCCTCATCAGCAGTGAATTCTAAGACCCCACAGTGAGTAACTTTTTCAGCACTAGGATTTCTCAATTCAAATAACATTGGGTATTCAATGTGCAAAGATGCTGAAATATTTTCACCCTTTTTCAGCACTAAAATTAACACTGTCAGTTATAGCAGAATTCTCATCAGCAAAATCACCCTTTTTCAATGACTTGATCTTTCTTCTGTAGGCAATTTGAACTTCTTCAGCTAAGTTAGCAAAATTAAGCATGTGGGAAAATGATTTAGCTATGACAATAGAACCCCCAGCATCAAGACCAGTTAGCATATTCCCAAGCTCCTCCAATTTCTCAGGTTTATGATTCCCTTCATACTCTGCTGATAGCTCATAACAATCTTGAACCTAACATGCATCAAATTACTAAAACTCTTAGCCACAAGTTCAGAAATGTAGTGAAACCAATAGCTTAACTAAGCATTCAACTGAAATAAACGAGAAAAAAAAACCCTAAAATACGATAATACCTGACGATATGGGGATCGCGAGAGAGCATTCGTAAAATGGAAACTTCGCGGAGCATGGTGGGAGGGACACCTTCGTCGTCCTCGTGGAGGCGAGTCTTCTTGAGCGCAACGATCTCACCATTTAGAGTTCGCGCATGGTGAGTTCAGATTTGTGAGAATCTGATTTCTGATTTTGCGTTTCTGAACGGTGGAGCTGAGAATGGTGGGTGGAGGGTGAGCTCTGATTTGCGTTTCTGAGAATTTAGGATTAGGTTTTTCAATCAATGAAACACATATACATCAAAATAGTCTAGGATTTGAGTCTGATTCTCTTTGTTTTCTCCAACACCTATCCACTTTCAATTTGTATCCATCTCAGAGAAAGGAATGCGTATATATTAGGGGTCTGCGTATGCGAAGTGATTTGTGAGAGAAATGACTTAGGGCTGCGTATGCGTGGGTTAGAGAAAGGAATGGATTTCCTATTTTTTTTTATTTTTAATAATTTTCTCTATGGCAACGTTTATGAGCCGTTGCCTAAAGCTTAAACAAAAAACCGTTGCCGTAGACCATATGGCAACGTTTATGAGCCGTTGCCTAATGATTAAACAAAAAACCGTTGTTATAGACTATATGGCAACAGTTTTGAACCGTTGCCAATAAAAATATTTAAAAAAAAAATGAATCAGCAACGGGGTCAAAAAACCGTTGCCATTGATGTCTAAGGCAACGGTTTTTTTTGTGTTGCAAAATTAGGCGTTGCCGTAGGGTCCAAATGTTGTAGTGGCATATTCCCATTAAGCCAATCTAATAATTCAACTCCATAAAAATCAGATCGAACCTCAGGAGGGATGAAAGAATTCCACAAGGCCGATGCAAGAGGGCAATCCCGGAGCACATGGAGAATGGATTCAGGAGTGCGCTGACAGTGCTTACAAAAAATATCACCATTCCCCCAACGACCACAATACTCTTTTGTCGCAAGTTTACCATGAAAGAGTTGCCAAACAAAGCACCGAATCCTTTCCGGCACTTGGAGTTTCCAAATCTTCACCCAGCAATCTAACTTTAAGGACTGATCAAGATTACACAAACGACTATAGGCAAGAGCCACAGAAAATTCCCCCGATCCTTCCCCCGGCCAATACCTCTCATCCGGACCATCATGAGGTAAAGGCGCTGGAAACGCAGCAATTTTCAATAAAACATCCGAAGGAACAGAGCCATTAATAGCATCAAGATTCCAATTACCTGCATCGTTGACAAGATCGCTAACACTCCAACTTAGCATGTCAGGAGGAAGGTTAGACGCATGATCAATGAGCCTGAGGCTATTATTAATCCATTTGTCATTCCACAGATTGACATTGGATCCATTTCCAAGAGACCAAGCTTCAATGGAGCTCAAAGTGTGCTAGCACCTATGAATTTCCTTCCAAAGTGAAGAATCAGTTCCTTTTGCTTGTAATTGCCCAGCCTCCAAAACCCCTCGGCCATACTTCCCATTCAACACACGAGCCCACAAGGTATTAGGTGGTGTTTTGAGACCCCAAGCGAGCTTCATGATGCACGCCCTGTTCATGGTTACAAGATCTCTAATTCCCAATCCTCCAAAATTCTTTGGCAAGGTTAGAGTGTTCCATTTGATCAAATGCATACGTTTAGCCTCATCCGTGTCACCCCAAATAAAACCCCGCTGAAGCTTTTGAATCTCATTCAAACAATTTTTGGGAATAGGAGTGGTCATCATAGAGTAAACTGGGATAGCCTGGATGACTGATTTGGATAAAGTGACTCTGCCGGCAAAGGACAAATGTTTAGCCTTCCAACCCGAGAGCTTGTCCTTCACTTTATCAATAAGATAATTAAAATCATTCTTCCTTGGACACTTGCCAAGAAGAGGGACTCCCAAATAACTTTCCCATAGAAGCACTAATTTTAAAACCGGAAAGACGAGCTAACCTGGTGCGCTGAGTAGAGTGCACATTCTTAGAAAAGAAAATATGAGTCTTTTCCTTGCTAACCATCTGGCCAGACACAGAACAAAAAATATCCAATGTCTTAATAACACTATGCATGTTCTCCTCCGTAGCTTTGCCAAACAGGAGAAGATCATCTGCGAACATAAGGTGGGAGATTTCTGGCCCTTGCCTACCTGCCTTAATAGGCGTCCAAGCGCCAGTATCAACTTGCTCAACAATTAGATGAGTCAATCTATCCATGCACAAAACAAATAAATAAGGGGAGATAGGATCACCTTGCCGGATACCTCGCTGGGGAGAGAAGAAATCAGATCTTACACCATTCCACAAAACATTGGTCCTAACACTAGAGATGCCATGCATGATGATATTTTTAATAACAGGAGGAAAACCAATCTCATCAAGGATCTCCGCAATAAAACTCCACCGGATTCTATCATAAGCCTTAGCTAAGTCCACTTTGATAACAAAGAAACTGTTCCTCCCTCTCATCTTATTCATAGAGTGGAGTAATTCGTGAGCAACGACAATATTCGCATGAATGCTACGAGTAGGAATAAAACCAGTATGATATGGAGAGACAATTTGTGGAATAAACGGCTTAAGCCGATTAACAATTATCTTGGTGATCACCTTGTAAGAAACATTGCAGAGGGAGATGGGCCGGAATTAGGTAACAAACTCTGGTTTATCAACTTTAGGAATAAGGCAGACATCCGTCAAATTAACTTCCTTCAGCTTCGAGGGGTCGTTCCAAACTTCATGCACAAAAGCATTAAAATCATTTGCAATAATATCCCAGTTAGCTTGGTAGAACCCCGCTTGAAAACCATCCGGACCTGGTGCTTTCCATGGCTTCATGGAAAAAATGGCTTGTTGAATTTCAGCATTATCCAGCGCTCTCCCAATCAGCGCGCTATCCTCATCCCCGAGCTTCTGAAAACCAAACCGAGGAGCATGAATAATTGAATTTCCTCCTTGCTCAGTGAATAGCGTGCGGAAGAAATTATTAACATGGGCTTGAGTATCATGCTCATCATGCAGCCAAACTCCATCATCTCCCCGCAAAAGATGAATTCTATTCTTTCTTTTCCTATTGGCTGCTTTGATTTGATAATACTTGGTGTTTCGATCTCCATCCTGGAGCCATTGTGCACGAGACCTCTGATGCCACATAAGCTCTTCCTTATAAAGAATATCAGCTAGTTCCTTATTAAGAGATTTCTCAAGCTCAATGAGAAACCGATTGACTGTGCCATTATAATACTGCTTCTGGATACCCTCAAGTCTGGCTAGAAGAGAACGTTTTTTAGTTGTTATACAACCGAAAACACTTCGCCTCCATTCCATGAGATTATTTGCTAGAGCAGTCAATTTGCAATTAAAAGCTCCAGAGGAATCCCACCAATGCACCATGTCATCCTTAAATTTATTATGTGTTAACCATGCATTCTCAAAACGAAAAGGTCTCTCCCTGCGATCCTGGGCATTCCCAAACAAGCACAAAAGAATAGGATGATGATCAGAGAATTTAATTCTTGGAAGAACTTTAACAAACGCGTAAGGGAAGGCAGTACGCCACCTATCATTACACAGGGCCCTGTCCAAACGAACAAATAACCTATCTGTTAAACCAGCACGAGGACCTCTCCAAGTAAACCGAGGCCCAACCGAACCCAAATCAATCAAATTGCATATATTTATACGATCTTTGAAAAGTTGCTGCTTGCTTAGATTAGGATTCCCACCACCTCTTCTTTCACTGGAATCCACTATATCATTAAGATCACCAGCTATTAACCATTGCCCATTCAAGCTGTTACTCATATTCAAAAAGGTGCTCCATAGCTCACCTCTCAATTCATCATTGGGGCTAGCATAAGTTGGAGAAAAGTACCACTTCCAACCATTCTGCATAGTTACCTGAAAATGAATAAATTGAAAATCATTGGAAAGCTCCAAAAGCTCCACTAAGTTAGTCTTCCAACCTGTAACAATACCACCAGCAAAACCCCTATTCATAGCAAACGAGAATCCATCAAACCCAAGTCTCCGAAAGGCATTCTTCAACCGGGATGGATCACTACGAGTCTCCATAATCACAAAAATTTCCGGTCTATGCAAATCAACATATTGTTTACAATTCCTGAATAACGCAGAACTGGCAGCGCCACGACAATTCCAAATTAGAATTTTGTTTAAATTCATTAAAAACTGATTTGGAATAGGTGATCATTCACACGAGATGCATAAGTTAGAGATGTGGGGTCTCAAGGACCACCTCCATCTCCGAGTCACTAACTGTAAACTCACCCTGCTCATGAGCATCCATAAACTCTTCAGACTCCATCATTCCCACATCCTCCAGGTATCTAGTAGAAGAAGTGGTGCAATTAGCAGCATTATTATTTGGATCAGGTGGTCTTGTGGGGTGTAGCCCAATAGGCCCACCATTAGTATTCATAGTAATGTCCAAATCCATTTGTTTAGTGGTGCTATTTTCCTGATGCATATTATTTGTCCCAGCATGCACGTGGTTTCCTTCAACAATAGGCATACTAGCTGACGTGACATTACCTCTTTGCTGACGTGTGGTAATCATTGTGCTGTCTCCTTCTTTTCCAACGGTCGTATCAAGAATTGATTTCCTAGGAATCTCCAAGGTTTTTGCTGGTTGAATAACGCGTGGGACCCTGGCTTCAATGTTGTCAGGCCGTTTTAGCAAGTGGGGCCCGTGGGAGACAGCTGTTTGATTAGCTGGTTGACTGACAGTTTTTTTCTTCGGGATCTTCGTAATAATTGGGTTTGATGGCACTGCAAGATCCACTTCTTGTCCAGCCGGTTGGTCAATGGTGGTCCCCACCTCATCTTCATTAGCATTCAAAATATTAAAACGTGAACCACCATCTGCGGCCGCTGCAATTAAGGTCGCCGGTAACACACGACCACCACTTCCCGGTGCTCCCCCCTTCTCCTTACCTCTTTTTTGCCAACGTTGTTTCTGGACAACTGTCCATGGACCATCTGGCGCTGTCTTGCTGGTTGTATTATTATTGTTACCACTAGAGTTATCTACTAGGACCTCCTTGCTGGAAACATCCGAACCTTTCTTGTCAGCGCAAAGATCCTTGTGATGCCCAAATCTTCCACAAGCCATACAAAGCATATGCAATCCTTCATATTCAATTTTATAAATATGATTTTTTAGCTCAAACATAGCAAGCAGAGGTGCATCCAAATCAACTTCCACGCACAATCTGGCGTATTTCCCCCGACCCACCAACTGCGTTGTGTCATCCACTTTTACTGTGCGCCCAATCCTGTCTCCTAAGAAGAACAGGAAATCAGAATGATAATATTCCACCGGGAGCTCAGGCAACCTCACCCAAACTGCAACCTTGTTGATCTCTTCCTTCTCTGGTCGGAAATTTGGTCTCCATTCTCTGACGGTCAGATAATGATCATATATCAACCATGGCCCGTTGGTAAGGGCCCTAGCGTGATCATCCGGACTTGATAAATACACTAAGAAAAATTCACTCCCAAGATCAATCAGATTCATCGCACCCTTCTGCACCCACATCTGATTCAACCGGTTCTCTAGAGCTTTGAAACCAATCCTCTTCCCCAAGAGTTTAACCAGCAAACCTCGCCTCCAAGGCCTACATAGACGTTCTTCAGCACTTGGAGGAACTACTATTTCAGGACACTCATGATCACCATGCTTCTTCTCAATGATCTTCAAATTCATAGCATATTTAGACTCTCCATGAGATCCAGCAGAGCTAGAATCCTCATGGGCAACGTGGTCTGCCGTTGCTCCATGTAAATCGCTCCCAGCCTCAATTCCCAACACGGTTTCCTTGTATGACCGAATCGCAAGATGTTCTTCTTCACCTGGATTAACCAGATCATCATAGGTAATAGGCACTGTTGAAGCGTTGGAAAATTCATGATCCCCTCCCTTTACTTTCTTCGTATTTCTTCCACGTAAATCTTCCTCCTCCTTTGATTCATCCCTTTCACTATTTCCCATGGATAATACCAGCCCGAGGTGATGACGATGACTAGCGGCCGCCTATGTCAAAACCCTAGCAGAGCGCTCCCTTTAAAATTTTCCAGTAATACAGTATTGCATGTTTTTTTAGCACCTGGACAATTACTACTAAACACACTTAAACACATTCACAACATACAACCAATTTCCCTTTATTCCAAACTAGATTACTAATATCAACTAACACATTCCCCTTAAGCTAGTTTGCTGCTGTCAACCATATTCATGTTGCCCCTCAGTTTCTTGAAGCTTTCTTTCTTGAGTGATTTTTTAAAAATGTCAGCTAGCTGCTCTTCAGTCTTGTAGTAGCTGAACTTAAGCTTCTTCTTTGTCACTTGGTCTCTGAGGAAATGATTACGAGTCTCTATATGCTTGCATCTTCCGTGTGCCACTGGGAATTTTGCAAGATTGATTGCTGATTTGTTATCAACAAACAGCTCCACTGCACCCTCTTTCTTCATCTTTAATTCTTGCATCAATGTATCAAGCCACACAGCTTGACAAGCTCCCATTGAAGCAGCTATATACTCTGCTTCGCAGGATGACAATGCCACAACAGATTCTTTCTTTGAGCACCAAGACACTGGTGCAACACCTATAAAGAAAATGAAGCCAACAGTACCTTTTCTATCATTCTTATCACAACACCAATCAGCATCTGTATAGCCATACAGCCCTCTCAAACTGTCATTGCACTTATTGGGAAGTAGAATACCATAACTTGCTGTTCCCTTCACATATCTCAGGATTCTCTTAGCTGCCATGAGACGGGGTACTCTAGGCTTGTCCATAACTCTGCTTATAACACCAACACAGAATGCAATATCTGGTCTAGTGTTGCAAATATATCTCAGTGCCCCTACAACTTATCTAAACTCTGTAGCATCCACCTCTTGTTCTTCACCATCTCTGTCAAGGTTCAGACCTACCTCAGCAGGAGTCTCAAAAGCATTGCAGTGCTGCATATCAAATCTGATAAGTATATCAGATGCATATTTCTGCTGTGTAAGCACAATCCCTTCACTTATCTTCTTAAATTCAATTCCTAGGAAGTAAGATAACTCTCCTAGATCAGTCATTTCGAACTCTTTCATCATATTTCTCTTAAATTCAGTCTTTTTGGACTCACTGTTCCCTGTCACCAGTAGATCATCAACATATAGGCATACAATCACAATGTCACCACCCCCTGACTTCACATAGACACCATGTTCTGAGATGCACTTTGTATACCCCATGTTGATCAAGCTCTTGTCGATTTTCTTATTCCAAGCTCGTGGAGCTTGCTTCAAGCCATACAAGGCTTTCTTCAATCTCAGCACCTTATCTTCACTACCTTTCTTTACAAATCCTTGTGGTTGATCAATATACACTTCTTCCTCCAATTCTCCATTGAGGAAGGCTGATTTTACATCTAATTGATATAAATCCCATCCTTGGATACTAGCATGAGCCACAACCACTCTCACAGTTTCAAGTCTTGCTACTGGTGCAAAGACTTCTTCATAATCAACTCCCTACCTTTGAAGAAAACCTCTTGCCACTAATCTGGCCTTTTGGGTTAACTTTCACTTTGTACACCCACTTCACTCCTATAGCTTTCTTTTCTTTGGGAAGTGTCACTAGTTCCCATGTTTGATTCTTTTCTATGGATTTTATCTCTTCTCTCATTGCATCAAGCCACTTAGGATTCTTCATTGCTTCTTCAATAGTTACTGTCTGTCAATACCTCATAATCATTCAATATTTGAGGCACTTGTCTTCTTCTTATTGTTCTCCTCGGCATCTCAACTTTGCCATCTTCACTTTCATTCTCTTGTACTGATTCTGTTTCATCAGTAGGAAGTTCAAATTGATTCTGCTCAGTGCTATCTTCAGTGTTGTAGCACCTGTGCCACTTCTTATGTTTATCAAACACCACATCCCTGCTAATCACTACCTTATTGTTCACTGGATTGAGCAACTTGTACCCACCAGTTGAGTGATATCCCAGCATGATCATTGTCTCAGCCTTATCATCCAATTTTTTTCTTAATTGTTCTTAATGAGAAACACTTGGCTTCACACCAGTCCATGCTTCCTCAGGAGTCACATTCTCCAATTTCTTAGTAGGACTTCTGTTCAGTAAATATGCAGCAGTGGTCACTACCTCTCTCCACAAGTGCTTAGGCACATTCTTGCTCTTGAGCATACTTCTCACCATATTCAACAAGGTTCTATGCTTTCTCTCAGCTATCCCATTATGTTAAGGCGTGTATGGAGGTGTAATTTCATGAGTGATGCCTTCACTTTCACAAAAATCATTAAACTCAGTGGATACATATTCTCCACCACCACCAGTTCTCAATATCTCTATGTTCTGTCCACACTGTTTCTCTACTAAAACTTTGAATTTTTTAATAATCCTAACACATCATTCTTCCTCCTAATCAAGTAAATCCAAAGCTTTGTAGTGAATTCATCAATAAATGTAACAAAGTACTTGTTACCTCCAGGTGTTTCGTACTGAATTGGTCCACACACATCAGAAAATATCACTTGCAGCTTCTTCTTGGACCATGTAGACAGATTCTGGTTGAATGAGCTTCTAGGCATCTTGCTCTCCATACATTCTGCACACACATCACTTGGCACATGGATGTGAGGTAAGCCTTTCACAATTTCTTTGCTCTGCAACCTGTTCAAGTCAGCAAAATTCAAATGACCATATCTAAAATGCCACAGCCACTCTTCTTTATCAATTGATGTTGCCAAACACTGATGCACTACAACATCTAATTCCACTTTGAATGTCTCGTTCTTTGAGAGATTACCTTTAACCAGCAACCTCTTGTCACTGTCATACACCTTCATTGAATTATCTTCCATCACCATTCTATATCCCTTCTCCAAGAGTTGTCCAATGCTCAGTAAGTTGCTCTTCATTCCTGGTACATAGAGAACACCAGAAATGAAGCACTTACAACCATCTTTCTTCCTTATCATCACTTTCCCTACACCTTCCACCTTCATAATTCTATCATCAGCAAACCTCAATCTGCTTTTGATAGAGAAATCCAGCTCAACAAACTAATCCTTTCTCCCTGACATATGTGTGGAGCAACCTGTATCAAAAAACCAGGTATCTCCATTATCACTCTCATCCTTCACAGTCACCATCTGCAAAGTTTCTGTATCTCTAACCTCCTCTTTAATTGCCATCATCAATACTTCTTCCTTCTCCTCTTCTTCTTGAGCCATTTTGGCTTCATTATTACCACTAGTGTTGCTGTAACAATCATCAGCAAAGTGTCCATATCTATCACAGTTGTAACATTGAATATTACTCTTGTCAAACTTCTTCCTACCTCCTCTTCCACGCATTCCTCTTCCACCTCTTCCTCTATGATTCTCATTACTATTCTTTTGTTCACTATTGCCTTGATTATTACTAGAATTTCCTTTCTCAAAGTGTGAGTTAGAGAAGTCACCTCTACCTCTTCCTCCTCTAAAATTGTTTCTGCCTCTACCTCTCCTCTTTGATTTCCACCATTTTTGTTGCTTGATTGTGCAACTAGTGCTTGCTCAGTGCTAGGCTTCACAGAATTTCTCTCATTCATCCTCTGTTCATGTGCTTCAAGAGATCCTTGAAGTTCCTCTAATTTCATTGTTGACAAATCCTTAGATTCTTCAATCGCTACAGCAACATGATCAAATCGCGTAGCAAGAGACCTCAAAATTTTCTCAACGATTGATCCATTAGTCAACGTTTCACCACAAGATTGCATTTGATTTGTCATCGTTTGAACTCTAGTAAAGTATTTCGCAATTGTTTCACTCTCTTCCATCCCTAACAATTCATATTGTCTCCTTAGGGTTTGTAATCATACCTTCTTCAATTTCTGATCACCGACGTAGGTACTTGCGAGAATATCCCACGCTGCTTTGCTCGTCTCCGCTTTCGCAATTTTCTGAAAAATTGCTTGATTTACACACTGATGAAGAATGAACACTCCTTTACAGCCCTTCTTCTTCGCTTCTCTGTACGCGTTCTGTTGCGCAACAGTTGGATTCGCCGGCAGCGCCTCGAGTTCATTCACCACCAAATCCCACACATCCTGGTAGCCGAGGTCCGCTTTCATCTTCATGCACCACTGATCATAATTTCTTCCATCGAGAACTGGAAAATTCACTGGAAAATGTCCATTCGTAGTCGCCATTGCAGAATTCCTCACTATTCACTCGTGTTAATTGAAGGTTTATTTCTGGTTTCACTCACCTTACTTTCACTCACAGATCTTCGTCACGCTTCAACAATGGCTCTGGATACCATATGTTGGAGCAAGAAACCATGGAAGATCAACACTCACACTCACACTCGCACTCACACTCACACTCACACACTCGGGGAGGGAGAAGAGAGAATTGACGCGGAGAAAACGGCTATAACAAACTCAAATAGAATTTGAAACTCTCTCATTTATTTCACTGCTGAAGTAAGTATTTATAGTGACCTACTAACTAAGACATATATTGGGTGCTGCTAGCACCCGATACAACATCACTTAGTGCTATACAGCACCACACACAGCACCTAGCACCACACACAGCACCTGGACAATTACTACTAAACACACTTAAAAACACATTCACAGCATACAACCAATTTCCCTTTATTCCAAACTAGATTACTAATATCAACTAACAATGTATAGTACATATTAAATTATACAGCCATCACATTTTTATTAGTATGTATTTTTCTATTGAAAAAAGGTGTCTACTTATCTACAGGGACATGTATTTTAATATGAGTACTATCTATAGCCCCTATACATTCTTTAAAGTAAGGTCAATATCGAGGATCATCTTTAATATACCGAGAAGGAGTGAAGAGGATCAATAGGCCTGATAATTTTATTTCCCAACTTGCATACAACTTTTAAAACTCTATAGAAATTATTATGATGGTCTGACCTGAATGCTGAAACTGTTCTTGAACATTTCTATACGAGGAAGCTTGACCTATCATATATAACAGGCAACATTTTCTTCTACTCCGATGTTTTTGGTAGGTGTCAATCCATAATTATTAATTAGCCCCATACTAATTGTTGAAAGAATTGTTTTCTCATTCGAAGTTGCTCAAAAAATCTGTTATCATTTCCCTTTACTAAATCGATATACCACTTGTGGCCAGAGAGAATTGAAGTAGTTTTCTTTTCTTAAACGACATATTTCAGCACATGATTTGTGACTATAAAGGCAGCCAAAACTTTTGCAATATGATATCAATCTAAAGAATATAAATCTTGGGAGTCTCCAGCTCCCCCTTTGGCGCCAAAATGCCACTCTCCTCTCAGCCAGCCAGTGTGTTTTGAGGTACTTTAGAGTTTGGAAAAAAAAATTAGTTGTTCATATATGCAAAATTTGTTCCTCAATAACCGGTAATGTTTTAAAAACCGGACCGGATCGGCCGGTTCAACCGGTTGAACCGGACCCCTGACCGGTTGGTTCAACCCCATTCGAACCGCAGGCCAAAGAACCGCCCAAGAACCGGATTGAACCGCTAAGAACCGCTTTGAACCGGGAAAGAACCGGGAACCGAACCGGGTTGAACCGGTTTGAACCGCCCGAAATGCAATTTTTTATTTTTAAATTTACTTTTTTCTCCAAAATTTAATATTTTTAATTTTTTATTTAATAAATTACTTATCCGGTTCAACCATGGTTGAACTGGTTGAACCGATTGAACCATGAACCGGAGGTCTCGCCGGTTCGATCTCCGGTCCGGTTTTAAAAACATTGTAGGTTTGTTGAAAGGAAATAGTGATTTTGTAATAAAATCTGCGAACTGCAATGCAAAATTGTGTGTTTTGGAGTACTTAAGAAGTCGAAAAAAATTTAACCGTTCAAATACGCATAATTTGTTCATCAGTAACTTGTTTGGTGAAAAAAAATCCATAACATATTTATGTAAAGTAGGATGCTAAGTAGTGGTTTTTAGGATGCTTTAGTGTTCATAAAAAAATCCAACTATTCAAATATAAAAAATTTGTGCCTCAATAATCAGTTTGGTGAGAAAAAAATTGTGACAATACGTAAAGTGTGATGCTAAGTAGCGTGTTTTGAGATACTTTAGTGTTTCAAAAAAATTTAACCGTTCAAATACTTAAAGGTCATTTCTCAATATCGAATTTTTTTAACTGTTCGAATACACAAAATTTGTTACTTAGTGGTCGGTTTGGTGGAAAAAAAATTCAAAACAAAATATGTAAAATGCGATGCTAAGTGGTCTGTTTTTGATGCTTTAATGTTCGTAAAAAGTTCAACTATTTAAATATGCAAATTTTGTGTCTCAATAACCGATTTGGTGAAAAAATATATAATTTCGTGACAAAATATGTAAAGAATGATGCTAAGCAGCATATTTTGGGGTACTTTAGTGTTCGGAAAAAAATTTAACAGTTCAAATACTCAGAGTTCATTCCTCAATAACTGATTTGGTGAAAAAAATAATATTTTCTTGACAAATATGTACACACTCTGTTTTAGTTTTTAAGTTTGCAATTGTCTTTTTTATTACACATTTTTTTTAATTCATATTGACCTTCAATTTAAATAATGTTTTCTCATAATTGCAATTTAAGAAACAAATTTTACTCAACAACAATTTTATATTAACTAGAGTTTTTACCCCGTGCAACACACGGGTCGATGCGCTGGTTTATACTATTCTGTCGGACTTCAACTTCCATTTCAGAAGTATTATCACTCTCATATGAGTTGTCAGACATACTGTATCAGTTGGACATGTACCGATATTGAAGGTTACCCCTCCACCTTGTGATTTGTTACCAGATCAAAGACCAGAGAAACTCACAGCTTGTGATCTCCCAGCTGAGAATCTACCTATTGATATGTTGGAGCTTAAGAAATGTACTTACAGCTTGTGATTTGTTACCTGACATGTCTACTTAAACGTTACAACTAGTAGCGTACACTCTGATGCACGTTTGGAAAGGTTCTGGCCGTGGTTCCAAATATAGCTATGTAGCTTTTTATGTAGGAATGATCTTTCTCAGAATTCATTCTTAAATGAATGTGTTTGAAATTATAGTAATTAAACAGTTTTGCTTTTGTCTCTCCTAGTTTTATGGATCTTGATGCTGTTGAAAGTTTCTTAGCTAATATTAATCAACTTTTGCTATAATTAAAGTCTTGCTGTGAGTATATTATCAAGAAACATTCTAATCTTTAGAAAGGCTTGTGACAAGCAGTTAACAAGTTCATGATTGCAGTTAATGACAAAGATGGCATAGTAAAACTAATTTTATAATATTCTAAAACTAATCTAAACTACAAGAAAATCAGAATTACAGACAACAAAATTGCTGCTCTGCAAGTATTTCACTATTAATCAAAACAATAAAGTCAGAATGACACAAGAAAATCAGAATCAGAAGGAGGCTAACATGCATTTCACCATTCACCAACAAAACAACTAGTAATTAAAACAATGAACAATTTCATCAAGTATTTCAGTATTAACATGGATTCAATTCAATTACAGCAGAAAACTATGCAAAATTGCTGCGCTCATATATGCAGACTTACAGAAAACTATACAAAATTGCTGCGCTTATATATGCACAGACTTATCAATGTCTGGATTTCAGTTAACGACTTCCATGCTATAGTAAAACTAACCTTCGTGGACAAATACTTGAAACAGAAAGTGATCCTCAAGACATTTAGTGCAAAATTGCAACCCTAATCCTTAGGAGGAGACTCGTTCTCATTATCATCATCGTTTGTTTCCTGATCCTCAGGAGGATTTTCAAAGGCGAGAATCGATTCCTCAGGAAAGCCATACCTCCGGAGACGCTTTGCAATGTAACGCCTAACCTCCGGAGGATCGTCAATGATTCGGTCCAAATATTCAGGGTCATCTTCTTCGTTTTCTTCGACAGCAGCTTTTTCGACGACAGCGTCTTCGTTTGTTTCCTCATTATCATCATCGTTTGTTTCCTGATCCTTAGGAGGAGACTCGTTCTCAGAATCTTTTTCAAAGTCGGCAGATACTTTGAATCCACAGAAATATACAGTGTCTATTGTTGAATTGTGAGAAAGCTCAAACTCCTTGTCAAGAATCAGCTTGTGACGGGTTTGAGGAATTTTGTTCTTGAGCAGTGTTGAAATAACAAAATCCTTGTCACCAATTTTCAAGTAGAGATTGATAGGAGCAGCATTGCCAATTTCTGCGTCGCCAAGTGCAGCTTGAGTAAGGTGTATATAGCTTGCTGTCACCTCATTTGGATCTACCTTAACGATTTCCCCAACCTTGACTTCAACACCCCAAAACTCCATTGCAAAAACCAGAGAGAGAGACAGAGAAAGAAACGCGTGCTTAGAGTTTTGAGTAACCGCCTTTTAACCGGAGTGTAGAGTTGAGTGGGATAGTGAAAAAAGAACGAAAACGTGACTAGTGAAAGAGAAAAATAGAGTCATTTTAATTATCTAAATATTTCAAAATTTTAAAATGAAACGGATGAAACAATAAACACTTCAGGAGAGGAACGCGTGAACTTCACGAACCAATCATAACAATGTATTTTACTATGGCTCATTCATATTTATGAGGTGTCACAATTCTACCGTCTTTCGTAAGAGAAAAAGATGAAAACGGTACATCAAACGGTGAAGCATAATTTCCCAATATTACCCACGACATTTGCAACTGAGTGAGCGAGCACCGAGCAAAAAGAGAAATGCTATTCAGCCAAATTTCTTGGGACAAAAATAGACAAAAACCAACTTACAATATCAATTAACCAAGTTTTTTAAGCCACTAACCAACCTACTTTTTCACAGTTTTTAGTCAATTGCCTAGAATACTGTGAAAAAGTAGGTTGGTTAGTTGCTTAAAAAACTTGGTTAATTGATGTTGTAATTTGGTTTTTGTCTAAAAATATTTGGCTGAATAGCATTGCTCGAGCAAAAACGAGCGCGAGAAGAATCGTAATCATTGCACGTTTCGCTCCAACAAATCTCTCTTTTATTTTTTGGTACAATTCAACAAATCTCTCTTTGTCTCTTAGTACACTCTAACCAACAGACTCTACCAACATCTTAAATTACACTAATCATAATTAAGCTCCACCAACATGGATTTGATTTCACAAGAGCGAATATTCAAAATTAACATGCCTAATTTTATTTATCTTCTATAATCTGTTCATACTTTATGGTACCACAAATTTGAAGGTTGATATGTGTGCCAAAGATTCCAAGCTAGAAATTAGACAGTTTTAAGCTTCATTCCTAGTTTCACTAATTGAATATTGGCCAATTCTTTACATATTTGAAATACAATATTCCTTAGCTCCTCCTAAAGATAAATTAATTGTTTTATTTATTTATTTATACAAATAAAAATAGCAATGTCCAACTTAGTACAATACTAGTATGTAATATGTAATGGGCCCATTGGCCATAAAATGAACTAAACTTCCATTATAAATACTTGACATAACTTCACTCTCAACATATACCAAAAATCAAATTCCAAAGTAATTTCAGAAAACTAATTTCATAATATCTCAAATAACAGTTTAGTTCGGTTACTGAACTAAACTTAAAATAACAGTTCGGTTCTAAATTGTTACTAATAGTTCAGTTAGTTTTGATTAAGTTCGATTTGTCAGTTCAGTTTTTTGGTAACCATGAACAACACTACTCATTGCACGTTTCGCTCCAACAAATGTCTCTTTTATTTTTTGGTACAATCCAACAAATCTTTCTTTGTCTCTTAGTACATTCTAACTAACAGACTCTACCAACGTCTTAAATTACACTAATCATAATTAACTATTACGTAAACTAGTACATTTCCCGTGCATCCGCACGGGCCGATCGCGTTATGTGGCCATAATTATACTCAAACAAAAATAACAATTTCAAATGGCATTCAACTAATATTAGCTGTAAAATATAAAAAATTTAACATATTTGTTGAGGTAATGACAAAATTATAATGTGGATAAATAATTTTTTGATGTTGAATAAGTAAAATTGTATAACAAAGTATGAGCATATATTTGTAGAGTAATGACTCCAGCCAAAACAAAATTCAAACTTATAAAGCCCGGTGTTATAAAAATGGAGAGAAATGAATGTAATTAAAATAGAGATCGCAAAAAAATAGAGATCGCAAATAAGACAAATGGCCTATAATAGTATGATTAGTACTTAAAACGAAACTCTAATTTAAAAAGCTCAGTGTTATAAAAGTTGAGGTAAATTAATGTAATTAAAATTGAGATTGCAAATAAGATTGTAGTTAAAATTGAGATTGCAAATAAGATGAATGGCCTATAATAGAATTTTTTTTATTTATCAAATGGCCTATAATAGTAGTATAATTAGTACTCAAACCAAAATTCAAATTCAGAAAAGTCAGTATTAAAAAAAGTCAAAAAAAATGAAGTAAATTATACAATGAGACAAATTCTTTATTTGGAAAAAATGGACCATAGATGCAATTTATTATATTAAAACAGAAAAAAATTTCTATTTGTATATGCAGGTTACAGATGTAGATGAATTAGTTATTAGAAATTGGGTGTTCATCTTTGTGCTTGAAGATCGTGAGGTGCTATTCCCATTGGTTCAAGTTGGAAGTTAGGATGGATCTATAAAGAATCCTAGCCATCATCCTGACAATATGCAACTTATCTATAATTCCGAAGAAATAATCATTGAATGTAACTTTGTTATAGATGAACCTATTTCCCGAGTAACTATGGACTCTCAGTACCAGAGTGTGCACCCATATCATCTAAACGCCCCTCCACCTTGTAATGAATTGAACAAACGTTTAAGAACAAAAGTAAAAGAGAAGAAATTAGCAAAAGCTCTACAGATTCAAAATGTTTGGCAAAGAATCATTCTACTGGATTTACAGATCTATAGGGGGAAAATGTAGCATACATATAGTCACACATAAAGCACAGTATCTGAGATAATTAAGTAAATATATATTGTTGATTATGGTGCATTATCAAAGGGCTTATGTGACTTTTGCATCAGCAACTAACTATTCAGAATCTATTTGCTTGCTGTTAGAGTTGGTTAACAGTTTAAAGTTGTTATCCTAACTAATTCAGTAACCAATTTCTGTTACTCTAACTGATTCCCTCTCAATCATCTATTGAAGCCCTAAAACTCTATAAATATGACAAAGGCACAAACCTAAACCCAAACATGAAACACTTATGAAGCTTCATAACCATTATCCCTGTTTGAAGTTTTCTTTCCCCTGAAATTTCTTTCACCGTTGCATTTTGTTCTCTTTCGGCTTCACTGTTTTCTTCCTTTGCGGTTTTCCCTTCTTGCTTTTCCGTTTTTCTTTGCCCGGATTTAATGTTTGCCCAGTTTTCCCTTTATTCTTGAGCATTGGTTGAAGGAGAAGAGAAATGGAAGTGAGATAGAAAAAATTGTGAGGGAGAGGGTGGGTTTCGAAAATGGTGTGACAGAAAAATGATTAAGAAGAAAAGGAAGGAAGATGAAGTAGTGGAAGAGAAGAAATAATTAAGAAATTTAGAGAGAGGAAGTGAAAATTTTTAAGATGAGAAGAAAGAGAAGACGAGAAGAAGGAGAATGGAGAAGATGAGAGAGGAGGGGTCGAGAGTTTGAGATAGAGGAAGTGAAGATTTTGAAAGAGGAATAAGGATAAAGCGAAAGTGGAGAGGGAAATTAAATTTGAATAAATTGAAAGTGTGGGAAGAGTAAAGGGGAGTAGAAAGAGAGTGAAGTTAAAGTGAGTAAATTAAAATAGACAAAATTGTCCCTAATAAATTGAGGTGTCAAGGTTCTAAAAGGTCTAAATAGGTAAAATCATATGTGGAGTGTTGGTATAAATCTACTAGTACTATACCCGTGCATCCGCACGGGCCGATCGCACTACGTGATACGATTACCTCAAATAAAAACATTAATTTGAAATCTCATTAATGTAAAATCAGTTGTAAAATATAGATGATGACTTGCATACGGACAGGTGCTGTCGTGTTCTTTTTATGAATGAATTTAGACAGTATTTAAATAGTCTGAACATTACCCCGTGAGAATAAAGAAAAATTTAAAGTAGATAAAAAAGGAGTTTCAAATAAAAAATTGATAAATATTAAAACTAAAAATATAAAAGTATCATTTAAGAACAATATGTCGCGTGTGTTTTAAATATTAATCAGTTTAAATAGTCATTAACCCTTCTTGTTTTTTTAGATAGTAGTTTTCAACAATTATAATTATCAATGACAAATATTAATCCTGTGTTTTTTTTATATATCACTGCAGTTATCCCCGTGTTTTTTATATATCAGTGCAACTATCTGGTAGTTTCAATTGATTATTTTAGTTGATAATAGATTATAGTAGATAGTAAATTTGTTAGATAGTAGATTATCAATAAAAAATAATTGTTTTAAATATTAATTAGTAATTTAAAGAGTCATTAAATCTGTTTATTTTTTACACAGCAGGTTTGTAGTAGTAGGATTCAGAAATTTTAATTATCAATGACAAATATTAATCTCGTGTTTTTTTATATATCAGTGCAGTTATTTCGTAGTTTCAATTGATTATTTTAGTTGATTAGTAGATTATAGTGGATAGTAAAAGAGAGATAGTAGATTATCAATAAGAAATATTTATTTTTAGTATTAATTACTAATTTAAATAGTCATTAAGTCTTCTTGTTTTTTAGATAGTAGGTTTATAGTAGTAGTCTTCAAAAAATTTAATTAAAGTAGTGTTTGTATAAATTTAGAAATTTAGTTAAAAGAATTAAAGTGAAGTGATATGAGAAAGAGAATAATTATTTATCGGAAAAGTAAAGTAAAAAGAAATAAAGGAAGAAAGAGAGTGTAAAAGAAAAGTGAAAAAGAGGAAATAGAGTGTAAAAAGAAAGAGAAAAAAGGAAGAAAGAGAGTGTAAGAGAAAAGTGAAAATTAAGAAATAGAGTGTAAGAATAAAGAGAAAAAAAAAGAAGAAATATAGTGTAATGACATTTTTACCCTAAAAAATTTGAGGTGTCTTTTAGATTGAATGGGGGTATTGGTAAAATCATATGTGGTTTAGTTGTATAAATATAAATATAGTGTAGATCACTTTAAATAGTCATTAAGGCTTCTTGTTTTTTTAGATAGTAGGTTTACAGTAGTCTTCAAAAATTATAATTTTCAATGGCAAATATTAATCTCGTGTTTTTTATATATCAGTGCAGTTATCCCGTGTTTTTTTATATATCAGTGCATTTATCTCGTAGTTTCAATTGATTATTTTAGTTGATTAGTAGATTATAGTAGATAGTAAAAGAGAGATAGTAGATTATCAATAAGAAATATTTGTTTTAAATATTAATCAGTTGTTTAAATAGTTATTAAATTTTCTTGTTTTTTGGATAGTAGGTTTATCGTAGTCTTCAAGAAATTTAATTATCAATGACAATTACTAATCCTGTGTTTTTTTATATATCAGTGCAGTAATCCTGTGTTTTTTTTATATATCATTGCAGTTATCTCGTAGTTTCAATTGATTATTTTAGTTGATTAGTAGATAGTAAAAGATAGATAGTAGATTATCAATAATTAAGAAATGATAGTAGATTATCAATAAGAGTGTAAACAGATTTCAGAGAGAAAAATTAAAATTTTAAGGTGATAACTTTTTCTAAAAATGTGATAGTTTTTTTTTGTTTTTTTAGTGTGACTCATTTATATTTTTATGGGTAATTTTAGTAGAGTAGTGTTTGTATAAATTTAGAAATTTAGTTAAGAAAACTAAAGTGAATTGATATAAGAAAGAGAAGAAATGTTTATGGGAAAGTAAAAAGAAAAAAGGAAGAAAGAGAGTGTAAGAGAAAAGTGAAAAGGAGGAAATAGAGTGTAGAAGAAAGAGAAAAAAAAGGAAGAAAGAGAGTGTAAGAAGAAAAAGAAAGAAACATAGTATAATGACATTTTTACCCTTAAATTAGATATGTGTCTTGTTAATAAGAGATTCAAATTGGTAATTTCATAAGAGGTTTGTTTGTATAAATAGATAAATAGATAAATAGATATTAGATCTAAGCTAATCAATGATAAATATGGTGCAAAAAAACAAAAGTTCATTATTAAAAATGTTTAATTTTTAATTCTTAAGATTGTTTAATTTTTAATTTCAAATATCCTTACTTAATTTACTAAAATTAAAAAAATAAGTTATCTAATTCTAAATTTATTTAAGAGTACCAACAAAGGTTGGTTCGAGGGGTAACTGAACTCGGATCCCATCTAAAGGTCTCGGGTTGGAACCTTGGGTGTGACAAAAATTCTGTTGGGAGGGAAGAACACACGAGCTGGCAAAGCCGTGACCACCTAAGTTTCCCGACGTAGATTAGTCATCGGCAAAGCTGGTGGAAACTGTGCACCAATGACATTGTTCCTAACTATTTATTTCCTTAGAGTAGACTTAGCTAGAACACAAGAGTAAATAATCGTGGAAGTATAGAGATTAAGAGTAAATTGTATAAATCAAGAATGTGTTGTCTTTTCATTAGCCTCTAAGGGCGTTATATATAGTACATTAGAGTTAAATGGTAATTAATACAATATATGACTGTTTGCGAGATTCACAGAGAGATTATAAGGATCCAATTGAATGCTTGTACTTCGCCCCAGGTGACCGACTCACGTAGCAATCTGAACCTTGGGGCGAAGGGAGGAGTCCATCGATCTTGGTGTCTTAGTGGAGTCCCTCGGTCTCAGTGTCTTGGCGGAGCCTTCGGCTTAACCTATTGCTATGTCATTTGGTAGCAGTCACTTCGGCCATGGGCAACACTTGATCCTTTATGTGATGGTTGGATCGGCTGTGAATAAACATGGTAACCCAAAAAAAATTATTTAAGAGAAAATCGTTAAATTATTCCTTACCTCCTCTTAGCTAAGATAATTATTTGTTTGATACAAATAAAAAAAGCAGCAATCTCCACCTTCGTACAAGGGTAGTAGTATGTTATATGTATGCATCTACTAGCTTAGGTAGTGCACACAATGGACCCATTGGTCACAAGCTAACTGATCAACTAAACTTCCACTATAAATACTAGACATAACTTCACTCCCCACATATACCAAAAATCAAATTCCAAAGATCATTAAGTTTTCTTAGAATGAAGTTGTTGTGGAAAACTCACGTGAAGGTACTAGTGAGACCCTTTATCCTTCTCTATTATTCTCATGTATTTATATTATTTTATTATGTAGTTCATTTTTAAAGATTTATTTACATGGTTATGTTGATTTTGCAGGTAACAAGAATAGCTTTTGCTCTCCTTGTGGTAGCAGTGCTGAGATTAGAAGGAGTTGAGAGTAGAAAGGCTAAAAGGGAGACAACTTTCTTTGAGTACATTGGTATAAATTGCAAAGCTCATTGTGCTTCATTGACAGATTTTGGTGGTGTTGGGGATGGAAAGACATCCAATACAAAGGCATTTCAGTCTGCATTAAGTCATCTTAGTCAGTATGGTTCTGAAGGTGGTTGAAAATATTGTTCACACCTGTTTGAGCAGCAACTTCTTCATTAATTGACTATTCACATACCCTCCGGTATCTAAGTTGTGATACGGATACCCACACCTATTATTTGCGCTTTAACTATGACTAGACTCTCACTCGTGCTCTGCACGGGATAGTAAATTGTTTCTATGAATAATATATATATATATATATATATATATGTATTATAAACAAATAGTAAAATTAATAAGAGAGACCGAAAATATAATCAACAAAATTACATAAAATGTAATATAAAATAAAAGTTGATCATCGAACTTTGATTATCAACATACTAATTAGAAGGTTGCAACCCAAAATCTTTGCTACATTATAATTAGAAGTCGAGAGAACCAAAAGAAAATGTGTATCCATACACAATGATTATAAGTAAAATAAATATTGAGACTTTATTAATATATAAGCTCGACCACCAATGAATTTTGACTCAGTTGGTAATGAGTTTGTTCATAGTACTCTCCTGTTGAAATCTCTTATCAATTTTTTTGCTTAATTGGGTCTCAATATCTGTCAATTAAATATTATTTATTTTTTATTCCAACTTATATTAATAAATTTTTTTGTATGCATAATTTATTTTAAATATAATTTTAATAACAAAATAGCTTTATAGAGCCTTTCCTTTAGTAATTAAAATATCAAAATTGTGTTATAAAGAAAAACCAAAAGTAAAAGCTTTTGATTGAGCACCAGTGTTTTAAGAACCAGGCCGGTGACCAATTCAGTGAAGGTACCGAGTCACTATGTCAAGAGTCAGATTGAGGGGTTGGAAGTTGAACTGCATGACTATTAACTTGGTCTCGATCAAAAAGTTCTTAAATTTTCAGGACTTATAAATTTCATATCCATAAAATTAGTTTATTAAAATTACAAACCATGTCTAAAATTTTTTAATAAAATGTACAACGCAAATTTTGTTACTATTTAACGGACTTTAGAATTATTAGAGTGAGTAACCCGGAGTGTAACCATGTTTGGAATAACTACACCTTTTTTCTTGGAGTAATGCTATTTAGCCAAAAAATTTCAGGCAAAAATAGACAAAAACCACGTTACAACATCAATTAACCAAGTTTTTTAAGCCACTAACTAACCTACTTTTTCACAGTTTTTAGTCAATGGCCTAGAAAACTGTGAAAAAGTAGGTTGGTTATTGGCTTAAAAAACTTGGTTAATTGATGTTGTAATGTGGTTTTTGTCTATTTTTGGCTGAAAAACTTTGGCTAAATAGCATTACTCTTTTTCTTGAGTGTGTACCCATCTTTAATTATTCACCGGCTCAATGCTTGTTTTATTGTATAGTCTATGGGCTTTACATTTCCAATATGGTTTCATACCTTTTTTTTAATATTATTATAGTGACAACTAATGTGCCCATAACATAAATTTAGGTGTTGCACCCAACATGTTAGTTGTGAGTGTATTTTTCAGTTGATCAAACAAAAAGTCATCATGTTTTCACTTGGTTAAAAAAAATCATCACATTTTTCATTGTAGGTGCAGTAGTACCCAACTAATTGATGGTACTTAAGAATTTGTCTTATCTTTGTCACTTATTGTCTACGCCAACACTTCAATATTTGCCTTGCATTATTTTAGATGTAAATAAATCCAACACTTCAATATTGTTCCCAAATTTTTTGTTTCCCAAGTTTTGTTTCATTTTCTAAAACATTGGAAAGCACCATCACTAGCGATTTCTTTCCCATTTCATTTCATCTTTCATTTTTCTCTCCATTCTCTCTCTAAACCCATATTTTCTTTCTCTTTCTCTTCCATCACTATCTATACTTCTAAAGAGACAGTGAAAATAAATCAATCTCCAACAATTACCGTCTCCGGCTCGGCTCCTCATCGTCTCCTCCTCATCACCCACCGCGTCCTCCTCATCTCGTATTCCCTCTCTCGGTGCATCAGGCCTTATACGTCCCTCAAATGTCACATATACCTCTTCAGATCTCACATCTATCTCTTCTCCCTAAAGCTCTTTTATTTTTCAGAAAAAGAAACGAGGGTTGTTAAGCGAAGATAACGGCTATAGGTACGACGACAACGACAACGGTAACGAAAGTGGATACGACAACCGCAATGGCAAAAAAGGCAACGATGAACACCAGCCCAGTAGCAGTGGCTTGTTTATAGTGACCCATATGTTTTGTTAGTGACACAACACCAAGATCTCAAATCTCTAAACGTTGATGTCGTTGATGTTAAATCCTAGTTACCATATTCACTCACACACACAGAGAATAGCAGAGAAGAGATAGATGAAGATGGAGGAAATAACAGAATGATATTATTGATATCTAACTGATTTACAAATCAGTATTTATAGTCTGTTAACTCACTAACAGAACAATTAATAGTCACATATCAAAATACAATACTACCCTTACATATGCTTATGCCAATGGCTTATTCTATTTAATGAAACAAGCAATAGAAATGACTATGAATTAGTGATACTCACAACACCATCCCCTAATACATAGTATCAAACATCACAACACCTAAGTCATCCCTCAACTTAGCAAACTGTTCAGTCTTGAGTGCCTTAGTGAGCACATCAGCAATCTGCACTTGAGTATTGCAGTAGCAAACTTCAAGTACCTTCCTCTCCACTTGATCATGCAAGGAATGGAACTTTGTCTCAATGTGCTTGCTTCGCCCATGTGAAATTAGGTTCTTGGCAAGAATAATTGCAGACTTGTTGTCAATCATGAGCTTGATTGGCCTCTTAGTATCAATTCCCAATTCTGTTAGCACAGAATTCAACCATATGGCTTGACATGCAGCAGCAACACCTGCTATATATTCAGCTTCGCCGAGGAGAGTGCAACCACTGTTGCTTCTTATTGGGAGGCAGCACAGTCAAGTCCCAACTCTTGTTCCTTTCAATTGCATCCAGCTCCTCTCTCATAGCAGCTCTCCACACTTTATCTTTTACTGCTTCTACATGACTTAGAGGTTCAATGTCAACCAAT
This sequence comes from Astragalus membranaceus, assembly GCA_039519185.1. Taxonomy (NCBI): domain Eukaryota; kingdom Viridiplantae; phylum Streptophyta; class Magnoliopsida; order Fabales; family Fabaceae; genus Astragalus; species Astragalus membranaceus. The sequence continues at coordinate 118,961,554 of CM076854.1, read as the reverse complement.
AATGCCATGTGAATCAGTTCACCATCACTATTTGTTGCACCATCAGAGTATACATCATAATCTGTCAGTCTTGTTGGAAGAGTTCTATTTCTCTGTGGTCTTCCTTGAACTACTGGTTCATCATCAGAATCTGGTTCATCTTGCTCAGGAGGTTCTTGTATCTCTACATCTACCTCAGGTTCAGTTATCTCAGTTGAAGTGTCATCACTAACACTGTCAACCAATACAGATTCAGTTCTGATGTTGCTAACACTGCCAGAGTTCCAATTCCACATTTCTGCTTCTTTCACAACCACATCTCTGCTGTATTATGTCTTGCTTGTTGCTGGATTATACAATTTGTATGCTCCAGTAGGGTGATATCCAATTAGGATCATAGGACATCTCTTGTCATCTAGTTTTCTCCGAGTTGCATCAGGTATATGCTTGTAACACAAAGCACCAAACACTCTCAAGTGTGCAATACTAGGTTTGTTTCCACTCCACACTTCAAGTGGCACTTTATTTTTCAGTCTCCTTGTTGTACATTTATTCAATATATATGCTGCAGTTGACACAGCTTCACCCCACAGGTTATTTGGCAATTCCATCTGCTTCAACAGACATCTTGTCATATCAAAGATCATTCTATTTCTCCTCTCAGCAACTCCATTGTGTTGGGGAGTATATGGAGCAGTGACTTCATGATCAATGCCCTGTTCCTCACAATAGTTTCTGAACTCAGTGGAGTTATACTCTCCTCCACCACCTGTTCTCACTATCTTCAGCTAGCTGCCACTCTGTTTCTCAGCAAAACTATTGATTTTCTTGAATTGGTCAAGCACTTCACTCTTGGCCTTGATCAAGTAAATCCACAGTATTCTTGTGAATTCATCCACGAATGTCACAAAGTATCTGTTGACACCCAAAGAGGGAACTTCAAGTGGTCTACACACATCAGAATGTACTACTTCCAAAGCATGTTTTGCTCTTGAAGGCAATTCTGTGCAAATGGCAATCTGGCCTGCTTGCTTCTCATACATACTTCACAGCCCCTATCACTGGCAGCAATGCTAGGAATTCCTAATACAAGATCCTTTGACTTCAAATGACCTAAACTTCTATAGTTTAGGTGACCATATCTCTTGTGCCACAAATTACCTTCCCTTTCAACATCAGTTGCACTAAGACAGTGTGTCTCAGTGGCAGTGATGCTCACCTTGAATGTCCTATTTTTCTCTAGAACAGATTTCAGTATTAATCTCTTATTCTTATCATACAGTTTCAGCAAGCCATCATCCATTGTTACTGAATATCCGTTCTCTAACAGCTGTCCAACACTCATTAGATTGCTCTTCATGCCAGGAACATACCAAACGTATTCAATTAAGACAGTTTTACCATCACTCATCTGCACTAGGATGTTCCCCATTCCCTCTGCAGTTAGGTACCTGTCATCAGCCAGCCTTATTCTAGTTCTCTTGCTGCCATCAAAATCAACCAACCACTGTTTATTTCCTGTCATGTGGTTAGAGCACCCTGTATCCATGTATCACAACTAAATTATCACACCATCATCAGTTGTACTTACCATTAGAAGTACAGGTTCATCATCTGAGTCATCTTTGGCTATGTTAGCCTCTTCCTTCTTGTTTTCCTTGTTTGACCAACACTCATCAACAAAATGGCCAAACTTATCACAATTGTAACACTGAATGTTTCTCTTATCAAAGCTTCATTTCTTATTAAAGTTCTTCCAATTCTTTCCTTTTTGACTAGAGGATTCTGGTTTATCAGTGTTACAGCTACTGTTATTGTTCAATTTCTTTTTATTCAGCCAAGCCTGTTTCTGTTCCTTCCATTTGTTCTCTTTCCACTTAGATTTTCCATTGTTTCCTTTGTTAGAGACTTGTGCCTTAAGTGCTTGCTCATTATCATTATCTGATCCTCTGTCTTTCACTCTAATCTCTAGTGCTTCTAAACTATCTTGTAGTTCTTCTACTTTCATTGTACTAGTGTCCTTAGATTGTTCAATTGCAACAACTATATGATCAAATTGAGCAGTCAAGGAACGAAGTACCTTTTCCACAATCATTTGTTCTGAAATTGTTTCTCCACACACCTTCATTTCATTTGTGATAGCAAGTATGTGTGAGATGTAGTCAACAATTTTCTCACTGTTCTTCATGTTCGAATTCTCATATTGCTTTCGCAATCCTTGAAGCCTCACCTTCTTCACTGTTGCATCTCCACCATAGCAACACACTAGTGTATCCCACACATCCTTCGATGTTGTTGATTCAGCAATCTTCTCAAAGACTTTCGCATCCACGCACTGGTGAATGTAAAACAACGCTTTCTGATCTTTCTTCCTTCTCTCACGGTGTAAATTCCTTTACGCTTCAGTTGCGTTCTGCGCAGGCTCTACGATGCCGTCGTTCGCCAATTCAAGCACATCTTGTGCTCCAAACAGCACACGCATTTTGTATGGACCAGCGATTCCAGTTCTTACCATCAAACTTTGGTAAGTGAGTGTTGAATCCTCCATTGTTGTCGTTCATCTTCTCTCTCTGTGATCTAATCACACAAACTCTCGTGTTTCCCCAACCCTAGAAATCGAATCAGTGACGATTTCTTTCAATTTCGAATTGCGATTCAATGCGTATTGCAAATGCGAAATTGCGCACACTTCTCACTTTGAGATTCACAATCTCACACTCGTGTTTCCCTTAGATCCCCTAGCAAACAAGGCTCTGGATACCATGTTAAATCCCAGTTACCATATTCACTCACTCACACAGAGAATAGCAGAGAAGAGATAGATGAAGATGGAGGAAATAACAGAATGATATTATTGATATCTAACTGATTTACAAATCAGTATTTATAGTCTGTTAACTCACTAACAGAACAATTAACAGTCAAGTATCAAAAGACAATACTACCCTTACATATGCTTATGCCAATTGCTTATTCTATGTAATGAAACAAGCAATAGAAATGACTATGAATTAGTGATACTCACAATAGTTGATCTACTTTAAACATGTCTGAGACTCTCATTTCCTGTATCCAAACATTGACTAGGAATAACTTGAATATGGGTTAGGTGCAAGGCAGAGTGAGTACTAACGTGCCCTACCCGCAATCATATCAATTGAAATTTGTATGTAATTATCTATTATCTATACTTGATCCCTATTGTACGGGGAAATTGTCATCTCTTTCTGCCATCTCCACTCTTCTCTCTTGAAGAAATTAACGTGCCCTACCCGCAATCATATACGAGCTAAATTGTCATCACTTTAGAAAATGTATAATTGGAGGAATCTTGAAACACTGCAATTTTAGAATGTGTAAAGACTCGTCACGCTGTGGTTTCACAAGATCTATCCACGGAAAACAAACAATTTTGTCTTCATTGGATAGCTTGACGCTCGCGGTGGTGCACGTGGTGGTCGTGGTGGTAGAAGCAATGTCCAGTGTCAGGTATATATGTCACAGAGTAGGTCAAGGATGCTCCTATCACACCTAATGTTCCTCAGGCGCGACCACATTCTCATCTCACAGCTGCTACTCCAAGTTACTTTGGTGATACAACAGCCTCACACCATGTCATCATTCAAGGCCAGTAGATTCAGCAGTTATCTCCCTTTGAAGGTCCAGATCAGATCTTCATAGGAAATGGACAAGGTGTGTGTGTTTCCTTTGTTGGTAATTCGGTTTTTCATTCAATTGTTAATCCTAACAAGCATTTCGTCCTGAAAAAGCTACTCCATTTGCCTTCAATTACCAAGAATTTGAAAAGTGTGAGTAGGTTTGGTAGGGACAACAATGCTTTCTTTGAATTCTGGCCTAACTATTGCTTGGTTAAATCTTAGGACACTAGGGAAGTAATGCTTGAGGGCTTCACAGATGTTGATGGTTTGTATGAATTCCCTGAAATACAGCCCAAGTCTGTCTCTAAACCCTTACTCTCATCAGTTGATCATGTTGTTTCCCCTACTATCAATATAACTGCTACATGTAATAATGTAACACCCTAATATTTCTAACGAGTGGAAATACTAAGATGCACGAAATGACATACATCAGAGTAGAATTTCCTGTTTCAGATATTGAACAAAACTAAAAACTCTTAAATTAACTAAATCAAAGAGTCGTCCATATCTCAAGACTTCAAAATACAATCGAGTCTTAAGTCATTCTTACTAGACATCTCCTATTGTTCAATATCCATCAACAAAGAAAATAGCGGAAACGATCATTAACTAGTAGCTAGTACAAGTCATCAAATCGAAGTACAATAACTAGGGAAACACAACATGACCATAAAGTTAAAACTTCATGCTCTCCTTAAGGCCTCATCAACCATACTTCTTCGCTTTGTTTTTTCCCTGAGTATCTGTAAAACAACAACATATAAACAGTGACATAAACATTATCTCAGTGAATTCTACCGTAACCCCTCACTATGCCTCTCGGTCCATTTATTATTTTCAATCAATTGTAGCTCAAAAAGATACCACGTGCATAAAGCTTTTCCTGACAAGCCATAGTACATCTCCGGTAATGACTAAGCCTTTACCGTCGAAGCTCTCCACTAGCTTACACTAGCTTCAAACCTCGTGAGGCCTAGGTTCTGGGGCTCATGACTTCCCCTACCCTAGTATACTAATCAACTGGGTCGTCACCCGCGCTTTGAAATAATTTATATATTTTAACCTTGATTGAACATTTAGTTCCATGAATATCATAACATAAACAGTCGCTTGAACTTATAGTTCCATGAATATCATAATATAAACAGTTGCTTGAACCTTGAACCCGAGAATTTTGCACCTTGAACCTGAACCACATGCACGGTCCGTGCCCTAGGGGCGCACGACCCGTGCGGGTTGCACCATTTTAAATTAGCCAACTGCGAAGTTGGCGCACGGTCCGTGCCACAGGGACACACGGTACATGTGCTCTGTTCATTATACCAAATTCATTCTGTTTCACTCGTTTTGCTTCTCCGTTCGCGTCCAATCCGTATTCCGATCAAAATCCAGCCTCAAACAGATAATACCAGACAATATTCCAGTCTAAACAACATCATTAAATCACAATGCAACAACAATCGATCCGTTCCATAATTCGAAATACTAGTTTTTATAAAAATACGGTTTTCGACTCAAAATCACTCGAACAACGGAGTATTCACGAAGTCAGTCACATAACAATCATTTCAGAAGCAAAAACAATCCTAAGCGTGAGTAGAACTCACCGGAATGTGATGAAAATCACATAACCACAATGAACGGGCTCGACACCACTAGACTTCCGAACGATCCTGAATCTGAAATACTTTTGGGGACAGCATCTGAGAGCTGTTTTGGAACAATCATAGCTAATTCAATTTCTAACCAAAACCATTCCAACCAGTGCCTAATGTGTAAATAATTTCGTCTATTTTCCCATGGTTCAAGCCCCAAACTGATATGACGAGTATTCAGGGAGTTATGGCGAAAATACGACGAATGGCTCAAAAATATTACTGTGACAAAAGTGAAATTTGTACTTAATGTTTCTACCTCAATACTCAGTCAAATCAAGTGGTTCTTGTTCCTAAACTGAAGGATTTTGTGTCTAGTTTCTAAAGAAACCAAAATTACATTCAACGGATGACCATGGAGGGAGTTACGAAGGATTTACCATGCGCGGTCAAAACTGTTTTCTGCAGAACTTGCTGTGAGTTGATTCCTTCAACTCCCCCACCAAGGACCACGAACTCAGCAACTAAAACCCACTCCAAAACGAATTCCAACCAGTTCTTCTTGCTTGAACTCTCCAAAAGCAGACCCAAAAGATTTCTCACTCCCTTGTTGCTCCACAGTCAGACCCAAAAACAGTAGCCCTCTTTTGTACACCCAACTTCCAAAAGAACTAGAAATGAAATGAGGGAACCCATTTCTAACTACTTTGAGCTTGATGGTGCGACAATGGAAGGGAAGGAAAGAGTGGCTTGTTAGTGACCAAATTATTATTATTATTTTAAAACCCCTTTTGTTGTTTGGATTCTCTCCTTTCTTCCTATTCATCACAAAAAATAAGGGTGGGATGAGAGAGAAAATGTTAAAATATTATAAAAAATGATGAGAGAGAATGGATTTAAGAAAGATATAGAGAAGATAGAGAGAGATGTAGGGTGAATGAGAAGGAGAGGATCAAAGTAAAAAAAAACCATTTTGTTGCATTTACTTCCCAAAAACTGGTGAGTCGGTCGTAGAGTGACCAGAGTGAAACCTAATATAGAACTAAATTGATATATTATAAATGTGTGCACTTAATTAAATTGAACTTTTATGAAATTTTAGAGACCAAATCTGAAGAATATAAATCCTTGCCAGTCTCCTACTCAGCTTGCGCGCCATTCTCTCTGGCCACCCCCCGCCACCTGCGCCAATCAAACACCGTCGTGTGTGCCATGTTGGATGCCAGCAGTTTCTCCTCGTCACCCTGATTGTTGTCAGTCCTGCGTTTCTGGTGGTAGCATATCTGGGTATTTTGTGTTTGATTTCTCCAGAGATTTTGTGGCTTTCTTCCACGTGTATCCTTCTTGCTGTGTTTTTACCCATGCTTCTCTTGATTTTGCGTGCCATTCTGATCAGCACTTGATTTTGCCCTAATTCCAATTGCATTCAGTGATTTTCGCCGCCTTATCTTCCCTTGGTGCTCCAAATTCGTGATGATTTCACCGCCTCACCTCTCTTGCTGCTCCAAATTTGTAATCATTTTCATCCATCTTCAGACGAAACCTACTCCCCGCCAATCATTTGTACTCATTGTTTCGATTTCGCATAAGATTTACTTCGTTACTCGCAATTTATTTCATCAATGCTTCGTTTTTCCTTCGTTTCCAATTGATTCTCATCATTGCTTTGTATCCTAGAGTTGTATTTCCTGTCACCTCTCTTGCTTTCTGGTTCTATAATTGCAGTAACCCTTCTTCGTGGATGGCACCCTCTGGCTTTGGTATCGTTCCCTGCATTCCAAAGGCGCTCTTGGATTAACAAAGGTTGTTATGCATTTTTTGTTTATTCATTTGGATCTTTATCCTTTTGCTCCCTGTGTGCTTCTTTAGTTGATTGTGTGCCATGAATTCTCAGTATAGCTAATAGCTAATGATATGTGCTTGTGTTTTATTAGATGGATTTTGGAACTTTACTTGAGATTGGCTCATTTGTGACAAATCTTGATATGAGATTTAAATCTTTCATTCTCGGTTTCGACCCATCTATGGTTGTCTATGCTTTTCCTTTAGATTTAGTTTGCTTTGATTTTGGATTTTGCTGTTGCCCTGCTTCTGATTTTGTATTTCTTACTTTTTCTTCATCACTTTTTGTTTTGAAGGAATGTGGTCTTATGCCAACACTTTTTTGTGGCCTTTATTATGATGATGTGAAAAGAAAAACTGACAAGTCTATTTCTACAGTCTTTTTAATAGTTATTTTATTAAGTCTTTTTAGTATTTTAATTATATTTTTGAGCTATTTTACTGCAAATGTTTACTTTTTATTTTCAGGTTTTATTTTGAAGCAAAAGCGAAAATATGAGCTAAAATGAAGAAACTTAGAAAATATTTGAGGAGGAACAATTTTTAAGACAGCAGCAACAAAACTGGCGCAAGACAGGGCACACAGGGCGCCAAGGGCGCCAAAACAGCAAAACTGGCGCAAGACAGGCACACAGGGCGCCAAGGGCGCCAAAACAGTAAAACTGGCGCAAGACAGGCACACAGGGCGCCAAGGGCGCCAAGCAGCACATGCACGACCCTGGGTGTACCACGCACGACCCGTGCGTGTCTCCAACTGAAGATGGCCCATTTTGGCAGAGCTAGGCGCACGACCCATGCTTGCCAGCAACGCAGTACAGCTGTTGCCAGCACAAGGCGCACGACCCTGGCACCATAGGCGCACGACCCTAGTGCAAAACTGGCGCAGGGCAGCCAAAATTGACTGGCCAGGGAGCACGACCCAGGCACATGGGCGCACGACCCTGGCACCAGACAAGTCAATTTTGGCTGCACCCACTTGCTGATGGCTTTCCCTTGCCACTTGATTTGCCACTTTTTTTATGACCATTTTGCCCCTCCTCTCAAGTGCCTTAGACCTAATATTTTCCTATAAATAGAGGCTTGATCCTCACTTGTACTAAGCTTAAATTTTGTGAGAAAAAACCATGACAAGGTTTCCTCTAAGATTCATGACTTCACTTTACTTTCTCGCTTTTTACTTTCTCGCTCTTTACTTTCCTGCTTTTTAATTTCTTGCTCTTTTACCTTCTCGCTTTTTACTTTCTCGCTATTTACTTTCTCGCCCTTTTATTTTCCAAGTCATTTACTTTCCTTGCTATTTACTTTCTTGCCCTTTTATTTTCTCGCTCTTTTACTTTCTCGCTCTTTTTACTTTCTCGCTATTTACTTTCTCGCCCTTTTATTTTCCAAGTCATTTACTTCCCTTGCTATTTACTTTCTTGCCCTTTTATTTTCCAAGTCATTTACTTTCCTTGCTATCTACTTTCTTGCCCTTTTACTTTCTCGCTCTTTTACTTTCTCGCTCTTTTACTTTCTCGCTATTTACTTTCTCGCCCTTTTATTTTCCAAGTCATTTACTTTCCTTGCTATTTACTTTCTTGCCCTTTTATTTTCCAAGTCATTTACTTTCCTTGCTATTTACTTTCTCGCACTTTTATTTTCTTGTCATTTACAATTCCGCTATTTATGATTTTGCAATTTACCGCTTTCTTTTATTTCTCGCTATTTAACTTTATGTTTTCTTCTCTTATTTTCTTTTCTCCTCTTTTGTCTACAATGATCATGAGTGAGTAGACTTTACTAAAACATTCCTTCTTTCTAAAAACACTTTCTTTTCAGTTAATCAACTTTGAAAAATTAAATTGGTATTCACCTAGGCTCTCCCTGTGGATCGATAACTCTTTTATTACGCGGTACGACTCGTGCACTTGCGAGGCTATCAAGTTTTTGGCGCCGTTGCCGGGGAGGCAGTGATATTAATTAAGTTTTTCGAAACCGGTTATACTGAAATTTTATTTTCTTTATTTTTTACTTTTTCTTCTCTTGTCCCTCGAATGCGAAGAACCAGAAGTTTCGGAGAAACTGTTCAACAAATTCCCGAAATCGAAAGGTTCTTACATAGAAGGAGGAGAGAAATTCCCGATAACCAAATGGCGGCTAATGAAAATCGTGCTCTCAAAGAGTACGCAACACCTTCAGCAGAGCCATCGGCTGCCATTGTACATCCGAATGTGGAAGCAAATAATTTTGAACTCAAAACATCTCTGCTTTCGATGGTTCAACAAAACCAATTTTCTGGTTCTCCCACAGAGGACCCAAATCTTCATATTTCAATTTTTCTAGAATACTGTGGAACTCTCAAATTAAACGGGGTACCTCCGGATGCCATAAGACTAAAACTCTTCCCTTTTTCATTAAGGGATAGAGCAAGAGCAAGGCTACATTCTTTGCCTTCGGAGTCCATTACCAGCTGGGGCCAGTTAAAACAAACTTTTCTTGCTAAGTTCTTTCCCCCGAGTAAAACAGCTCAAATGAGAAATCAAATTACTCGATTTTCTCAAAACGACGGGGAATCTCTTTATGATGCTTGGGAACGTTTCAAAGAAATGTTAAGGCTATGCCCCCATCATGGACTAGAGAAATGGCTCGTTGTTCACACTTTTTATAATGGATTACAATATGCAACAAGAATGACTGTTGATGCAGCTGCAGGTGGAGCTTTAATGAACAAAAATTTTACTGAAGCTTATGCACTCGTTGAAGATATGGCTCAAAACCATTGTCAATGGGCAAGTGAGCGAGCCATAACGAATAAACCAGCCTCATCAAAAGAGCCAAGTAAGTATGAAATATCTGTTGTTGATCATCTTACCTCAAAAGTGTACACACTTTTTCAAAAATTTGAAAAATTAAATGTAAGTGCCGTCTCACAAACTTCTTCTCCTATTACTCCACCATGTGAATTATGTGGGGTTGTTGGCCATATTGGAGCTGAATGCCAGCTTGAGGCATCTGGTGCTGAAAACGAGCATATTAACTATGCTCAAAAGGAAGATCCGTTTTCAAATACTTATAATCCTGGGTGGAGGAATCATCCAAATTTTTCTTATAAAAATCCTCCACCCAATCCAGCACCTAGACCACCTCCTGTCTTTCAAAATCAAAGGGTTTTTAATAACCCACAAATCAACCCGCAAAAGTCGAACTTGGAATTTTTGATGGAAAAATTTGTGTCATCTCAAACAAAACAAAATGAAGAATTCAAAAATCAAACTGGTTATTTGAATGACACACTTATCAAATTAGTATCAAAAGTCGACTCTATTTCCACTCATAATAAAATGCTTGAAAATCAAATAACTCAAGTGGCAACACAGGTAGCTTCATCCTCTAAGTCTTCAGGGGTATTTCCTGGGCAACCAGAGCAAAATCCAAAAGGCCAAATAAATGCCGTCACCCTTAGAAGCGGAAAACAATTAGAGGAACCAAGAGCAAACCAAGAAAAAATTGTGAGTGAAAAACATAATTTACCAGGAGAGCAAGAAAAGAAACAAAAAGAGAAAGAACCAGAAAAAGAAAGAGAAGAACCACACATCCCCCACCACCATACAAACCACCCATTCCTTTTTCCCAAAGATTTGCAAAAAACAAACTCGACGAGCAATTCAAAAGGTTTGTCGACTTGCTTAAAAAGCTTTACATCAACGTTCCTTTCACTGATGCATTGTCTCAAATGCCGTCTTACTCTAAATTTTTGAAAGAAATTTTATCCAAGAAAAGAAAAATAGACGACTATGAGACGATTGCATTAACAGAGGAATGTAGTGCAATTATCCAGAACAAGCTACCACAAAAACTCAAAGATCCAGGTAGTTTTTCCATACCTTGTGTGATTGGAAGTGAAACTATAAACAGAGCGATGTGCGATCTAGGAGCCAGTGTAAGTTTGATGCCTCTTTCTCTTTGCAATAGACTAGGGATAGGTGAACTTAAACCCACAAAAATGACAATACAGTTGGCAGATCGTTCCGTTAAATACCCCACTGGAATCTTAGAGGATATCCCTATCAAAGTAGGGCAAACTTTTATACCGGTGGACTTTGTTGTAATGGAAATTGAAGAAGACTCCCAAATTCCTATTCTTCTGGGGAGGCCTTTTTTAGCTACTGCAGGGGCAATAATTGACGTTAAAAACGGTAAGTTGGTTTTTAATGTGGGGGATGAAAAGGTTGAGTTTGAAGTTTCAAACTTCATGAAGAGTCCATCTGTAAAAGACTCGTGCTGCAGGATTGATATTGTAGACTATTGCGTGCGAGACTGCTCTTTAGCATCATCTTCACAAGATAGTCTGGAAGATTGCCTTTTAGGCAACACAAATACAAATGCGGCAGGGGAAACCCAATTCTACATAAAACTTTTGGATGAAAATCCACCATCACAAGAATTGGGTACTGAAACTTTGGGTGAGGAGAAACCTCGACCTCTCCCGAAAGAAACACCAAAAATAGAACTGAAGCCCTTACCATCATCTCTCAGGTATGAGTTTCTTGGCCCTGATTCTACTTTTCCAGTAATTGTAAATGCAAATTTGAAACAAAATGAGACTGAAAAATTGCTTAATGTTCTCAGAAAGTATCCCAAAGCCATTGGGTATACTATTGAGGACATTAAAGGAATAAATCTGTCAATCTGCATACACAGAATACTACTGGAAGAGGACTATAAACCTTCTATCGAGCATCAAAGAAGATTAACCCAAACATGAAAGAGGTTGTTAAAAAGGAAGTTTTAAAACTCCTTGATGCTGGGATAATATATCCTATTTCCGATAGTAAGTGGGTTAGTCCTGTTCAAGTAGTGCCTAAGAAAGGAGGCTTAACAGTTATTAAAAATGAGAAGGATGAATGCATTTCCACAAGGAAAATTACGGGATGGAGAATGTGTATCGATTACAGAAAGCTTAACAAAGCTACCCGGAAAGATCACTTCCCTCTTCCGTTCATTGATCAAATGCTAGAAAGGTTAGCACAGCACTCACATTTCTGCTATTTGGATGGTTATTCGGGATTTTTCCAAATTCCCATCCACCCTAGCGACCAAGAAAAAACAACTTTCACATGTCCCTTTGGCACTTATGCCTATAGAAGGATGCCCTTTGGCCTATGTAATGCTCCTGCTACCTTTCAAAGGTGTATGATGTCCATATTCTCAGACTTTGTTGAAAACATAATGGAAGTGTTTATGGATGATTTTTCCGTCCATGGCTCAAATTTTGAAAACTGTTTAGCCAATCTGGAAAAAGTCTTAGAGAGGTGTGAGAAGGTAAACCTGGTTCTAAACTGGGAAAAGTGTCATTTCATGGTTAATGAAGGAATTGTCCTAGGACACTTAATTTCTCATAGAGGTATTGAGGTAGATCGTGCAAAAATTGTGGTGATTGAAAAAATGCTACCTCCCACCACAGTAAAAGAGGTGAGAAGCTTTTTAGGCCATGCGGGTTTCTACCGCCGGTTCATAAAAGACTTCTCAAAAATTTCAAAACCTATGACAAGTCTGCTCCTTAAGGATGCAGCATTTATTTTTAACGATCTTTGTCTTGAAGCTTTTAACAGGTTGAAAAAGGCTTTAGTTACTGCCCCGATCATACAGCCACCAGACTGGAATCTTCCGTTCGAGATAATGTGTGATGCAAGCGACTATGCAGTTGGGGCAGTCCTGGGACAAAGAAAAGAGAAAAAATTGCATGCCATATACTATGCAAGCAGGACCTTAGACGAGGCACAAATGAATTATGCCACAACTGAAAAAGAATTATTGGCGGTAGTTTTTGCTGTTGATAAGTTTCGATCATATTTGGTAGGTTCAAAAATCATCATTTTTACTGATCACTCGGTCATAAAATATTTGTTAAACAAAAAAGATGCCAAGCCGAGATTGATCCGATGGGTTTTACTCCTACAAGAATTTGATCTTGAAATAAGGGATAAAAAAGGCGTTGAAAATGTTGTGGCTGATCATTTGTCCCGTCTACAAGGAACAAAAGAAGAAGAGTTGCCACTTAATGATACATTTTTGGATGATCAACTCTTCTCATTGGGCAAAGCTGAAGCACCATGGTATGCAGATTTTGTAAACTACCTTGCAGCAGGAGTACTCCCCCCAGATTTAAATTATCAGCAGAAGAAGAAATTCTTCCATGATCTTAAACAGTATTACTGGGACGAGCCACTGCTTTTTAAAAGGGGAGCAGATGGGGTGTTCAGAAGATGCATTCCGGAAGAAGAGGTAAGTAACATTCTATACCATTGTCATTCTTCTTCCTATGGCGGCCATGCCAGTTCTTCAAAAACTGCTACGAAAATTCTTCAATCTGGTTTTTATTGGCCGTCCCTTTTTAAAGACACGCATCAATCATTTCTAAATGCGACCAGTGTCAACGCACCGGAAATATTTCAAAAAGAAATGAAATGCCCTTAAATAATATCTTAGAGGTTGAAATTTTCGACGTCTGGGGTGTCGATTTCATGGGACCGTTTCCTTCTTCTTTTGGAAACCAATATATTCTGGTAGCCGTTGACTATGTGTCAAAATGGATCGAAGCCATTGCTTCTCCTACAAACGATGCAAAGGTAGTCATAAAACTTTTCAAAAAAATAATTTTTCCAAGATTCGGGGTCCCTCGTGTGGTCATAAGCGACGGAGGATCCCATTTCATCTCGAAACATTTTGAAATGTTACTGCAAAAGTTTGGAGTAAGGCACAAAATTGCAACGCCTTATCACCCTCAAACAAGCGGTCAGGTTGAGGTATCGAACAGAGAAATTAAAAGTATTTTAGAAAAAACTGTTTCGACCTCAAGAAAGGACTGGTCGGTAAAGCTCAATGATGCTCTCTGGGATTATCGGACTGCGTACAAGACTCCCATAGGAATGACTCCTTTCAAATTAATTTATGGGAAGTCTTGCCACCTTCCGGTAGAACTAGAGCACAAAGCTTACTGGGCAATTAAACGCCTTAACCTGAACATGGAATTAGCCGGAGAAAAAAGAAAACTCCAACTAAACGAATTGGAAGAACTGCGAATGGATGCTTATGAGAATGCCAAACTTTACAAAGAAAGAACAAAAAATTGGCATGATAAGCGTATTATTCGTAGAGAATTCAAGGAGGGTGACCTGGTGTTATTGTTTAATTCCAGGCTAAAAATTTTTCCGGGAAAATTAAAGTCAAGATGGTCCGGTCCTTTTGAAATCCGTAAGGTTTACCCCTTCGGGTCTGTAGAGATCTGGAGCGAGAAAACCAGATCGTTTAAAGTCAATGGTCAAAGGTTGAAAAATTATTTAACTGGTGACCCAATTGAGAAAGAAACTAGTTTAGTTCTGCAGGATCCCAATTGAAATTTTGATCGTCAAGCTAGTGACGTTAAAAGAGCGCTGCGTGGGAGGCAACCCACAGCTTAATGTATTTTTGATTTATTTAACAGAGAAATAGCTCACGGTTCGAAATTATGTCAATCCTGAGGCTTGCACAGCTTTTGAAGTTTAAAACAGCGCTAAAAACACTCTGCAGGACAGCATGGGCACCACGGGCGCAGTGCCGGGCGCCTTGCTGGGCGCCATCAGCAGCAAACAGGGCGCACGACCCTGGGTGCACTACGCACGACCCGTGCGTTTTTTGAACTAAAAATGACCCATTTTTGCAGAGCTAGGCGCACGACCTGGAGCAGCGCAGGGCGCCTTGCTGGGCGCCATCAGCAACAAAACAGGGCGCACGACCCTGGGTGCACTACGCACGACCCGTGCATTTTTTGAACTAAAAATGACCCATTTTTGCAGAGCTAGGCGCACGACCCTGGAGCAGCTTCAGCAAAACACCACAAAAATCACAAAACCCAAACCAATACCCATCATTACTAAACCAATATTCCTCCATCAAAACACCAAAACACCACCAAAATCACAAAACCCAAAAATCACCAAGAACCCCATTTTTCAAAAAATTCCAAAATTACCCTTTTTTTGCTATGGCTTCAAAGAAGATGAAAAATGTTGAAGTTGGAAGCACTTCAACCGGGAAAACAAAAAGGAAGGATAGCGCGCCAAATGAATACGGGGTGATCTTCAAAAACAGAGACCAAAGAAAACAGTTTGCGGCTCTCCACGAAAGGTTAGTCGTTCCTACACGATATCCGCATTTTTGTCCTACTCTACAATCCCTAGGATTAGATGGAAATGTGAAATATCTGTTAAGCACTGTTCGCTGGCTGAAATTTCTGAATGAGCCTAGGGCTACATATATCGGACTCACTCTTGAATTTTTAAGCTCGTTGCATATTACTAGAGATGAGAGCAGCGTGTTAAACCCAAACCATAAGCTGTGCTTCCGGCTTTTTAATGAAGATTATCAAATGATGTTCAATGATTTCTGTCAATTGCTGGGTTTTGAAAATCAAGGGTTTATTCACGATTCCATAAATCCTGCTGTTAGGCCACAAGGTTATGACCCTAATACATTCTGGTCACAAATCACCGGAATTAATCATTATGAAGCAAGAAGCGCAAAAGCTAGCTCAGTTCATAGTCCGGTTTTCCGGTATACTCTTAGGGTTATGGCATGCACTATCTTTGGCAGGAGTGAAACAGGTGGTGTCAGAACAGGTGAACTGTTTTGCTTATGGGCAATGGTACACGGGATGCCGATAAACACCTGCCATTACATCCTAAGTAATCTGGCACGTGTTGCAGCACAACCAAAAGAGGATATTGTTGTAGGGGGAATGGTAACCTACATTGCCGAAAAGCTGGGATTGCAAGAAAAGCTGGGAAATCTAGAAATTTTGGTAGGGAACCAGTTCATTGATATGGACATTTGCAAAAGCATGTCCTTGGTAAAGCCAACAAAAAAGGGAGCAGCAACATTCCATCTGCTTATTGCCAAACAAAAGTCAATCATTTTGCCGGACCCAGCCAGAACAGATACAAGGAGCCAGGAAAATTGGCTATATCAAGATGAAGCCCAGGAAATGCAACAAGAAGCACAAGAGCCAGTTCAAGAAGAAATGGCTGAGCAGCAACCCCTTCATAACCAAAGCTTTGACATGCAAGCCTGGTGCCAAAGGATCGAGGGTGAGCAGATAAGGCAAGGTGGAGAGCTGCAAAGGCAAAGTGAAGAGTTGCAACTAATCAGGGAAGACCAGCTGTACCACAGCCAACAATTGGAGCACGTGACAGATATGCTCCAAACCATAATGCATCATTTCAACATCAATCAGGGGCCCCCGCCCGGGCGGCTGTGATCCGGTGAGCTATCCTAACCCCCTTTTGTGTTGTTTTATTTGAAAAATTATTGAGGACAATGCCTAGTCCAAGCATGGGGGGGTATTTTATTGTTTTTTTTATTGGGTTTGTCTTTATTGCTTTACCGAGTTTTTATCTTTTTTTTACTTTGAGTCGTATCTGCTCCCTCCATCACGAAACTTTGTGAACCCTAAGCATGTTTTAGATAAGCCTTTTCTGAACAAAAATAATTTTTCAATTTTTCATTAGCAATCATCTAGGTGGACTGGTTGGGAACAACAAAATTGTATCATAGTTCGATTTCTACTTCTAGGGCTTTTTCACACACACACACACACACACACTATTGAGACCGTTTTCAGTTATTAATACAATTAGAGGGACTGAAAAGAAACTAGTAACCTGGTTCTCTTGGTGACATTTAATAGATGCGCGGTTACTGGAGAAAAACGTCTGAGTTGGGGTATTCAAAAAATATATATATATATATATATTTGCAAAACCAATTCAAAATACAAAAAATGGTGCACTTTAAATGACAAAATGAATGGTTAGCATATAAAATCAAAAAGAAAAAAATGCTTGAATACCCAACGTATAAAGACCCTCCTTTGAGACCCGGTCTTAGTAAATGGAGGACCCAAGCTTAAGAATGCTGGGGAACCAGTTCTATGATGACACTGATATCCTCTCTAGAGTATTGATACTTTAAAACTGTCTCCCAATTCCACAAGAAGCCCGGATAGTAGTTCTCAAACCAAAGTGTTAGAATTGCCCCACAGTTCACTTAAGGTTTCGATATGAAAATAAATTCCCTTCAGAATTGGCCTAAAAATTTACACTGTTTTTGCTTGAGGACAAGCAAAGGTTCAAGCATAGGGGAGTTTGATAAGTCTATTTCTACAGTCTTTTTAATAGTTATTTTATTAAGTCTTTTTAGTATTTGAATTATATTTTTGAGCTATTTTACTGCAAATGTTTACTTTTTATTTTCAGGTTTTATTTTGAAGCAAAAGCGAAAATATGAGCTAAAATGAAGAAACTTAGAAAATATTTGAGGAGGAACAATTTTTAAGACAGCAGCAACAAAACTGGCGCAAGATAGGGCACACAGGGCGCCAAGGGCGCCAAAACAGCAAAACTGGCGCAAGACAGGCACACAGGGCGCCAAGGGCGCCAAGCAGCACACGCACGACCCTGGGTGTACCACGCACGACCCGTGCGTGTCTCCAACTGAAGATGGCCCATTTTGGCAGAGCTAGGCGCACGACCCATGCTTGCCAGCAACGCAGTACAGCTGTTGCCAGCACAAGGCGCACGACCCTGGCACCATAGGCGCACGACCCTAGTGCAAAACTGGCGCAGGGCAGCCAAAATTGACTGGCCAGGGCGCACGACCCAGGCACATGGGCGCACGACCCTGGCACCAGACAAGTCAATTTTGGCTGCATCCACTTGCTGATGGCTTTCCCTTGCCACTTGATTTGCCACTTTTTTTATGACCATTTTGCCCCTCCTCTCAAGTGCCTTAGACCTAATATTTTCCTATAAATAGAGGCTTGATCCTCACTTGTACTAAGCTTAAATTTTGTGAGAAAAAACCATGACAAGGTTTCCTCTAAGATTCATGACTTCACTTTACTTTCTCGCTTTTTACTTTCTCGCTCTTTACTTTCCTGCTTTTTAATTTCTTGCTCTTTTACCTTCTCGCTTTTTACTTTCTCGCTATTTACTTTCTCGCCCTTTTATTTTCCAAGTCATTTACTTTCCTTGCTATTTACTTTCTTGCCCTTTTATTTTCTCGCTCTTTTACTTTCTCGCTCTCTTTACTTTCTCGCCCTTTTATTTTCCAAGTCATTTACTTCCCTTGCTATTTACTTTCTTGCCCTTTTATTTTCCAAGTCATTTACTTTCCTTGCTATCTACTTTCTTGCCCTTTTACTTTCTCGCTCTTTTACTTTCTCGCTCTTTTACTTTCTCGCTATTTACTTTCTCGCCCTTTTATTTTCCAAGTCATTTACTTTTCTTGCTATTTACTTTCTTGCCCTTTTATTTTCCAAGTCATTTACTTTCCTTGCTATTTACTTTCTTGCACTTTTATTTTCTTGTCATTTACAATTCCGCTATTTATGATTTTGCAATTTACCGCTTTCTTTTATTTCTCGCTATTTAACTCTATGTTTTCTTCTCTTATTTTCTTTTCTCCTCTTTTGTCTACAATGATCATGAGTGAGTAGACTTTACTAAAACATTCCTTCTTTCTAAAAACACTTTCTTTTCAGTTAATCAACTTTGAAAAATTAAATTGGTATTCACCTAGGCTCTCCCTGTGGATCGATAACTCTTTTATTACGCGATACGACTCGTGCACTTGCGAGGCTATCAAAAACCTTTGACTTATTGATCCCCTGGAAAACAAGATTGAGGTCCAGGTTAACAAGACAAAGGGTTCCATTTGTTTTGGCAGTGGTTGGGACAGGGTTGGAAAATTGTATGGTCCTGAAGTTGGGGGTTGGGTCGTTGTGACCTATGATGCTGCTGATACATAATCAATTCGTGTTTACGATCATTTTTTTGCCCAAATTAAATACCCTAGTGGTGTGTGAAAAGATGTGCAAGTATACACAGTCACAAACAAGTAATATAATGATAAGAAAGGTCGAATCCACAGGGATTGGATTAACTTTATGTATGTTCAGAGAGCATATAAATCAGTACTACTATTCTACTCACAAATTTTGGGGTTTTTAGTTTAAGTAAAAACAGAATGCAAGTATGTAAAATAAGATGAAGGAAATCAGTTTAGAAAGATAGTTGAGATGTCTTTACTATATAATGCTTCTTTTGAGAATTTCTATGTTTTTAGAGATGCAGAAGCACTATGATGCAGAAGCATCAAGTGTAGAAGCATCAAGTGCAGTAGCATTGAGTGCAGTTGCATAAGTGTGTGCTTTTCAGCTACTTTCTTCAGAGTTTCATTACAAGCTTCTCATGTCTGGGCTTGCTAAATAAGTTCACTCCTGCCTTTGAAGTTCCCACTGTTTCACCCTAAGGACTATGTTATCCTATGTCTAGGACTTAACATGGTTTTAACACAGTTTCTTTATTAAACAAGTTTAACAAAGCCTTTATTAAAACACTCACCCTTATTAGTCTTGATTTCTAATTATAAACCATGTCTGTGAATATAACTCTACTTATTGTAAGAGATCAACCTTAAAATAAGATGGATGTAGTATAACACAATACCCAAAATGATACGACACTTAAAAGCATAATAACTTGCTCAAAAGATCATTATAAGTTTAGAACATCTCAACTAAAGGAATTTAGCTCATGTTACTCATTATATAATAGAGAGAATCTGTAAGGAACATGATAACATGAATCATATAAAAGATATCAATAGGGTAGAAGTTACACAAATTTATGTTCCTTTGCATGAATTCTGATAGGTGCAGAAGCACTGTTTCCTTCGCCTATCTATGAAGAAGTGGAGGAAGAGGGTGTCAATTCCTTCCTCACCTTCTTACAACTAACTAGTAAATAAAATGCAAGAATTGAAACTACTAAAATATAAGTAAAGTGTTTGATCTACATATTATCAAGTGAGATATGCGATGCTCTTCAAGTGAGAAGTGGGAGCCCTTTTTATAGCCTTGGAGATTTCCTTTGCTTGAAAACCAAGTTAACCTAAGGAGGCTTAACCATGGTTGCTTTTCTGATTTTTAGATAAGGAGATTGAGTTCAGCACATTTCCATAAGAAGAGGTCCAATTATGTAAGGCCATATGTCTTTAGGTGAATAGCCTTTCATGATGATGTTTATGGTGGGCGCCTCCTTATGCATGTGGCCATGTGCTCCATGTGAATTGTGACAAAGCATGATGTCATAGAAGTTTTGGAGCAGAGGTATGATTTGAGGTGCTTCCATTGTGGGGATATAAATCTTCAGCACAGGATGGTGCAGAAGCACTAAGTGCAGAAGCATTTGTGGTGCAGAAGCACTAAGTGCAGAAGCATCATCTGTAGAAAAACTGAACAAACACATCAAACATACCAATATATATACAAAATGCTTTATTCATCACATAATTCCTAGAATGTTGTTATTTTACTAATATTACTATATTTAACACACTTTGTACTTGAGTTTAAAGCACTTTGTTGCGTTTAGAAGTATAAATAACTCTATATAAATTAGAGTTATCACCTAGCCCTCCTCAAGTTTTTCCACTTAGTGGAGGACATGATACTATTGATAGCTCTCTTGATGTTTCTAATCTTTTGGTGTCTCCTTCCCATATTCCTTTCCTTCATATTGTAGGTTCAAATGTAGGCAACCATTGTATCTTTAGTTGTATCATTTTCCTTCTTTTATCAGAGCTTTTCTTCCTACATTTGTTAGACAGTATATTTCTTTTTAATTTTGCACTTTATATGTGTTTTTTTACAATAGATGGATTATGGTATTGGCATTCAGTGTTCTTCTATTTTTTTTCCTAGATGGATCTTCTACTACATTATTTTCACTTTCCTTTTTTTTAAACTGTGATTCTGTCACCAAACTTGCTTTTTAGAACCGTCTGATACATGCACTCTAACCTGCATTTTTCAATTCTCTGTTTTCTTCTACTGTAGGGCACAAATGGCTGCTCGAATTCACTTGATTTCTAACATTGTACCTGGAAAGGTTAACTGGAGATTGGAAGTACGTGTGATACGTTTGTGGACAGTTCCAGAGTTTAACAATCCTCTTGGCATCAATTCAATTGAGATGATTTTGCTTGATGAAAATGTAAATTTGCATTCCTCACTTAAACTATAGTTTTTTCAACCCTTTAAAGTTTTCTTCTAAAAATGTTTTTCTTGCTTTCAGCTTGGAAAGATCCATTGTTCTGTGAAAAAATCCCTTCTTGCGACATTTCAAGCTGTTTTGAAAGAAGGGAAATGTTGAAGGATTGAAAAGCTGAATGTGGCACAGAATGATCCAAAGTATCCGACCACTGAACACAGATATAAGTTGTAGTTCATGAATGTTACAAGCTGTTATACTATTGAGGCTGATCGCATTCCCTTGAACCATTTTGTGTTCATGCCTTTTCCTGAGATATTATCTGCTCCAAGGGAGGACCTAATTGTTGGTTTGTATCTTTTTTATTTTGGGATTTTCATTTTTGTTGTCCACCATAGTTGGCCACATTTTTGTTTTTCTATCTATGCAGATGTCATTGGACATGTGATTGAGAAGGCTAATATTAAAGATAATCGAAGGGATGGCAACATTACAAAAGATCATGGGTTCTGCTTGAGCTGATTCATCTCCTGTTGGTGTTGTAGAAGAAGCAAATCGTGTTGCAAATGTTTCTGGAGTAGAGATAACTGAGACTCCTACCGCCTGTGGCTCCAAAAGATCATCATCTTCACTTGATGCCTCCTTAGCTCCTCCTGAGACTTCAACCAAGAAACTGTCAAAGGCCCTGTTCATCAAGACTGAGCCAAACAAGTAGCTCAACTGACTACATGAAGCCATTTGCCCCACCCTTTTGTTGGCTGTCCTTTGTGACGTGTTGGTTTTTGTCCACCCTTCCAATGCTTCTGTTTTTGAAGATGGTCTAACCCCTGATAACCCAATTATTATGTAATAATTAGGATTTCTACTATTGTTATCGCTTTTTCTATCGTTTCTATCCTTTTGAATCTTCTAAACACTTCTTTGTTGTTACAATTTGACTTTAATTACTATTAACCTAATTTTGGTTTTATAATGCTTCTGTATGCTATAATTGTTGTTTAAAATCATGGCTACTCTTCCCAACATTGTGGCATTGCATGTCTCTCCAAGTGCCACTTCCATCACCATAAGCTAGATAATGAAATAAGTCATGTTGCACTTATATTTTGTTCTCTTCAATATATGGAATTCATGTCTAAAATTATAGAACATATGTATCCAATTTATGGAGCCTATCTTATGTTATGTTGTATTTTGTTCTCTTCAATTTATTTGCAATTTAATAGCAAACTAGTAACATACCCGAGCATCCGCATGGGTTGATCGCGTTACGTGGTATAGTTTTGAATCAGATTGATTTCTCGAATCTGAATAATGTAAATGGAAGCTATCTTTCTAAGAGATCGATAGACGAACTTAAAATAAGAATCTGGTGAGAGTAAATAAGAGTTTAAATTGATTTAGTTAATCAAAGATCTTGTAAGAAAGTTGATCACAGTGTTGACCTTTTGTTAAATAAATTAAAAACATATTTATGTAAATGAAATAGTATGTTAGAAATTATAATGTCTCGGAAACATAATATACAAAAGTAGATATTAATAGTTGAGTGAAAAAAAAGTAGATATTAATAGTGATTTAATGTTGGTAAATCATAGGGCATTAGGCGTTGAAGGTACCTAAGAAGACTTTGTTAACCTCAGCCAAGTTTCTCTGTTCAACGTTGATCATATTAAACTTGAGCGTATCTCCATTTTTGAAACCATGAGTAGGACAAAATTATTTCAAGGGGCTACCAATTTGTATCAGAATGATACAATAGCACGTAGTGGGTCTCAAAATGATGCATTAGGTCACTCTAATATCATGATATTAAATATCATCAATGCCTTCATAATCAGCACATAGTAATTAAAAATAAAACTAAAATGTACTAATTCCTATTATTATATAAACCACAATTAAAGATGCTAATTTGGTACTTTAACTTTGAGAAGTAGCTGAGTTTGTTGGCTTTGTGAAAAGTGGAATGATATGATGTTGAGTTATTTTAATGTTCCAATCAATGTTTGGCTGAGAAGTGTCGGTGGGATAGATTAGAAGTTGAGATCTTAAATGAGCTATTCTATTTTGGGCTGAAGTAAAGAATAACTGATAGGCCATTGAAAGAAATTGTAATTGTCATTATCTAATACATATACTGGATGCAGGGAAGTACATAAGTGAGTTTAATAGATAATAATAAAGTAGAAGTATGCAATTATAGTTTAAAATGAAGCAGGAAAAGATTCCTTGAAAATTGAAACTGCCAATTTCCTTTATCCTCTAGTATAAGTGGTCATTGTGGAGGCTCACCTTATCTCACCCAAAAGAATATCAGAATGCGTCATATGCTATTGTCATTGAAGGTAGTGAATTCAAGCCAATTGTGGAGGTTCAAGTCATGTCACCCAAAAGAATTAAAAGGCAGTGTATAAAAAATGATGCAGTTCTCAGGCAACTTAAGGTCAGAAAATTAATTCTCTTTGAACCTTTAAATTGAATCATTTCTCATTACATTATTTGGTTTCCTCATAGATTCAAAATTCAAATATTTTAAGCTAAATAAATTCTGAATACAATATTTGGTTTGTTGTTCCCAGATTATTTAAAGAAGTTAGTCCATGGGTGTAAACAGCCTGAAATTGTTGTTGCTTAGTCCTGAAATACCTAAATAG
The DNA here is from genome assembly GCA_039519185.1 of Astragalus membranaceus. NCBI lineage: Eukaryota > Viridiplantae > Streptophyta > Magnoliopsida > Fabales > Fabaceae > Astragalus > Astragalus membranaceus. The sequence continues at coordinate 118,937,750 of CM076854.1, read as the reverse complement.
GTTCTTCAAAGTTAGAAGTTAGTCGAGATCTGTTTCCTCAGATCTTATTCTAATTCAGATCTGGTTGGAAATTGAATTATATAAACAGGCTGAATTTTTTTTGTTAGCAGTAGTTACATAAGTCTATATAGTAATATGTAAAAGTAGTTAATGCTCAAATACATTCATAAGACATGCAACCATAGGAAAACCATCAGATCTGATCCTATTGCTAAGTTAAAATCAGATGAAAACCAAAATATTACACATTTATGGGAAGGTCCAAAATATTATATAAGTGAGATAGTATGTTTCCACCAACCTGTTTACAGCAAAAAATGTGTTTCCATCAACTTGTTTACAGCCAAATTAGATATACAGCAAAATATGTTAGTTGAAGTTGTCTGAATTCCCCAAAGAGTGATGGCCAATTAGGTTCCAGAACTGCACATTTGAATCAATCTTGGTTAATTGGAAATTAAATCGAAAATGTTACATTGACTTGTAATATAGAGTTTGGTACTAAAAAGTGTAAGACATCAAAATAAGATATCCGAAAAAAGAGGCTAGGTGAATTGAATGTGTTCTGTACCTAGCAGTAATTTGGTAGGCTGCTCTTGATAGGTCTCTTGCTGTCCTGGCTGTAGGTCAGTGAGGGCCCGGGGGGGGGGGGGGGGTACCTGCAAAGCCACTCCGACGCTCAAGTCAGTATAGAGAGTATATGAGTGAAGGTACTAGGGATTAGAGATTGAACCTTTTTCAGGGCAAAGTTTGCCTGTATTTATAGGAAATTGTGCCCGCTCGTGGATCGTCGGATTGGTAGAGTCGATCTAGACCGTCCAAGCATGTTGGGCTCGTGTGTTGTGTATATAGGCTGATTTGGTTGGGCTGATCCATATCAATTGCTAAACGCACCCCCTGGTTTTGCTAATGGACCTCTTGGTCCAGTCCAAAACAGTTGCCCCCCAAGCCGAGATTATTCGGGAGGATGGTCTTGGCTTGAAGGATTTTTGCTGGTCTACCGGAGGTGTGAAGTTGTGTGGGACACTGCCTTTGTCACGACCGTGTTTTATCATTCTCATTCTCTAGAGTAAAAAAGAGAAATTTTTTCTTTGCCATGCGTTACTCTGTTTGGCTCGTCGGGTCATACAAGATCACTTCGTTGCGACCGGGACTCACACCTCTCTTGGTGTAATCCTTGTGCCAGGCACTAAGCTAGGGTGACATATCCTGATATTGGTGCCCTCCTGGGCGCCTCGTGCCATGGTGTTGAGATATCCTGACGTTGGCGCCCTCGTGGGTGCTTTGCTAGCCGCTCGTTCGTTCCTTAGGGTAGGCGCCCTCCCGGGCGCCTCTGGTGTTGTTCCCTGCGTGGTGTTGTGGATGGTGCCCTCGTGGGCGCATTGTCATGTTGTCTTGGCTTCCGCCTCTTGAGGCAGGATCTGGCGCCCTCATGGGCGCCATGGGGGCCTTGTCATGTTGTCTTGGCTGCCGCCTCTTGGAGCAGGATCTGGCGCCCTCATGGGCGCCTTGTCATGTTGTCTTGGCTGCTGCCTCTTGGAGCAGGATCTGGCGCCCTCATGGGCGCCATGGGTGCCTTGTTGCGACTGGAGCAGGATCTGGCGCCCTCATGGGCGCCTTGTTGCGTTGGTCTGGTTGCCGCCTCTTGGGGCAGGATCTGGCGCCCTCATGGGCGCCTTGTTGCGTTTGGTCTGGCTGGAGCAGGATTTGGCGCCCTCATGGGCTCCATGGGCGCCTTGTTGCGTTTGGTCTGGCTGGAGCAGGATCTGGCGCCCTCATGGGCGCCATGGGCGCCTCGTCTCGTTGAGCTGGCTGGAGCAGGATCTGGCGCCCTCATGGGCGCCCTGCCTCTATGTCTTTGATGTTGGCGCCCTCCAGCGAAACATGTTTTGGCGCCCTCTAGGGCGCCTTGGTGCCTTCCTGGACGTGCTTGGTGCCATCCTGCGAAACATGTTTTGACGCCCTCTAGGGCGCCTTGGTGCCAGCCTGGATGTGCTTGGCGCCATCCTGCGAAACATGCTTTGGGGCCCTCTAGGGCGCCTTGGTGCTTTCCTGGATGTGCTTGGTGCCATCCTGCGAAACATGCTTTGAGGCCCTCTAGGGCGCCTTGGTGCTTATACAGTGGATGTCTCCTCGTGGAGCAGGTTTTGCGAGACAAGGTTTTGGTGCCCTCATGGGTGCCTTTGGCGCCTTGTTACACAGTGCTGTATGCCCTGAGTGCTTTTGTTGCTCATCCTGTCTCTTAGCCTGCTTTTCTTCTTGATGAAATTTCAGGGCTTGCTTGGTGCCGAGGGGAATTGCTTCTTCTGTCCTCAGCATTATCCGTTTGACATCTCCATGATCTTTTAATTTGATCAAGAGGTTCTAGACGGGAGGATTGTCACATATCGCCCCAACGGGGTTGACTTCGATGTCATTGCCCCCTGATATTTATGTTACCTTTTGGAACCTTTCTGTTTCTTCTTTGCCTAGCTCGTTTCTTATGTTTATAATTGGCACGCTTTGGATGGTCTCGGGTACAACGTTCTTGCCTTGTGCACCTGAATATGAAATTTCGCGTCGCCTCGTGGCGCAGTGCTGTCTGCCCTCTTGCGAAGGACTTGCTTCCAGACTAACTTTTTGCTATGCGTTCTCGTGCCAGGTACCCTCGCGTGCGCTGGCTGCTTTTTGACCTGGAGCCCAGCTAGGCGCCCTCATGGGTGCTGGCTGCTGTCTTGGCGCCCTCATGGGCGCTGGCCTCTTTTGTCAGTGGCGCCCTGCCAGGCGCCCTCATGGGCGCTGGCTGCTGTCTTGGCGCCCTGCCAGGCGCCCTCATGGGCGCTGGCTGCTATCTTGGCGCCCTGCCAGGCGCCCTCATGGGCGCTGGCCTCTTTTGTCATTGGCGCCCTGCCAGGCGCCCTCATGGGCGCTGGCCTCTTTTCTCATTGGCGCCCTGCCAGGCGCCCTCATGGGCGATGGCTGTTGTCTTGGCACCCTGCCAGGCGCCCTCATGGGCGCTGGCCTCTTTTGTCATTGGCGCCCTGCCAGGCGCCCTCATGGGCGCCAACCTCTTTTCTCATTGGCGCCCTCATGGGCGCTGGCTGTTGTCTTGGCGCCCTGCCAGGCGGGACTCTGGGGGAAGTTTATCAGACTCGGCTGAATTTAACTCGCCCATCAGAGGTTGTGACACGGTTAAAGTCACTTCGCACCTCGTGGGACTCTGGGGGCAGTTTATCAGATTCGGCTGAATTTAACTCGCCCCTCAGAGGTTGTGACACGTTTAAAGTCACTTTGCACCTCGTGGGACTCTAGGGGCAGTTTATCAGACTCGACTGAATTTAACTCGCCCATCAGAGGTTGTGACACGTTTAAAGTCACTTCGCACCTCGTGGGACTCTGGGGGCAGTTTATCAGACTCGGCTGAATTTACCTCGCCCATCAGAGGTTGTGACACGTTTAAAGTCATATTTTGTGGCTGCATTGATCTGTGAGACGACCAATAGTGAGTCTGTGCGGAGCTCAAGTCGTGTGGCACCGAAATCTCTGGCCAGCTGTAGGCCGGCTATGCAAGCCTCGTACTCCGCTTGATTGTTGGATGTGGAGAATGAAAAGGTCAAGGACACCTCTACCATGAGTCCTTCTGAGTTTTCAAGTATTAGTCCGGCTCCACTCCCTTTGCTGTTTGAGGACCCATCCACGTGGAGGGTCCATACCGTTTCTGCTTTGTCTCCATGTGGTGCTGTTGTCATTTCAGCTACGAAGTTTGCTAAAATTTAAGCCTTCATGGCCGGTCTTGTTTCGTACTTGATTCCAAATTCTAAGAGCTCGATTGCCCATTTGATCATCCTTCCAGCCAGGTCGGGACGGTGCAATATTTGTCTGATTGGTTGATTAGTTCGGACCACTACTTGATGTGCCACAAAATATGGCCTGAGGCGCCTGGCTGCGATCACGACTGCCAGGGCGACCTTCTCCACTTTTTGGTATCTTAACTCGGGTCCCTGTAACGCCCTACTGACATAATACACCGGCCTCTGGCCAGTGCTGGTTTCCCTGATGAGCACTCCGCTTAATGCTTCATCGGCCACAGCGAGATATAAGTATAACGTTTCTCCATCTTCGGGACGTGTCAAAATGGGTGGCTCGGAGAGGGTCTTTTTCAAAAGGGTCAGTGCCTGTTCTTGCTCGGTGGTCCACTCAAAACCTGTTTCTTTTTTAAGAAGCTTGAACAATGGTAGGGACTTGTGGGCTGCTTTTGAAATGAATCGGGACAGTGCTGCTATCATCTCGGTGAGCTTCTGAATTTCTTTCTTTGTGGTGGGCGATGCCATCTCGGTCACGGCCCCGCATTTGTCTGGGTTGGCTTCGATGCCCCTCTCAGTGAGATAGAAACCGAGGAATTTCCCTGGACGGACTCCAAAAGTGCACTTCTCTGGGTTCAACCTCATATTGTTCTTCGGATTTCAGAAAACACTTCTTTCAGGTCCTCGAGGTGATCTGGGTCGCTTTTGCTTTTTACTATCATGTCGTCTAGGTATACTTGGATTGTCCGGCCGATTTGACTTTTGAAGACTTTATTCATCATTCTTTGATAGGTCGCCCCGGCGTTCTTGAGTCCAAAAGGCATCACGCGATAACAATAATTCCCCTGTTCCATCATGAATGCTGTTTTCTCTTGATCGGGCGGGAACATTGGAATTTGGTTGTATCCCGAGTATGCGTCCATGAAAGACCACAAACGGAATCCTGAGGCACTATCGACTAATTTGTCCACGCTAGGGACGGGGAAGGCGTCTTTGGGACATGCCTTGTTGAGATCAGTATAGTCGACACACATTCTCCATTTTCCGTTAGATTTCTTCACAAGGACCACGTTTGACAGCCAGGTGGTGTACTTAATTTCTTTTACGAAATTTGCCTCCACGAGGTCCTTCACAACCTTTACCGCGGCTTCGGCTTTCTCTCCTTTCTGGACTCTTCTCCTCTGGGCGACCCATTTAGTGTCGGGGTTAACAGCCAGGTGGTGACAGGCTACCTCGGGCGACCCATTTAGGTGAACCGTGGAGGTTACCTCCCCTAGCTTGCCCAACGTCGGCCTCCCGATAATGCACTGGTAGACAGATTTGCACGGGAGGATTAGGAAAGCTGTTTTGACAGTTCTGCACAAAGGTAGTTCACCGTCGGGGTTTCCATAGGTGACCATCAGCTCCAAGTGGCCTCGAGGCCTTGTTCTTGATCCGTTGAACTCGGTCAGATCTTCTCCTCGATATGGAGTCAAGTCTGTCATACCCCAATTTCGTCCGGTTTAGGTCCAAACCCTAACTTTCAACACAAAAATTACATAGTAGATTTAATTTATTTTTCTTGTTACAATATCTTTAATTAAAAAAACGAAAATAAAAAATAAAATAGAAAAGAAATAATACAAATTACAAAAGAAAATAAAAAAGGGGAGGTGCAATAAAAGATTATTATTACAAAAAAAAAGGAGAATGTCCATGTACATGACTTGGCCCAAGAATGTCAAAGTTACAAAAATACAAAAATAAACCAAGTACCCAAAACTGCAGCTACTTTGCAAAGGTGATTTCTCTCTCTTCGGACATCATTTCGACGATCCGACCGGTGAAAGTGAAGATGGATGTCTCATGAACTTGGTGTCAAAAAACAACGATGATCCAACGGTTAACGAATCCAGAATCGCACTTGTACGGTGGCTGGTTTGAGAAAAATGGGAGTGGTTTTTTCTACTTTTGCGAAGGCAATTTCTCTCTCCTCAGACCTCGTTTCGACGATCCGAACGGTAGAAGTGAAGATGGATGTCTCATGAACCCGGTGTCAAAAAACAACGATGATCCAACGGTTAACGAATCCGAAATCGCGTTGTCAATATGGCTGGTTTGAGAAAAACGAAAATAGCTTTTCTATGTTGTTTTAGTCCCACATTGCTTGGGAGAAACAAGAACTACCTAGCCTTTGGCTATAAAAGAGATGGAGATGCAAAGGCTATGGACATGGGTGATTGATGGGGTAAGTGATCTTTTGGGCTAGCATTTGCAGTCCATTAGATTAAAAGCCTGTCTTTAATTCTTTTGGACTAGCTTTTGCAGTCCGTTAGATTAAAAGCCCGTCTTTAGTTATTTTTGGGATGGCCGTTGAGGTCCTTTACTTGGTGGTTTTTGGGTGAAAACGGACCAGATAGGAGTCCGGTTCGCGGTTGATATGGTCAGATTGCTCGGTCCGTTTCGGCGTTGATCGCATTGATCAGCTGGAGGTTAGTTTTGTATTTATTTATTTATTTAATTTATTTATTTATTTTTTGTATATATTTATTTATTATGTATACTGTTTATTTATGTACATACTTATTTATTATTTATATTGTTTATTTATCTATGTAAATAATTATTTATTATTTATTCATTTATTTATTTATATGTATAGTTATTTATTTATTAACTTTACGCTTTATTAATTGTTAGTGTCGTCATTAATTTTTTAAATACACAAATTATTTTATAAAAATTTCAAAAATATAAATAGGGGATTAAGTCGACTGTACAGTCGGATTAGTCAGCTTTTTAGAACTACAAATGAACCGTTACGGATCATGTCCTAAAATCCCTATTTAAAACAAACAATTTCTAAATTAAAATAAATACAAACATAGTAAACATTTTTCTCACCAACCTTTTTTTCAAAATAACAGATTTTCTTTTCCCTAAACGAGAATCAATCCAATTGCGAAAACTCTTCAAAATCAAACTTTGTTAAGTAGTCTTGCGAAGCCTTTGCTTGCATGATTATTAACAATGAGGTACCAGTGGCGATCACTTGGAGCCTTTGCTCAATTGATCATCATGAACGCCTAATTTTCCTAAAGATTTTCACTAAATCAAAAACTTTGTTAGTAGTCTTGCGAAGCTTTTGCTTGCATGATTATTAACAATGGAGTGCTAATGGTGGTCACTTGGAGCCTTTGCTCAATTGATCATCATGAAAGCTCAATTCTCACAATTAAACAAGATAAAAAACAAAAACCGTTTTCCAAACAAAGAAGAACTACGTAGCTTTGAGTTCTCCATCGCACCTGGAGATACGTAGGAGCGGGCCATGTCCCGTCAAGCACTTCTTTTCTAAAAAACCATTTTTCCCCCTTTTTCATAATAAATAAAGATTTTCATTAAGATTTTTTCAATAAGAAGTGGAGAGACAAAATTAAGTATTTTCAAGTCAACACACTAAAACCACACATTTAATTAAAGGTTCCCTCTCAGTAGAGAGGACGTGTGGGGTGCTAACACCTTCCCTGCGCGTAACCGACCCCCGAACCCTATTCTCTAGTTTCGCAAGACCAATCGCTTTCCAAAAAAGGTTTTCCTAATATTTTCCTTAATAAATATTGGTGGCGGCTTCATTGTCTTAGGAAAAGTTGTGAACGAGGAAGGCTCTCCCTCGGGGACTTTTTCGGGCGCAACAGCTGGCGACTCCACTGGGGACACCAAAAAAAAAACATTTTTTTTCAAAAGTGGGTCAAGCCTAATTAATTAAATGTGTGGTTTATATGAATGATTTGAATATCTTGCTTTGCCTCTCTTCTTCTTCCTTTTTCATAAGCATGTTACATCCATGTGCATTCTTATTCTATGTTTGTTTTTGCAATAGATAGTTACTTTTTTGCTTAGTTCCCTCATGCATTTCTTCCCCTTTCTTATCATGTCCCCTTCTTCTCTGCTCCCTTTCCTATGGTAAGCACATGCATACTTCCCCTTTCTTATCATGTCCCCTTCTTCTTTGCTCCCTTTCTTGAGGTAAGTAGTGCATTGTTATTGGCACCCAGATTAGTTTATATTGGATCGATATTGAACCCTAGGATAAACAACATGCTATTTGTCTGGACTGCTCTGGATTTTCATTTGCAGGTGGGGAAGGGTAGCTATTCCTAGGTGTTGTGCCCTCGACACACAATTCACATCCTATACTTGTGAGCATTGAGTGGGGCCTAAAACCCAAGGTCTGAACAAAAACCTAGGAGAGTGGGAACGATTAGTGACTGCCATTCGTAGACCTTTGTCTGTATGGCTCTCACGAAAGTTCCACCCAAGAGTGCGCTTTATCATGATGCCTCACACTCGGTAGCTTTCTACGATTGTGGGTGCCATCATGAGAGAGACTTTAGCTCTTGGCTGCCATTGTAAGGAAGTGATTAGAACCTACATGGGAGGATTACCCCTTTCGTCGACTTTAGACCCTAGGATTCCCACCCTTTGTAGGACACGGGGGCACGCCTTTATTTGTTGCATTAGTTTAGGCATTTCTTTTTCTTAAACTCTATTTCAAAATCGTAGAAAATAATTTTCTTACCCTCTTTTTATGTAAATGACACATCATTTCGCATCCACATCATTTCGCATCCACATCATTTCGCATTCACATCGTTTCACACCATTGCATTTGCATCTAACAAAAGTTCGAAAAAAAAAACATTCATCTTGCATTCCCTTTCATTACATAAAGATAAAACAAAAAACAATTATCATCTGCATAGCATAAGCATTTCATTTATAATCATCCTCGTCAAGTTCATCCAAGATGAGATATTCATGCATAAGCATTATCTCAAAAAAGACACAGTAGAACTACGTAAGCTTTGATTCATCATTACCATGGGGATACGTAGGATCGGGTCATACCCCGTCAAGCACATTTTTCTAAAACCTTTTTTCCAATAAATCATTTGCATCTCCAAATAATTTTCAAAATCATGTTCCAAAACTAAAAAACAAAAAAAAATCATTGTGAGCATCATGCATTTCATTGCACAAAAATGAAAACAAGAAAGCATTTCATTCATAATCATGAATAAAAATCATCATCAAATTTATTCAAAATGTAGCATTCATGCATCATTTCATTAACCTCATCACTTCGATTCAAATACATCATTCTTCCATACATGCATCTTTCAAAAAAGGAAGGGGCATCGGTATTTCATACCTTGCCTTGCCTCTAAAAAAAAATCATCATTTAGAAAAAAGCATCATTCCTGCATCTTTCATCATTCAAAATAAAAAATGGGCATTGGTATTTCATACTTTGTCTTGCCCCTAAATCATCATCATCATTTAGAGAAAAGCATCATTCCTGCATCTTTCATCCTTCAAAAGGGGCATTGGCATTTCATACCTTGTCTCGCCTCTAAAAAAATAAAAAAAAAATAAAAAAAAAATCAAAATCCAAAATCATTTTGAAAAAAAAGGGGCATCATTCTTGCATCATTCGCATTGGCATTCCATGTTTTGTCTTGCATTAAAAATAACAAAATTATTTAGAATAAGCCACGCTCTTCGAGTGGTCATTCTCCACGCATTTGCATCATACTTGCATATCATAATTTGTTCATTCATTCATTACATAAAATAAGAGTTGTGATGAGAAGCGAGACGTTCTTGCGAAACAATCATCCTTTTTGAAAAAGTTTATCCTTACTTGGTTGCAAACTCAAGGTGTTCCAAGGCACTCAGTTTTTCAAAAGCACTGCATCCCATCCATGACAAAAGACTGAAATAGTGTATCAAAGAAAAAACAAATTTTTAACTGATGTTAACTCTCTGTGAAGCATTCTTCTAATGAGCGTGCATGCTATGAGTACATTCTCTTGATTGAGTCCATTGGTTTTCCTCCCTTACCACAGTTTCCCGTCCAAGTCTAATCCCGCCCCGTCCACCCATAAAGTGCATATTCTCCCCATCAGTGCGTATTTGACTTTTGGTTCAAGTCCTCCATGCTGAGGCAAGTCTGTGATCATTAATTCCCCTTGATTAATATCATATTCCTACAGTGCAAGTCTCTCAAAAAAAAAATAATAATAATAAAATAAAACAAAAAAAACAAGCTCGCTAGGTTGAAAACCCGCAAAGGGAGGCCTAGGCAAAAAGGAGCGCCCGGTGGACTGAAAACTCGCAAAGAGCGGTCCAGGCAAAAATTAGGGCACAAAAAAGGAAAAAAGAGCAAACAAATGAAGATAGATAAATTATTGTTCTAAAGTTAAGTCTTATAGAAATAAGCAATCGGGATTTGAAATGAAGTTTGGCCATCTCCTCAAAAACCCCAAAATCCCAGAAAGTCCTTTTCCTACCCACCTCGAGCCAAGAAAAACCAAAATCCAAAAATCACCCTAGACAAGGATCACCCCAAATAAAAAAAAACAGTGCATCACTTTTATCAGCTCACCCGAGTCGAAGAAGGAAAAGAATCATAAAACAAAAAAAAAGGGGAAAAAGAGAAAATCAAAAAAAAGGGGATTCAAAATAGAAAATCCCAAAACAAAAGAAAATACAAAAGAAATGTACGTGGTGAGCTGGTACATGTTACCACAAAATACAAGAGATCCTTGTCTAAATAAACCTTCAAACACTTCATCATTCCATAACCTGATTCCATAAACCTTCAAACACTTCCTTTGGCCTCAACATCAAACCCCTTAGTCATTCTACCATGAGACACGAATTTGCTTTAACAGAGCCCAAACAAGCCCAATAACCATCTTCCTCATAGTCCATTAACCGTCAATCAACGCCGAACAAAACTCATCCTCCCATTAGCCTCAAACACTTCATTAAGCCTAACCCTCTTTCCTCCACAAAACACCACAATCCCGAAAAGTCCATTCCGATCAAAGACCGGTTGCTTTTGTTCACTCAAATTCTAATCTTAGGACAAACAAGTTTATCTATGTACAATGTGTTTGCTCAAAAGAAAAACAAACGATCAGAAAAAAAGAAAGCTGATCAAGAAAGAATAAACCCTCAGAAAAAAGAGAACTGAGGAAACAAAAACGGACAGTCAGAAAAAAGAAAGCTGACAAAATAAAAAAGAGGGACTTGCACTCCAAAGCACATTCAAGATGCAGTAAAACAAGGTTTAGTGATCACCAGGTAAGGATTCTTTCGCACCAAAAGTCAAGACATCAATAGAGAACCAAAGATTTGCACTGAGAATACCACTCAGACCCAAAAGTTGGGGCATTCTCTTCACCACCCACACACCCTAGTCCTGGGAAAGTCTATTCAATGCCCATCCCATGTCACTCCAGTTGTCAATGTCATTCCAAAGTGGGGCAAGTGCATTCCCATTTCTTCACCTCATTCATTCCCATAAAAACCTCACCGGGGCAATTTCTCAACTCACTGTCCTAAACAAGACCTTGTCATTCTGATTGGGGCAGTTTTGTCCTTGTTATGACTGGGGCAACATCAAATTCTGTGGGTTGAAGCAAAACCCCCCTCATTCCAGCTTTCATCCCAAGAGTCGAAGCGCTCCCAATTCATCATCTTCTACACCCCTAGTTGTTGTCACCACCTGACAGGGGCAAACCACTCACTCATCAAAGACCTGAATTGGGGCAATCTCGTATCTCTTGATCCCTCACAAGCTTCGGCAATAACCATGTCTGTCATTCCTTCACTTGCCATAAAAGTCCATGCCCTAAACCAATTCCAAGTTAACTGACTCATTCATTAACATTTGCACTCTTATACATGCTTACTAGACAATGCTTCAAAAAGAGAGAACACCAGTTGTTTACGTGATATCTAAAATTCAATCATCATGGAAAGAAGGAGAAAACAAATGAGGTTGTTTGTAAATAAAAACCTTGAGAACACCGGAGTTTGAATCAAATTCAATTTTTCAACAGAATGGGCAATAGTCATCTCAATTCCTTGCATTCAAAGTCTCGCATCTCATCATCACAAAAATGTCTACCTCACGCATCTAGGCATCTCAATCTATTCATTATAGCATTTGCATCAAAGCATTACATTTGCATCTTCACATTTTGTGCATTCATCACATAGTAAAAAGAAAAAAAGACGTTCCACATCAGTTGCACCATATTAATACTTGCATTTCATAGAAGAAAATAGTAAAGAGGAAAAAGCAGAAATCTTTTCATTGCATTGGCATCATATTAATGTTCGCACTTCATATAAAAGGGAAAAGAACATAATCATTGCATGTCGTTCATCATTAGAGCATTACATTTTGCATCAGATATTTCATAGAAAAAGCAAAGAAAGCAAAAAGAAAACAAAGAAAAGAAACCACAAAAGCAACACAAAAACATTCCCTGTCATCCAGCATTCCACATCATTCATCATTTCACAAGCATTCCTTTGTCATTCAATCATCAAACATTAAAGTAGTGCATATGCATCATATTAACGTTAGTATTTCCATAAAAGAAAAAAAAGAACAAGAATCATTGCATCGAACATCAGAGCATTGCATCATATTAATGTTTGCATTTCATAGAAGAAGCAAAAAGAAACAAACAGGAGTTAGAACAGGAGCATTTCATTCATCAAAACATCAATCACCGCATACATTTGCATTCAAACATCAAAGCAATACAGTTGCATCACATCAATACTTGCATCTCATAGAAGAAAAGAAAGCTAAAGCGTCCCATGTCATTCATCATTTCATGTTATTCATCGGCAATATTCACACTTCATAGAAAAAAGGCAAAGAAGAAAAATTTTCCATTACATACATGAGCATTCATCAAAACTTTGCATTCATCAAAACTTTGCATTCACATACCCATGATTCTTAAAAGAGCAAAAATAGAAGCCAAAAGAGAGAAAAGAGAAGAGCCAAGAGAGCAACAAAAAGAAAAGAAAAGAAAGGAAAAGAAAAAAGAGAAGCTAGAGAAAGAGAAAAAGACATATAAGAACAGGAGAAAATCATGCATTCATCAGACATAAGCAAAAGAAAAAGAAAATCATGCATTGCGTACAGACAAGATAAGAAAAGGAAAATCATTGCATTCATCAAGCATATAGGAACAGTAGAAGATCATGCATTCATCCAACATAGACAAAGGAAATAAGAAACTCATCATTTAAAGAAAACAGCAATCATGGCATTTGCACTGCATGCATTTGTTCATTTTCAGCTACAGGTACAAAGAGAGGATGAGCACTTCGGTGTTAGCCCTCGTCCCCAGATTCCAGAAAATGTTCCCCCAAGTTGGGAGTTCAGAAAGAAAAAAGAAAAGAGAGAAATAGAAAAGAAAGAGAGAAAAGAAAAGAGAGCGCTCAAGCGCGCATTGCGGATCGGAGCACAGAGATCATTGCTCCCTTCTGCCCAGGTCTCACATCGTGTACGAGCAACGCGTTGGACCGCAGCCCCATGTGAGGTTCAACGGAATAGTTGTATCAGCCTAAGATACAGTGGACGCCGTGCATTGATCAGTATATCAGTTCCGGAGCTGATAACGATCCCCCCGGTCGCTCGAAAAGGCCAACAGGAAGCGTGCTCCTCAAAGCCACGTGCAAACTCGGATTCGTCAAGAGTTCGTTTAAGGATTACAGGTTTTTAGGCAGTCTGGGCAATTTACCGCTTTCTGCACGCCAAGTGCCCATTTTACTTTTCTGTCTGCACGCCAAGTGCCCATTTTACTTTTCTGTCTGCACGCCAAGTGCCCATTTTACTTTTCTGTGTGCACGCCAAGTGCCCATTTTACTTTTCTGTCTGCACGCCAAGTGCCCATTTTACTTTTCTGTCTGCACGCCAAGTGCCCATTTTACTTTTCTGTCTGCACGCCAAGTGCCCATTTTACCTTTCAGTCCGCACGTCAGTGTTCATTTACTATTTTCGCACCAACACGAAAGTGTCTATCTTTCCAAAAAAACAAAAAAAAAAGGAAGAAAGAAAATTCGGATTTCTCCAAATGGACAAAATTGGTATAATTTCTGAATTCTTTATTTCTATTTTACCTTCGAAATATGTCTCGCGCAATTCATATTTCTTGGTAAAATCCAAATAAAGAGGGGCAGCTGTCATACCCCAATTTCGTCCGGCTTAGGTCCAAACCCTAACTTTCAACACAAAAATTACATAGTAGATTTAATTTATTTTTCTTGTTACAATATCTTTAATTAAAAAAACGAAAATAAAAAATAAAATAGATAAGAAATAATACAAATTACAAAAGAAAATAAAAAGGGGAGGTGCAATAAAAGATTATTATTACAAAAAAAAAGGAGAATGTCCATGTACATGACTTGGCCCAAGAATGTCAAAGTTACAAAAATACAAAAATAAACCAAGTACCCAAAACTGCAGCTACTTTGCAAAGGTGATTTCTCTCTCTTCGGACATCATTTCAACGATCCGACCGGTGAAAGTGAAGATGGATGTCTCATGAACTTGGTGTCAAAAAACAACGATGATCCAACGGTTAACGAATCCAGAATCGCACTTGTACGGTGGCTGGTTTGAGAAAAATGGGAGTGGTTTTTTCTACTTTTGCGAAGGCAATTTCTCTCTCCTCAGACCTCGTTTCGACGATCCGAACGGTAGAAGTGAAGATGGATGTCTCATGAACCCGGTGTCAAAAAACAACGATGATCCAACGGTTAACGAATCCGAAATAGCGTTGTCAATATGGCTGGTTTGAGAAAAACGAAAATTGCTTTTCTATGTTGTTTTAGTCCCACATTGCTTGGGAGAAACAAGAACTACCTAGCCTTTGGCTATAAAAGAGATGGAGATGCAAAGGCTATGGACATGGGTGATTGATGGGGTAAGTGATCTTTTGGGCTAGCATTTGCAGTCCATTAGATTAAAAGCCTGTCTTTAATTTTTGGACTAGCTTTTGCAGTCCGTTAGATTAAAAGGCCGTCTTTAGTTATTTTTGGGATAGCCGTTGAGGTCCTTTACTTGGTGGTTTTCGGGTGAAAACGGACCAGATAGGAGTCCGGTTCGCGGTTGATATGGTCAGATTGCTCGGTCCGTTTCGGCGTTGATCGCATTGATCAGCTGGAGGTTAGTTTTGTATTTATTTATTTATTTAATTTATTTATTTATTTTTTGTATATATTTATTTATTATGTATACTGTTTATTTATGTACATACTTATTTATTATTTATATTGTTTATTTATCTATGTAAATAATTATTTATTATTTATTCATTTATTTATTTATATGTATAGTTATTTATTTATTAACTTTACGCTTTATTAATTGTTAGTGTCGTCATTAATTTTTTAAATACACAAATTATTTTATAAAAATTTCAAAAATATAAATAGGGGATTAAGTCAACTGTACAGTCGGATTAGTCAGCTTTTTAGAACTACAAATGAACCGTTATGGATCATGTCCTAAAATCCCTATTTAAAACAAACAATTTCTAAATTAAAATAAATACAAACATAGTAAACATTTTTCTCACCAACCTTTTTTTCAAAATAACAGATTTTCTTTTCCCTAAACGAGAATCAATCCAATTGCGAAAACTCTTCAAAATCAAACTTTGTTAAGTAGTCTTGCGAAGCCTTTGCTTGCATGATTATTAACAATGAGGTACCAGTGGCGATCACTTGGAGCCTTTGCTCAATTGATCATCATGAACGCCTAATTTTCCTAAAGATTTTCACTAAATCAAAAACTTTGTTAGTAGTCTTGCGAAGCTTTTGCTTGCATGATTATTAACAATGGAGTGCTAATGGTGGTCACTTGGAGCCTTTGCTCAATTGATCATCATGAAAGCTCAATTCTCACAATTAAACAAGATAAAAAACAAAAACCGTTTTCCAAACAAAGAAGAACTACGTAGCTTTGAGTCCTCCATCGCACCTGGAGATACGTAGGAGCGGGCCATGTCCCGTCAAGCACTTCTTTTCTAAAAAACCATTTTTCCCCCTTTTTCATAATAAATAAAGATTTTCATTAAGATTTTTTCAATAAGAAGTGGAGAGACAAAATTAAGTATTTTCAAGTCAACACACTAAAACCACACATTTAATTAAAGGTTCCCTCTCAGTAGAGAGGACGTGTGGGGTGCTAACACCTTCCCTGCGCGTAACCGACCCCCGAACCCTATTCTCTAGTTTCGCAAGACCAATCGCTTTCCAAAAAAGGTTTTCCTAATATTTTCCTTAATAAATATTGGTGGCGGCTTCATTGTCTTAGGAAAAGTTGTGAACGAGGAAGGCTCTCCCTCGGGGACTTTTTCGGGCGCAACAAAGTCGACTGGGGAGATGTTCAAGACTTGCAGCAGGTCTTCGAAGATGACGTCTACTGAGCTTCCCTGGTCGACCAGGATTCTCCTTACTTCAATGTTGGCCATAATGGCAGTAACGAGTAGTGGAACGTGTTTATTCGGTTTTCCATCAAGCAAATCCCTGTCGTCAAAGGATATGGGCGGCCTGACTAGTCCTTTCTCAGGAGCTGAGGTTGATGCAACGCTCAAGATTTCCTTCCACTTCTTTTTCATTGATCTGTTATATCCACCATCGTCAAGGGGGTTGTTTCCCTGAATCACCATGGCAGCTGGCCACAATGACCTTGGGATCTGGCCTTTTTGCCAGGTGCCTTCTTGCCATGCGCCAAACTTCCAGGCGCCCTCTTGGGCGCTCTCCTGCCAGATGCCATCTTGCCAGGCGCCCTCTTGGGTGCCCTCCTACCATGTGGGGTGACTGGCCAGGAAATTAACAGGTTGGCTTGTACCTTTTCCAGGTAGGTAGGGGACGTTGTTTTCCGAAGAGTCCTCAGGTCGGGATACAGGTACGGCAATGCTCTGAACCCGGGGTCTGCCCCTGGGAGCCATGGAGCAGCAAGAGAAAAGTTCGAGGAGTGATGATGTGAAGGATTGATACCTCCCACTGTGGTCGCCAATGTTCTGTACCTAGCAGTAATTTGGTAGGCTGCTGTTGGTAGGTCTCTTGCTGTCCTGGCTGTAGGTCAGTGAGCGCCCGGGGGGGTACCTGCAAAGCCACTCCGACGCTCAAGTCAGTATAGAGAGTATATGAGTGAAGGTACTAGGGATTAGAGATTGAACCTTTTTCAGGGCAAAGTTTGCGTGTATTTATAGGAAATTGTGCCCGCTCGTGGATCGTCGTATTGGTAGAGTCGATCTAGACCGTCCAAGCATGTTGGGCTTGTGTGTTGTGGATATGGGCTGATTTGCTTGGACTGATCCATATCAATTGCTAAACGCACCCCCTGGTTTTGCTAATGGACCTCTTGGTCCAGTCCAGAACAGAATGCTTCAATGAATATAACATACTGGAGGAACCTATACAATTGATTTATAAGACCATTTGAAAGAAATGTTGAGTATGACAGAATTAGGTGGAGGAAAATAACATCTAATTAGGAGGAAAGAGTAAGTAGTAGGACTTACATATTGTTATAAGTTTTGGAAAACTTCTTTGAAGACAACATTGGTAGTTGTTTGCAAATGTTGTTTTTCCTTGTCATGAATTAAAATCTTCAAACCTTGTCTGCTTTTGACTCTAGATATAGCCACATACAATTGCCCATGGCTAAAGACATCTCTTGGCAAATACAATCCAACTGACTCTAGTGATTGACCTTGAGATTTGTTTATGGTCATGGCAAATGATGCTATTATAGGAAATTGCCTCCTAATAAGCTTAAATGGCCATGGCGATTGAGAAGGTGACATGGTCATTCTAGGAATGAAAATAATGTTTCCAATATTCTTTACTGAAATAATTTTTGCTTCAATGACATGTTTTCCAAGCTTTGTGACAATTAATCTTGTACCGTTACACAAACCCTCTGCTTGGTCAATGTTTCTTAGTAACATGATCGGACATCCAACTTTTAGTTTAACTCTATGGTTTGCCAGACCGGATGTTCTAAGTGTGTTCAAAAACTCGGGAGTTAGTACATCAAAAGCATATGTGTGACATGCTTCATTCTTGTCAATTGAATCTGAACTAAGGTACTCCTTTTCATCACCTAGTAATGTAAAAATATTTAAATCAAAGATGTGCCAAATAACACAGGCAAATTATAAAAGTAGTAGGAAAACGAACCTGGAATAAGTTGAAGAACATGGTCATTTATCTGATCGCCAGTTTCAATTGTTGAAGCCAATATAGCCCTATTTTTCAAGAAATCTTGTTTTGAAAATGAGACAGAATATCAGGGTATGTACTTTTGACAATAACATCAATTGGATCGTCAAAGTTTGTGATTAGAAGATCAGTTGGTATCTCGATCTCTGCAAAGCCATCATTTGGAAGATTGATCTTCCCATCCCCAACATCTAAAATCCATTTGGAAAAATCCCTCAATTCAGCTTCATTTATAGAGTTGAGACCACTCCGCAGTCGCATGTTTTTGGTTAGATTTACAACTTGACAATGATCCCATATATATGATGGATTTATTGATGCATGCACAATGTCAGAGCAACTCCCCCTGGAATTACAAGTAAGATTTGACGAAAGTCACCCCCTAAAATTAGAATTTTACCTCCAAAGATTTTTTCCTCATTAGTTGTAGATCCTACAATATCCCTTAACGTTCTATCTAATGCTTCAAAACAGAACTTATGTGACATTGGAGCCTCATCCCATATTATCAACTTGGCAGCCTTCAACAATTCAGCATGTTCACTACCTTGAGCAATGTTGCATGTTGAATTGTCTAATGTGGGAACTAGGATCTTAAACTTTGAATGTGCCGTTTTCCCACCTGGCAACAAAAGAGCAGCAATGCCGCTGGATGCAACATTTAAGACTATATGACCTTCTGAACGTAAGGCAGTAGAAAAAGTTGTCCACATGAAAGTTTTACCAGCTCCACCAAACCCATTTAGGAAAAATACTCCACCCTTATCTTTCCTAACAGCTTTCATTATGGTTTCAAAAATGCTTCTTTGTTCATCTGGATAAGAAATTTAAAAGTTAAACATATATACTAATAGATGATATGAAATATAGAATTGAAATAGTTATGTTCTGAAATGGAATAATCTATTACAGTGTCAAAAAGGGATGAACATATCATTCATTTATGAGAAATATGAAAACAAAATATAAAAATTTAATATCTGTTAGAGATGAGAATAGCTGGTTAAATTCCAGTCTTAATTGTTGGACATCAAAATCAAGTTCTTCATGGATTAGCCTATTACCCAACCGTGGATAGCTGTATCCATTTGGAAATGGCATGGAACTAAAATCTGTCAAGCTTTTTCTATTTCCTTGCAAAAGTTTTTCTATCTCAATTAGTGTTAAGTTTGTGAGCTCTTCCTCAGTCAACTGCAGTGCTATAGAAACCAAAACAAATAAAATTAGAAATGTTGATGTCATACCCCAATTTTGTCCGACTAATTGGAAAATCCCAAAAATTTTATCGCTTCGCATATTGTTCTAAACGCGGGTATATTTGGCACCCTCGTGCAACGATTTTGTTTGGCGCTCATTGCTTTCAAAAAAAGAGTCTAAAAAATATAATAAAAATAATAATAATTAACGCGAGCGCGCGTTTCGTCTCGAGTCGTGTGAGTAATTGTGTCGGTGCGCGTTTATTTTTACCGTTTTCGTTTTTAGAAAGTGAGGATAAAATAAAATCGGTTTTAATAACGTACGCGCGTGCGTATTCAAATCACGTACGCGTTCATAGCCTTAACGCGAGAGCGTGTTGGTTGCGAATCGTGCGCGAGTGGTTGCGTCGGTTCGTGTTGTTTTTACCGCTTCTTTTTATTGTTGTTAGTGACATAAAAAAAATGGTAATAATAAATCAATCAGCTGTCCTTTTATTTAAACTTGTTACACATATGAACAATAATTTAAGGTAAATAGTACTAGAAAAAAAGGAAGTCAACTTTCTTTTACATTTGGAAAAAAAATAAAATACAAAAAGAGTACAAGAAAAACAATAAAGCAAAAAAATCAAAAAAAATGGGACAGCAACATATGCGAGTGGCTGCCTCCCTTTCTCTATGAAGCTACAGGCCCAAGTTCTTTCTTCCTGTCCCTTTTGTTTGGCTTCCATTTTCAGCAAAAACATTGCTGCAGTGGCAGCAGCCCTGCTGCCATCCTTGCTGCTCCCTTGCTGCCCCACTGTGTCACTGCTGCCAACAGCTTGGTCTCCTATGAGCTTTGATCCCCTGCATTAGCATCCACACCTACACCACATTTTTTGCCTATAAATGCAATAAACAGAAACAGTGTTAGAGGAGACAGTAAGCAATATACACACACAGACAGAAAATTCCTCACTGAAAACAGATACAGAAAAATACAGTTGGAGGAGATACACAGTGAATAGAGACATCAGTTTAAATCAGAGAGCACAAAGAGGTTTTAGTTCCAAAGGAAGCAGTAGGCAAGAGGGGAAGATCGTTTTTTACCGCAAGGAAATCAGGTTGGTCCCTCATAAATATAATACTTATTAGCTTATTGTTTCAAAGACATACTGAACCCTTTTTATTTATAGTTTCAACTACCTATTTGCCAATCAGTCTTTGTAGAACAAAAAATAATGCAATATAAATCTGTTTGTTTCAAAGAGGCAGAGAGGAACAATAACTGGAGAAAATCTTTAGCCACACTTTTATTGTTGAAATCAATTAGGTTTTTAAAAAACTATGAAATAAATTAGGGGAGCAGAACCAAAAATTAGGAGTAGAAGAAAAAAAATGAAGAGGCGTCCCCCCATACCACCATCATCTTTGGCCTAGACCAACAACCACACACAGAGACACAGTCCTATCCAGAATAACAAATTCTTTTTTAGAGAATCAGAGAAAAACGAACCTCCGGTGAAAACCACCGCCGCAAACCACCGTTGTTGCCGTCACGAACCTCCGCACCAACGCCGTCGTAGCCTCACCGGAAAACAGAACCACCCCTAGACGCTGTCACGAACCCATAGACCACCATACCACCCCCAAACGACCACCACCACTGTCCAAAAAATGCCACCACGAACGGTTGCCACCACCCAAAACCACCCTCAACAGCCACCGCACCAACGTCGCCACCACCGTCGATCGAGAGGAGAAGGTGAGGTGCGATTGAGGGAAAGAAAGAAGAAAATCGAAGCTAGGGGATGAGGGGAGTGGGGATCGGCCGCAGCAAGGAAGAGAGAGAGGAAATTTTTTAGGTCTTACAAATTTGGGGGTGGGGGCGCCGCGTAGAGAAGAGATGGGATTAGGGTTTCTAAAATTAGGTTTTCTTTTTATAGTATAAGTGCAGGGGCACTTTCGTCTTTTCACATTTTTTTTAATTTTTCAGACTTCTACTAACACCCCTGCATTTTATTTCGCGCACCTCCCCTAAGCCCATCAGAAAATAAAAAGCGCAGCCCAGCTTACAAAAACAAGCTGGGCTCACTATCTGCACCCCAGTTTTTATAATACAGCCCTCCTATATTTACACCCTTATTTTACTACTGCACCCCCTGTTTCCTTTTTTTTATTTTGTTTCTTTCCCCTAAGCGAACTTATTTTTTTCACAAACCTTTTTTTTCCCAAATAATGGATAAATGTTTCCCCGAACAAAAATTAATCCAATTGCGAAAACTCTTCAAAATCAAACTTTGTTAGTAGTCCCGTGAAGCCTTTGCTTGCGCGATTATTAACAATGAGGTACTAGTGGCGATCACTTGGAGCCTTTGCTCAATTGATCATCATGAAAGCTCAACTTTCACAATTCAACAAGATAAAGAACAAAAACCTTTTCCTTTCTAAAATCATTTTCAACCCATTGTCGCTAGTGGTTAATCAGAACCTTTGTTCGTCTAGCCATTGGTGGCGATGTCTTTTCCCCAAAGAACAACAAGCGATGATCACTCATAACCTTTGTTAGTTTGATCATTCGTGCCAATCAATCTCTTTCGAAAACCACTTTCAAAAAGGCAAATAAAAAACGGATTGCTACTAATAGTCAATCAGAACCTTTGTTCGTCTAACTGGTGGTAGTGACTCTCATTTTCAAGAGTACTTAGCAGCGATTGAGGGAAAGAAAGAAGAAAATCGAAGCTAGGGGATGAGGGGAGTGGGGATCGGCCGCAGCAAGGAAGAGAGAGAGGAAATTTTTTAGGTCTTACAAATTTGGGGGTGGGGGCGCCGCGTAGAGAAGAGATGGGATTAGGGTTTCTAAAATTAGGTTTTCTTTTTATAGTATAAGTGCAGGGGCACTTTCGTCTTTTCACATTTTTTTTAATTTTTCAGACTTCTACTAACACCCCTGCATTTTATTTAGCGCACCTCCCCTAAGCCCATCAGAAAATAAAAAGCGCAGCCCAGCTTACAAAAACAAGCTGGGCTCACTATCTGCACCCCAGTTTTTATAATACAACCCTCCTATATTTACACCCTTATTTTACTACTGCACCCCCCTGTTTCCTTTTTTTTATTTTGTTTCTTTCCCCTAAGCGAACTTATTTTTTTCACAAACCTTTTTTTTCCCAAATAATGGATAAATGTTTCCCCGAACAAAAATTAATCCAATTGCGAAAACTCTTCAAAATCAAACTTTGTTAGTAGTCCTGTGAAGCCTTTGCTTGCGCGATTATTAACAATGAGGTACTAGTGGCGATCACTTGGAGCCTTTGCTCAATTGATCATCATGAAAGCTCAACTTTCACAATTCAACAAGATAAAGAACAAAAACCTTTTCCTTTCTAAAATCATTTTCAACCCATCGTCGCTAGTGGTTAATCAGAACCTTTGTTCGTCTAGCCATTGGTGGCGATGTCTTTTCCCCAAACAACAACAAGCGATGATCACTCATAACCTTTGTTAGTTTGATCATTCGTGCCAATCAATCTCTTTCGAAAACGACTTTCAAAAAAGCAAATAAAAAACGGATTGCTACTAATAGTGACTCTCATTTTCAAGAGTACTTAGCAGTGATTACCCATAACCTTGGTTAGTTTAATCATTCACTAAATGCTCGTCCTATTTCGAAAACTCACTAAAAAGATAAAAGACAAAAACCTTTTTTCAGGATAAAGAAGAACTACGTAGCTTTGAGTTCTCCATCGCACCGGGAGATACGTAGGAGCGGGCCTTGTCCCGTCAAGCGCTTTTTTCTAAAAACCCATTCTTCCCCCTTTTCCTTTTCATAATAAATAAAGATTTTCATTAAGAATTTTTCAATAAGAAGTAGAGAGGCAAAATTAAGTATTTTCAAGTCAACACACTAAAACCACACATTTAATTAAAGGTTCCCTCTCAGTAGAGAGGACGTGTGGGGTGCTAACACCTTCCCTGCGCGTAACCGACCCCCAAACCCTATTCTCTAGTTTCGCAAGACCAATCGCTTTCCAGAAAAAGGTTTTCCTAATATTTTCCTTAATAAATATTGGTGGCGGCTTCATTGTCTTAGGAAAAGTTGTGAACGAGGAAGGTTCTCCCTCGGGGACTTTTTCGGGCGCAACAGCTGGCGACTTCACTGGGGACTAAAAAAAAAACTTTTTTTAAAAAAAGTGGGTCAAGCCTAATTAATTAAGTGTGTGATTTGTGTGATTGATTTGAATATCTTGTTTTGCCTCTGTTTTCTTCTTTTTCTTACTTTCATGTTGCATTCCTGTGCATTCTTCTTCTTCTCTTTCTATGTTTGCTTTTGTTTAAAGTAATAGATGGTTGCTTCTTTGCTTATATGCTTAGTTCCCTCATGCATTTCCCCAATCATATCTTGTTCCCTTTTTTTTCTTTGCTCCCTTTCTTAAGGTAAACTCATGCATTTTCCCCTCTCTTATCAGGTTCCCCTCTTCTCAGCTCCCTTTCTTAAAGCAAGTAGTGCATTTTTGTTGGCACCCTAGGCTTGTTTGTATGATATTGAACCCTAGAGTAGATAACATGCTATTGTCTGGACTGTTCTGGATTTTCATTTGCAGGTGGGGTAGTTTTTAAGGAAATGCCCTTCGCACATACACACACACACACACACACACACACACACACTTGTACCATGAGATTATATGATTAGAGAAAGAGACCATAACCCAGGTCTGTTAGGGTACCTTAGGATGAGTGGATTCGAGTAGTGGGAGCCCATCAGGACCTTTGTCCATTTGGCTACTCGCGAAAGTTTCAATCAGAGTTGTGCTCTTTCATGATGCTTCGTATCTAGCAGTTTGCTGCATTTACGGGGATTTTCATGAGAGGGACTGTGGCTCTGATGACCTTTGTGAGGGTGTGAATAGATCTACATGAGAAGATTATCCCTAAAATACCTTAGATCATAGGTTCTACCCCCTTTTAGGTCACAAGGGCTTTCCAAATTGTGTGCTGCATCGTTGCATTCAGTTCAATCAATTTTTCCTTCAAAATTTTCGAAAATCAAAAAAAGATATGCTTTTCCTTTTCAATAAACGCCTATATGAGGTGGCATATAGTGTGAAAATTTTCAAATCACCATCTGTAAATATCCTCTTTCTGCAAAAACACGAAAAGAAGCGTCATTGCATCATGCATCATGGCATCATTGCATCATTACGTCATTTGCATCATCTGCATTAAATAAAACCCAATTTTGAAAATCATTCGTCACGCATCTAAGCTGTTTGCCGGGATTGTAAAGTAACTTGGAATCTTGTCTTAGGCGGGAAAGATAAAACAACATGGGATCAAGAAGCGAGATTGTACTTAATTCAAGGTTCCCGGTTGTCAGGAGAATAGATGTAGAGGGTTTGAAAGAGTTTGTTTCCTTGATGGAGTCAGAAGAGAGGGATCTATTCGGGAAGGCTTATGGTAACCTCCTCAGATTGTTACAATTAGATGTCCAAGAGAGTGCTATTATGGCCCTGAGCCGATTCTATGATCCGGACATTCGATGCTTCCTCTTCAAAGACTTTCAGTTATCACCAACTCTCGAGGAGTATGAACAGATTCTGGGGTTCTCAAAGTTAGAGTTAGCACCTTACCAATATCAGAAACATCGGTATTCAGACCAGAGACTCTCTTTGTTGTTGCAAGTCAGTGTGAAGGAATTAGAGCTTCATAAGGAAAAGAAGAACCGTATCAGGGGTTTCCCGCTAAGTTATTTCAAAGGTTTATTGAAGCAGCTGTTAGCCCTAACTATTTTCGGGATCGTTCTTTTCCCTCAGGTCGAGAGGTTCATTGATGAGACCGCTATTGGGCTTTTTCTAGCATTCATAAGTAAAGAAAATCCGATTAACCCTGTACCAGCAATCCTTGCAGATATCTACTATTCCTTCACTCATCACCGTGTGTTAGGAAAGAAGAAGGTTGCTTGCTCTTTCCAGGTTCTCTACACCTGGTTCCTCAACCATGTTGTCACTCATAAGACGAAAGCTGCGGACTTAGTAGAATATGCCCTGTGTTGTGATGTAGAAGCCAGAAGTGCACGAGAATGGGTGCACACTTTAGAGAATCTCAGTGCTCTCAAAGTCTGTTGGTTCAATCATCCGTGTTGGAAAGATAGGCCTTCAATACTGTTCCAGTGCGGCAATTTCCAGAATGTACCCTTAATGGGAACCCAAGGCTGCATCAATTACAATCCTTCTCTCACCATCAGACAGCTTGGGTATCCTATGAAGAATGCACCCACTAAAGACATGTTGGCCCCAATCTTTCTCGATAAAGAAGATCCAAAGAACCAAGGCTTGCTTCAGAAAATTTCAAAG
This sequence comes from Astragalus membranaceus, assembly GCA_039519185.1. Lineage (NCBI taxonomy): Eukaryota > Viridiplantae > Streptophyta > Magnoliopsida > Fabales > Fabaceae > Astragalus > Astragalus membranaceus. The sequence goes on along the minus strand of CM076854.1, from coordinate 118,912,337 downwards.
GCTTGGGAGGGTGTAGTTTACAAGGATAAAGTGGAGATCACAAAGAAAACGGGTGATGTTACTTTCTACCAATGGCTTCACCAAAGAATTCAAAATGTTGGCCCGCCTCGTCAGAATTCATCGTCAGTTGGGAAAGAAGTCCCAGAGCTTCACGTTCCAAGTCTCAAAGAACTAAGTGAGGTCAAGTCTGCTTTGTTCAAGGTAGAAGAAGAAAAGAAAGCCTTACAAGATAAGTTGGGGAAAGTAATTTCTGAGAAGAGAAAGTTAGAGAACGAGAACGAGCGCAAGGCCGAAGCTCTCAAAGAAAGCAGCAAGAAACTTAAGAAAGAAGAGGAAAGTAATCAAGAATTGAAGAAATATCTGAAAGGTGCCAAAGATGAGTTGAAAAGATCGAATGCCAAGGTGGGTGAGGCCATGGTTAGAGCAAACGAATGGAGGAAGTTGTTCAAGAAGTCTGTGCAAAGTGAGAGAGCTGCAAAGGAATCACTAGAGGAATGCAAGAAAGAGTCTCAGTCTGTGGCGTTTGAGCTTGAAAGTCAAATAAGGTGCATCAGACAAGATAGAGGTGCAATTGAGAACATCCTTAGAGAGTATCAGCAGGCTTTAAGGATGGAGCAAGAGAATTCAGATGAGCTAAGAAGGAATCTGAGGCACATCAGTGATGCTTACCGACAGGTAAGAGAGGAGAGTCAGTACTGGGAATACCGTCTTCTCGAGCTAATGGGTAGGATTGAAAAGCAAGAGATCATAGTTGAGATGAGGGCAGAAATTCAACAGTGGAAGAACAAGTTCTCCAAATTGGCATGGTTGGCTAACCAGGCGGTGAGGGATGTTCCCAAGAGGTTGAGAAAGGCAGAAGCTGAGATGCTGCCTTACAACACTCCGGTGCGAGTATATGAATTCATGGAGTACTGCAGGTCTCTGACTGAAGAACTCATGGAAAGGGCAAGAGAAGCTGCTGCAGCTAGCAAAAAGGAGACGAACCAAGAGAAGATGAAGGCAATAGGTTTTTAGATTTAAATTTTCCCTTTTTTAGAATGTTCACTAGGAAATTGTAATTTTTCTTTTCTTAAAGGATGTTGTGTTTTTCTTTTCAAAGCGTTGTATTGCACATTTAAGGATATTGTATCTTGTTCTTGGAATGATTAAAGATATGATGCTTGAATGAAGTACGTTTATCTCACTTGTTGATCCCAGCCGCGTTATGTTCTTGAAAATATTTGAATATACACCTACGACAAGAGCAAGTTGCACTGTGATTCCCGGCAATAAACAACAGATAACATAAAAAAATCATGTGCATTACATTGCATTCATTAATTTGCTCCTTTGCTTATAAAAATGTTTTCAATTCAAACAGAAGATAAGGCAAGCTGGTGCGACCACATCCGTATTGGACACATTCACAGGCCAGAGGAATGGCAATCTTAGGTGACCCCGATCAACCTCAACCAGAGAATCAGAATCCTCCAGCTTCAGGCTCAGAGAATGGAAATGGAACAGGCCAAGGCCCCGAGGTACAGAATCAGAACCATTAAGCTCCTGGTAGCTCCAGTCAAGGTGATCCTGAGTTGAGAAATGAAATGAATGCCATGAAGGCACAGATGAGCGAGATGATGAGACTCCTGTTGTCCTTGAAGAATGGAAATGACTTTCAAGCTGCTCAGTGGCCTCCTTATGGCCTTCCTTTGGGTTATAGTCCTCCAAATCAAGGGGCTAACCCAGGAGCTGGTCCCGTGGCAATAGATGAGAATGTACAGCCAACGTCTGTCGGGTCAGAAGGAATGACTGGTGAACCCCAGGTTCAGATCCCGCATCCAATTGTTATACCTCAGCCTCCTCCTCAGAACCTCAGTCCATAGCCGGCTGCCTTTCCACAGACCCAAGGCTTCGTATCCGGAAACTCCGTTTACCCTCAGGTTCAGCACTCAATGCCTCCACCTCCTTATGGTGTAAGTCATTCCCCTCAAGTCTATTCCGCTGAGCACCAACAGACCAAAGAGCAGTTCCAGATGTTAGAAGAAAGACTAAGAATGATTGAAGGCTTTGGCTCCAGGGCTAGGGAGGCCAGAGACCTATGCCTTATTCCTGATGTGGTGTTGCCGCCAAAATTCAAGGTCCCCGATTTTGACAAGTACAGAGGTGCGACCTGCCCAAAGAGTCACTTGACGATGTATTGTAGGAAGATGTCTACCTACTCCCGTGATGACAAATTGCTAATCCATTGCTTCCAAGATAGCCTTGCCGGGGCATCCCTTAATTGGTATATGAAGTTAGAGCCATCCCAAGTCCGTTGCTGGAAGGATTTAGCAGATGCGTTCCTCAAGCAATATCAATACAATACGGACATGGCGCCAGACCGAACACAGCTGCAGAATATGAGCAAGAAGGAAAATGAATCATTCAAGGAGTACGCCCAGCGATGGAGGGCTTTGGCCGCACAAGTCACACCTCCTCTTTTAGACAAAGAATTGGTTTCTATGTTCATGGAAACCTTACCACCGCTATATTATGATCGTCTGATCAGCAGTGCATCATCCAATTTTTCAGATGTGGTGATTGTGGGAGAGAGATTGGAGAACGGATTGAGAAGTGGAAAGATTGCACAGGGGTCCACAAGTAACACAAGTTCCCAAAAAAAGCCATTCTCCGGCTTTCCCAAAAAGAAAGAGGGGGAAACCAATACCATCACTATCAGCCCACCATACCAGCCACCCAACATCCCAGTCCCCACTCCCACACAAACAACCCATCCATTCCAAAACAACAACCAAAGCAACCACCAAAGGACCTATCAAAACAGAACAACCTTTGACCCAATTCCCATGTCATACACAGACCTATTCAACTACCTCATCACCAATAAGCTCATCAATACAAGACCCATGAAACCTGTTCAACCACCTTACTTCAGAGGATACAACCCCAATAGTACCTGTGCTTTCCACGAAGGGGCAGTTGGGCATGTTGTGGAGGATTGCAAAGCCTTCAAGATAGTGGTGCAGGACTTGATAGACAAAAAAGACATAACTTTCAAGCAGGAGGATCCAAATATCACGACTAACCCGCTGCCTGGTCATGGGAAGCATGCCACTAATGCAATCATGGATTTGAAAGAGCAGTCCCTAATCAGATCAGTAGAAGATATTCATACTCCCCTAGAAATCATTCATGCAGAATTGTGCAAATGCGGGATTATTAGGATGGGCTGTGTTCAGAAAGGAGTTTGTGCTAATGTCAGCTGTGTAGGAGCATGTGAAGCATTCAAGGTGGTGTTACAGGATCTGATGGACCGCCACATCATCCAGGTGGGTATACAGGGGAGAGAGAAGGATGTTCTGACCCTCCAATCAGAAGAGAGCAGAGATGTGCAGAGATCTATCGAGGTGCCATACAGTCGGAATTCGGCTGTGGCAAGACCAAAGACTATTGTGATCCCAGTTCCAGCTCCTAGCCAGAAGAACACTGATGTCCCATGGAGCTACAGTGTGCCAATTCCAGCTCCGAGATCTCAAGCTGCTCTTGACATCACCAATATTGCAGGAAGTAGTGGGGTAACTAGAAGTGGGCGTGTGTATGTTCCCCAAGCTCAGGAAGAGGGTCCTTCTAAGGCAACAGAAAAGAGAATCCGAAAAGGAAAGAATGTAGAGCCGGAGCCTATGATAAATAGGAAGGTGTCAGACCCAGAGGTCGCTGAATTCTTGAAGATAATGCGGCAGAGTGACTACAAAGTGGTGGATCAGCTACACCACACCCCAGCCAAAATTTCCATCATGTCCCTACTACTAAACTCAGAAGCCCACCGTGACGCCTTGGTTAAAGTACTGAATGAGGCCCATGTCGCCCAAGATATTACTGTCAATCAGTTGGATGGTATAGTTGGGAACATCGTTGCATCTAATTACATTACTTTCATTGATGATGAGCTCACCCCAGAAGGGAAGGGGCACAATAAGGCGTTGCATATCTCAGTGAAGTGCGATGAATATACGCTCTCCAGGGTTCTCATTGACAATGGATCCTCATTGAATGTTATGCCCAGATCAACAATGAACAAGTTAGAGGTAGATTGTTCCTACATGAAACCCAGCTCAACCCTGGTCAGAGCCTTTGATGGGTCTAAGAAAGAAGTCATGGGGGAAATGGAGTTTCCAATGCAAATAGGGCCTGAGGTGTTCTATGTGATCTTTCAGATTATGGACATTGAATCCTCATACAGCTGCCTCTTGGGGAGACCTTGGATCCATTCTGCAGGCGCTGTCCCTTCAACACTTCACCAAAAACTCAAGTTTATAGTCGACGATAGGCTTGTAGTTGTCTTTGGGGAGGAAGAGTTCACAGTCAGCAAGCATGTCCCCTCTCATTATATTGAAGCTGCAGGGGAATCCCTTGAATCCGCCTTTCAATCCTTAGAAATTGCGAACGCTGTGTTCGTAGGTGAAGAATCCTCAGTACCTGTACCCAAGTGGTCCAATGCTGATGTTATGGTAGCAAAAGTTATGCTGAAGAGTGGCTATCAGATTGGGAAGGGGCTAGGAAGATCTAAGCAAGGAATTCTGTCACCCGTACATCTTCAGGAATACAAGGACAGACGTGGGTTAGGCTATGGGCCCACTCCAGCTGATAAGAGAAGAATGGCTGAGGAAAAGCGTGAGAAGAGATTGGCTAGGCTTCAGGGGAGAGAACCCAGATTGATGATGGTCCCCATAGATGACCTCAAGCGGAATTTCAGGAGTGCTGGCATGCTGATCCCCAATCAGATAGCTGTCATCGAGGAAGAGTTAGTTGAAGAAGGCGAGGGTCGGGGCCTGGTCCGTCGCAGTGTTGCAGGAGAAGAAATTGGCAACTGGAAGATCGTCGATTTCCCTGTTGTTTTCATTTCAAAGTAATGATCTTTGTAATGCAAATCCTTTGGCTCTGCCCAAGGCCTTAGGACAGTTTCATAGGGGCATGCATGTTTTCTTTTAGATATCATCTATCGACAAAATGTAGTTTTGAATTCTCAAATGAATAAAAATAGCCTTTTTGCGTCTTCATTTTGTGTCTCTATTTTTGCTTGTTCATTGCTTTTCTATTCCCGCAAATGCAGATCTAAAATGAATACCTCTGAAAATAATGATGCCAGCGGCCCACATGTTAATTTTGATTACCCCGTTAATCAAGCTGAGAAGGATGCCGAGGATGACTGGGAAACTCCTCCGGAATTGATGAGAATGGTTGAGCAAGAAGAAAAGTTTATTCAGCCACATGGGGAAACTATTGAGATCATCAATTTAGACACAGAGGGCGAAAAGAAAGAAGTCAAGGTTGGCACTTCAATGAAAAAGAGTGAGCATGAGAAGTTGGTTCAACTCCTGCGTGACTACATTGATGTCTTTGCATGGTCGTATGAAGATATGCCCGGGTTAGATACTGATATAGTGGTGCACAAGCTGCTAGTCAAGCCTGAGTGCCCTCCGGTTAAACAGAAGCTAAGGAGGATGAAGCCTGAGATGTCTTTAAAGATCAAAGACGAAGTGAAGAAACAATTTGACGCTGGTTTCCTAGCCGTAGCCAAGCATCCACAGTGGGTGGCTAACATTGTGCCAGTGCCCAAAAAGGATGTAAAAGTTAGAATGTGTGTCGATTACAGAGATCTGAATCGTGCCAGTCCCAAAGACGATTTTCCCTTGCCCCATATTGATGTCCTAGTAGACAGCACAGCACAACACTCCCTTTTCTCCTTCATGGACGGGTATTCAGGGTATAATCAGATTAAAATGGCTCCTGAGGATATGGAGAAGACTACTTTCACAACTCTCTGGGGAACGTTCTGCTATCAGGTCATGCCGATTGGGTTGAAGAATGCCGGCGCTACTTACCAAAGAGCTATGGTCACGTTGTTCCACGATATGATGCACAAAGAGATCGAGGTGTACGTGGATGATATGATCGCAAAGTCCAGAACAGATGAAGAGCACGTTGTTAATTTGCGGAAGCTCTTTGAACGGTTGAGAAAGTTCAAGCTCAGGTTAAATCCAGCTAAATGCACCTTTGGGGTGAGATCAGGAAAACTATTGGGGTTTATTGTCAGTCAAAAGGGGATAGAGGTTGACCCAGACAAAGTGCGTGCAATTCTCGAGATGCCTGCTCCTAAGACAGAAAAAGAAATTCGGGGTTTTCTCGAAAGACTGGACTACATTTCCAGGTTTATCTTCCAGCTAACTGCTACATGTGAGCCGATTTTCAAATTGCTGTGCAAGAATCAAGAGACTAAGTGGAATGATGATTGCCAAGAAGCTTTTGAGAAGATTAAGAAATACCTGCAAGATCCGCCTATTTTAATGCCTCTGGTGCATGGCAGACCTTTGATCCTGTACCTGACCGTGCTAGAAAATTCAATGGGTTGTGTGTTAGGACAACATGACGAAACTGGCAAGAAAGAGCACGCAATTTATTATCTGAGCAAGAAGTTCACCGATTGTGAGACGAGGTATTCGTTACTAGAAAAGACTTGTTGCGCCTTGGCTTGGGCTGCTCATCGCTTGAGGCAATACATGTTAAGTCACACCACTTGGTTGGTGTCAAAGATGGATCCTATCAAGTATATCTTCGAGAAGCCTGCGCTTACAGGAAGAATTTCCAGATGGCAGATGCAGTTGTCAGAATATGATCTTCTTTATGTCACTCAAAAGGACATCAAAGGTAGTGCGCTAGCTGAGTACCTGGCACATCAGCCTATTGAAGATTACCAGTCGATGCAGTGTGATTTCCCAGATGAGGACATTATGGCTTTAGTTGAAGAAGGAAGGTCCCCAGAGAATGAAAGGTGGAGAGTAGTGTTCGACGGTGCTTCCAACAGCTATGGGCACGGGGCTGGGGCAATGCTGGTGTCCCCTGACAATCGCTTCATACCATTCACTACTAGATTGAGCTTCTATGTCACAAATAATATTGCGGAGTACGAGACATGTATTCTGGGTATTCAGGCAGCTCTAGACTGGAAAGTTAAAAGATTAGATGTGTATGGAGACTCGGCCCTAGTTATCCATCAAGTGAACGGAGATTGGGAAGCCAGAGATCCCGAGTTGATACTGTACAGAGACTACATCCGAGAATTGGTTGAGTCCTTTGAAGAAATCACATTTCAACATCTTCCTCGCAGAGAGAATCAGTTGGCTGATGCACTGGCCACTTTAGCTTCAATGTTTAATATCAATTGTGATAAGAACTTGACCCAGATCAGAATCCAGCATCGAGGTTTGCCGGCACACTCCTACTCCTGCGCAGCAATTGAAGATAACGGAGATGATAAACCTTGGTATCATGACATCAAGCAGTATATCCTCCAGGGGCATCGGAAAATGATAAAAGAACACTTAGAAGGTTGTCAATGAATTTCTTCTTGAGTGGCGAGGTGCTCTACAAGAGGAATCATGATAAAGTACTCCTTAGGTGTGTGGCAAAGGAGGAAGCAGAAAGGATCATGAAGGAGGTGCACGAGGGCTCGTTTGGGACTCATTCCAACGGGCATACTATGGCAAGGAAGATATTAAGGGCTGGCTACTATTGGTTGCAGATGGAGTCAGACTGCTACAGTTTTGTAAGAAAGTGCCATAAGTGCCAGATTTATGCCGATCACATACACGTGCCACCGGCTTCATTAAATGTCTTGACTGCATCCTGGCCATTTTCAATGTGGGGCATGGATGTCATTGGTCCCATAGAGCCCAAGGCGTCAAACGGGCACCGCTTCATCCTAGTTGCAATTGATTACTTCACCAAATGGGTTGAAGCTGCTTCATATTCCAGCGTAACCAGTTCTGTGGTTGCCAAGTTTGTAAAGAAGGACCTGGTGTGTCGCTATGGTCTCCCGGATAAAATCATCACGGACAATGGTAGCAATCTAAACAGTAAGATGATGAAAGAATTGTGCACAGAGTTTAAGATCAGACATCACAATTCCTCTCCCTACCGTCCAAAGATGAATGGGGCAGTCGAAGCAGCCAATAAGAATATCAAGAGAATCGTGCAGAAGATGGTAGTAACCTATAAAGACTGGCACGAGATGCTTCCCTTTGCTTTGCACGGGTATCGCACCTCCGTACGCACTTCGACCGGGGCAACCCCCTTCTCTCTAGTGTATGGGTCAGAAGCAGTTCTTCCCATTGAAGTTGAGATACCCTATCTACGGGTGCTGATGGAAACCAAGTTGGAAGAAGCAGAATGGGTCCAGGCTCGTCTGGATCAGCTGAATCTCATTGAGGAGAAAAGAGTTGCTGCCCTGTGTCATGGTCAGTTGTATCAACAAAGGATGAAGACAACTTTCGACAAGAAGGTTCGTCCTCGAGAATTCAGCAAAGGAGACCTTGTGCTCAAGAAGATCCTGCCTATCCAGAGTGACCCCCGTGGGAAATGGACTCCTAGCTATGATGGACCATATGTGGTGAAGAAAGCCTTTTCTGGAGGAGCATTGATACTCACCAACATGGATGGTGAAGAACTCAAGAACCCAGTCAATTCAGATTCAGTCAAGCAATATTACGCCTGAGAAAAATAAGAGAAAAAAGAGAAAGATGAGCCAAGCAAGAATTAGCTCGCTAGGTTGAAAACCCGAAAGGGCGGCCTAGGCAAAATTGAGCGACCCGATGGATTGAAAACCCAAAAGGGCGATCCAGGCAAAAATTAGGGTCAGAAAAGTTGGACGTAAAAAGAAAATGGGCAAGTAGTGCTTCCAAAAGCTTGGATAAAAGGGTGATCAAGGCTGCAAGTATGAGCGGTTGGCATCGAACGCTCCAGAGACAAAGAATATTCATCAGATCTGCTGCGTCCATTCTCCTTTTTCTTTTTTCTTAGTTTCAGGAAAATTTCCAATGTACCCTTTTCAGCCAGCGTGACATTCTGCGCGTCTGACTCCCGTATGAATAAAAGTCCAAATTTTTCACTCTATCAGTTTGCTGTCTTATCATTGCTTTCTTTTCATTTCTGATTTTAAACTACGTTTTATGGTAGATGATAAATAAATCACGAAAATGTGCATAAGTCATAGCATTAAGATCGTTGCGAAATTTTTGAAAATGATAACAAAAAAGATAATCTTTCAGTCAAGTAAGCTCACAAAAATCAAATAAGAAGCGCTGATTGCATTAAAACAAGAGGACGAAGCTCGGCTCCCGAATAAGTATCATAGATAATCATGGTGTCTCATAACGCAAGTCCCGCGAGTTGGTCGGACCAGCAAAGGAAAAGCCCCAAAAAAAGGGAAGAGAAAAGAAATGGTTGAAAAAGCAAAAGAGCAATAAACAAATAAAGTCATGCATTACATTCACCAAGCATAAAATCATGCACTCATCAGACATAGAAAATAATAATAATAAAGTAAAGAAAAGAGAAATTCAGGCATTTACATTACATTCATCATAAGAAAAAGAAAAAGAAAATGGCAATCATGGCATTTGCATTGCATGTATGGGTTCATTTTTCAGCTACAGACAAGTGAGAGAGGATAAACACCGCGGTGTTAATGCTCGCCTTCAGATTCCAGAAAATGCTCCCCCAAGTTGGGAGTTTAGAAAAAAAAGAAAAGAGAGAAACAAAAAAAAAGGAAAAGAAAAAAGAGAAAAGAAAAGAGAGCGCTCAGGCGCGTATTGCGGATTGGAGCCCAGAGAGATCATCGCTCCCTTCTGCCCAGGTCTCACATCGTGTACGAGCAACGCGATGGACCGCAGCCCCATGTGAGGTTCAGCGGAATAGTTGTATCAGCCTAAGATACAGTGGACGCTGTGCATTGATCAGTATATCAGTTCCGGAGCTGATAACGATCCCCCCGGTCGCTCGAATGACCAGAGATTCTGAGGATGCGTGCTCCTCAAAGCCACGTGCAAACTCGGATTCGCAAGGATTCGTTTACGGGTTTTAGGCAGCCTGGCATTTTACCGCTTTCTTTATCGCTTTCTTCATTTAGCGCTTTCCTTGCCTTTCGCAGTTAGCGTGCATGTTGTTAACCACTTCGTTTATCGTTTCCTCATCAACGCTCCAAGTGTTGATTCAAAAAAAAAGAAAAAAAGAAGAAACAGAAAAAGAAAATTCGGGTTTCTCCAAGTAGACAAAATTGGTATAATTTCTGAATTCTTTATTCATATTTTATCTTCGAAATATGTCTCGGCCAATTCATATTTCTTGATAAAATCCAAATAAAGAGGGGCAGCTGTCATACCCCAATTTTGTCCGTCTAATTGGAAAATCCCAAAAATTTTATCGCTTCGCATATTGTTCTAAACGCGGGTGTATTTGGCACTCTAGGCAACGATTTTGTTTGGCGCTCGTTGCTTTCAAAAAAAGAGTCTAAAAAATATAATAACAATAATAATAAATAACGCGAGCGCGCGTTTCGTCTCGAGTCGTGTGAGTAATTGGGTCGGTGCGCGTTTATTTTTACCGTTTTCGTTTTTAGAAAGTGAGGATAAAATAAAATCGGTTTTAATAACGTACGCGCGTGCGTATTCAAATCGCGTACGCGTTCATAGCCTTAACGCGAGCGCGTGTTGGTTGCGAATCGTGCACGAGTGGTTGCGTCGGTTCGTGTTGTTTTTACCGCTTCTTTTTATTATTGTTAGTGACATAAAAAAATGGTAAAGATAAATCAATCAGCTGTCCTTTTATTTAAACTTGTTACACATATGAACAATAATTTAAGGTAAATAGTACTAGAAAAAAAGGAAGTCAACTTTCTTTTACATTTGGACAAAAAATAAAATACAAAAAGAGTACAAGAAAAACAATAAAGCAAAAAAATCAAAAAAAATGGGACAGCAACATATGCGAGTGGTTGCCTCCCTTTCTCTATGAAGCTACAGGCCCAAGTTCTTTCTTCCTGTCCCTTTTGTTTGGCTTCCATTTTCAGCAAAAACATTGCTGCAGTGGCAGCAGCCCTGCTGCCATCCTTGCTGCTCCCTTGCTGCTCCACTGTGTCACTGCTGCCAACAGCTTGGTTTCCTATGAGCTTTGATCCCCTGCATTAGCATCCACACCTACGCCACATTTTTTGCCTATAAATGCAATAAACAGAAACAGTGTTAGAGGAGACAGTAAGCAATATACACACACAGACAGAAAATTCCTCACTGAAAACAGATACAGAAAAATACAGTTGGAGGAGATACACAGTGAATAGAGAAATCAGTTTAAATCAGAGAGCACAAAGAGGTTTTAGTTCCAAAGGAAGCAGTAGGCAAGAGGGGAAGATCGTTTTTTACCGCAAGGAAATCAGGTTGGTCCCTCATAAATATTATACTTATCTGCTTATTGTTTCAAAGACATACTGAACCCTTTTTATTTATAGTTTCAACTACCTATTTGCCAATCAGTCTTTGTAGAACAAAAAATAATGCAATATAAATCTGTTTGTTTCAAAGAGGCAGAGAGGAACAATAACTGGAGAAAATCTTTAGCCACACTTTTATTGTTGAAATCAATTAGGTTTTTAAAAAACTATGAAATAAATTAGGGGAGCAAAAGCAAAAATTAGGAGTAGAAGAAAAAAAAATGAAGAGGCGTCCCCCCATACCACCATCATCTTCGGCCTAGACCAACAACCACACACAGAGACACAGTCCTATCCAGAATAACAAAAAAAATTTTAGAGAATCAGAGAAAAACGAACCTCCGGTGAAAACCACCACCGCAAACCACCGTTGTTGCCGTCACGAACCTCCGCACCAATGCCGCCGTAGCCTCACCGGAAAACAGAACCACCCCTAGACGCTGTCGCGAACCCATAGACCACCATACCACCCCCAAACGACCACCACCACTGTCCAAAAAACGCCACCACGAACGGTTGCCACCACCCAAAACCACCCTCAACAGCCACCGCCCCAACGTCGCCACCACCGTCGATCGAGAGGAGAAGGTGAGGTGCGATTGAGGGAAAGAAAGAAGAAAATCGAAGCTAGGGGATGAGGGGAGTGGGGATCGGCCGCAGCAAGGAAGAGAGAGAGGAAATTTTTTAGGTTTTACAAATTTGGGGGTGGGGGCGCCGCGTAGAGAAGAGATGGGATTAGGGTTTCTAAAATTAGGTTTTCTTTTTATAGTATAAGTGCAGGGGAACTTTCGTCTTTTCACATTTTTTAAATTTTTCAGACTTCTACTAACACCCCTGGAGTTTATTTCGCGCACCTCCCCTAAGCCCATCAGAAAATAAAAAGCGCAGCCCAGCTTACAAAACAAGCTGGGCTCACTATCTGCACCCCAGTTTTTATAATACAGCCCTCCTATATTTACACCCTTATTTTACTACTGCACCCCCCTGTTTCCTTTTTTTTATTTTGTTTCTTTCCCCTAAGCGAACTTATTTTTTTCACAAACCTTTTTTTTCCCAAATAATGGATAAATGTTTCCCCGAACAAAAATTAATCCAATTGCGAAAACTCTTCAAAATCAAACTTTGTTAATAGTCCCATGAAGCCTTTGCTTGCGCGATTATTAACAATGAGGTACTAGTGGCGATCACTTGGAGCCTTTGCTCAATTGATCATCATGAAAGCTCAACTTTCACAATTCAACAAGATAAAGAACAAAAACCTTTTCCTTTCTAAAATCATTTTCAACCCATCGTCGCTAGTGGTTAATCAGAACCTTTGTTCGTCTAGCCATTGGTGGCGATGTCTTTTCCCCAAACAACAACAAGCGATGATCACTCATAACCTTTGTTAGTTTGATCATTCGTGCCAATCAATCTCTTTCGAAAACCACTTTCAAAAAGGCAAATAAAAAACGGATTGCTACTAATAGTCAAACAGAACCTTTGTTCGTCTGACTGGTGGTAGTGACTCTCATTTTCAAGAGTACTTAGCAGTGATTACCCATAACCTTGGTTAGTTTAATCATTCACTAAATGCTCGTCCTATTTCGAAAACTCACTAAAAAGATAAAAGACAAAAACCTTTTTTCAGGATAAAGAAGAACTACGTAGCTTTGAGTTCTCCATCGCACCGGGAGATACGTAGGAGCGGGCCTTGTCCTGTCAAGCGTTTTTTTTCTAAAAACCCATTCTTCCCCCTTTTCCTTTTCTTAATAAATAAAGATTTTCATTAAGAATTTTTCAATAAGAAGTAGAGAGGCAAAATTAAGTATTTTCAAGTCAACACACTAAAACCACACATTTAATTAAAGGTTCCCTCTCAGTAGAGAGGACGTGTGGGGTGCTAACACCTTCCCTGCGCGTAACCGACCCCCGAACCCTATTCTCTAGTTTCGCAAGACCAATCGCTTTCAAAAAAAAAAGGTTTTCCTAATATTTTCCTTAATAAATATTGGTGGCTGCTTCATTGTCTTAGGAAAAGTTGTGAACGAGGAAGGTTCTCCCTCGGGGACTTTTTCGGGCGCAACAGTTGAAACTTTAATATTTGATTAAAATATTAAAATGAAACAAAGAAGAATTGTTACCTTTGTTGCCGAGGAACTTCCTTTTTTCATATAATATTCCATCTGAAAGAATTGTCCATGTTTGATTCCACACATGCTCTGGTCTATTTATACCATTTGATAATAGCATTACAACAAACAATTTTCTCAAGAAATAGCCAGTACCCCAGTGACTTGCTTCCTTAATTGCATTAACAAACTCATCGTCATCCTCAAGTAAACCTAGAGTGAAACATGCTGCCCTATAGGTCTCATGTACATCAACACCAACCTTTCTTATATCTTTGAAACTCAATGGCCCTTTTGAGTAATTCAACAACATTCTCAGATAATATAGTTCACCTGTGCTTGGTGGAACCCAAATGAGGCGTCCAACAGTATACCCTTTTTTCCTAGGTTTCCACAACCTCTTGCTTTTGACATAGACAAATTTGGAGACAAGCTGTAAATAAGTTAAATTTCTAGCTTCAGGGTACATTTTATTTGCTTCAAACCAGGCTGTAAACATAGATTCAGTTACATTTTATTTCGAACCACCTTTTTAATGTCATCATAGTCATTGTAAAGAAGACTATGTTCCCCAGGTAAGTGAAAGAACAATCTCTCTACAGCAGGCTTTCTGGCATGGATCGAGAATGACAATATTCTCCAACACGCCTCACTTGAAGAAATATATCTACAATCAAGGTATTGCTTGATCTCATCTAGAATTGGTGTCTGATTTGATGTTTCGGGCTGTGATGACACAATAGCAGCAGTAATCCGGTCGTAACCCTTATTGATATACTTAAATAAGTATTTGATAGAAGCTCCTTGGTTACACCACTCCATGTTGATATGAGCTTGATACTTTAATAGTAAGAATGGATTGTAGGGCACAATATGTCTATTGTCAAAAGTAAAATTATTCTTCTCAATTGTGCGTCCATTGTTTCTCCTTCTGTAGATTGGAAACCCATCTTTATCAACTACTGTTTAATCTTCAAAAGGCTTTGGAAAAAATTTGGTGCATTTATTATTTTTAGTGCAAGTAGAGGAAGGATTAGATAACCACATGGTCCATGCACCATATGTGTTTTGACTAAGTTGTGCAAAACAAATTGGTTAGTCTCATCTGGAATTTCCGCTGAAATGATGTTGTTAATATCTTCAGTAGTAGGATACTTGCTTGTAGGATGCAAAAATATGATTATGTGAGCATGTGGTAATCCTCTTTTCAGAAATTCTATGGTGTGCATATCTGCATTTGGAAAAATAAAAATTTAAATAAGTTGTCAAAATAAAGGAAGATAAAAAGGAAGCAGATTAGGATGGAGCTTACATGCAAGTACTCTACCAAAAACATGTTTCTTTGTCAAATCATCTATCATCTCTTCCAGTTTTATTTTGAAAACTCTGGCTACAATATTTGGGCGATCATTTGCAGTTAAATTCATTGGTCGGAGCAACCTTTGAATTTCGGGCCACTTAGGATTGCAAGTGAAAGTGATAAATAAGTCGGGAAATCCAACATGACTACAGATTGCCATTCCATCAAAATATAATTGATCCATGTACCTTTTACTTCCAACAAAGGAAGATGGAAAAACTATTCTTTTTCCTGTGCTTGATCCTTGAATTTCATCACGGATGTCAAATTGTATCAAATTGCTATATTCATCGACTCTCAAAGTTGACTGATTTTTCTAATAAAGTCTAATCTATCTGATTCCATCATGCTGTAACCGTCCACCAAAAACTGTTGAAATAATCGTCTGGATCTCAAAAGAGTTTGAGCTTCTTCGGTTCTGGATTGAATACGAAAAGTCAGCCACTCTCGTATTGTAAGACGATATCTCTTACTCTTTTTCTGGGCACCCATGTCTCTATGAAGCACATCTTTCCTATAACCATCCTCACCAAATGGGAAAAGTAGGGGATATTGGTAACCTAGGTAGCTGGTATGTAGCTCATTAATTCTTTTCAAATTCCCACTACGATACTCCATAATGATGTCTCTTGGTGTAGCAATGTCAACATCTCCAACTATAAGAGCATCAACTTCAGAAACAGATGGTTGATTGTAAATTCTTCCATCTATTGCTCTTTCTGAAATAAGTTTTAATTTCATGTTTGGTACATTCATCCCTTGCAACCTGTCCCTTGCCATCCTAAATGACTTTGCATGAGTATTGTGTTCATCTAGCATTTCTTTCAACTTGAGCACAATCTGTCTATCAATTTTAGTATTTTTCCTATCGTAAAGTAAGACATTTGTAAGGAAGTCGGAGTTTAAGACTAATTTGAATGCATTGAATAGGAAATTGAAAAGTAATGCAAATATTTATCCGAGGCTTGCAATTCTATGTTGGACCTCATTTTCTGAATCATAAATATATAGTTGTGAAAACTTTGGTATATCTCCAGGTTTAGGTAAGAGGCTGCCAATGCGGTGACACATTTGTCCTTGAATTCTCAATGTAGGTGGACCCTTTCCATCATTGAAAGTTCTATTTAGTTTAGCTCCTGGAGATGTGAATGCAAACATCATATATAAACACGAACATGCTCTTGATAGTTTTTGCTATCACTTGAGTCGTTGTCGAAGAGAAGATGGCGAAGATATTCTGGTGGCATCTTCAGTAGAGGTAATTGAATCGTTCATCTACTACAACACAATGAAAAATTAGGATTGGCAGCATGCCTGTACTTTTCAATACCCTCTTGGTACCACATTTTCGCTTCACACCATTGACACTCAAAAAGTGGGTCACCAATGTCATAGTAATCTGTGGACATTAGTGTTTTGAAATGTAAAATCTAGATTTAAAATTCTAGTAAATTGAAAATTGAAAATGCTAATATAAGGAAATCATGTATCTTAAGTAGGTCTACCTATATTCAAATTGGTTGTTTGTGGTGCTACATAGTCCCCTCCAAAAAAGTCACCCTCATCAGTAAGTGTAGACTGGATGTCATCTCCTGTTTGATTAAAGTTGGAAAGAAATATGAATGGT
This sequence comes from Astragalus membranaceus, assembly GCA_039519185.1. Classification (NCBI taxonomy): domain Eukaryota; kingdom Viridiplantae; phylum Streptophyta; class Magnoliopsida; order Fabales; family Fabaceae; genus Astragalus; species Astragalus membranaceus. The sequence continues at coordinate 118,895,937 of CM076854.1, read as the reverse complement.
TTGGCAGGAAATATAAACTATTATGACTGCCAGAGTAAATTTAAAAGTAACTCAATTACTTTGAAAATCATCTTCATCACTTGTTGAATCATCCACTAAACAATCTGTAGATGTCAGTGGGAATACTGGCAGTGGCATTGTTGAAGATGATGCACCTTGTGATTCAAAGGGTATATTTGAATTTACATATCCAAATCTATTCATGAGATTGATTCCTACATTGCCAATCTCAACAGCTTTTCTCTTCTTATGTGATCCAATGCTATTGGAAATAGGCTGAAAAGTTAGATTTGAACTCAAAGAATTGGTTGAATTAGCGAATCCATTACCCTGGTTCCTTTGATTGAGAGTTGTACTTGTAATGTTAGACAGTGGAGTTCTGACAGTTGAAGATGTGGCTGGGGTCTCATTTGGTCTACAATTTAAAGTGCAGAAATTGCCTCTTGTGGTATTCGGTACCTGATTACCATGGATAGCTGCATTGGAAATAGGAGCTGTGAGGTTGGACAATGGTGTTGTTTGTGACAAATTTGTTTGTGCCATTAAATTTTGAGGTGGGGTTCTTCTATAACTGAATCTGCCCTTTCCATGTAAAACCATCTTCCTTTTATTTCTTGCAATTGATGCTGCATTATTTTCTTTGTTTGGTTCCATATTGATACCTGAAACAAATTATAAGAGTTTTAGAAGTTGTTTTACACCATAAAATGCTGATAGCAGTAGTCTGAAGGTGCTATAAGTAGTTGAATGTCATAAGGTATGTAACAAAAAAATAAGGACAAACATAAAGACATTAAGGGTATCAGCCATTTGTTGATTTGTTTGAATGCTTCAATTCGGAAGACTGGTTCTATAATGAGAAAGAGTAGTATATATTTTTAAAATCATTTAGCATGGTTATGAATGGTAGATTTTGAACGAAGGAAACTAATGTAGAAGTAGTAGTACCTTGCTTCCCTTTTGTTGCTTGAAGATGTAGAAGTTTGATGATTATTTGGTTGTCATTGATAAAGGTGAAACTGGAACTAAAGACTGGAATGCTTGATATTTGTTTTTTGGGGAATATTTTGGTGATAATTTGATAATACAACAACTGTGAAGAAATTAGGTTGAAGGGTAAGGAGTAAGGTAGATGGTGTGTAGGGTCTTTTTCATCTCTATAATCTCTAAGTGTCTAAATCATAACTAAATTGCAGCTGAACAGATATTTTTAAAATGAAACAATTATAATTTAATAAAAATTATAATTACCATTCAAAAGTATGCTAAATTTGTGGCGCTAAAGGTATTTGGGTGGCTCCAATTTCTAAATAGGTTGATTAAAAATAAAAAATCTAAAAGTAGGGTGATTAGTAAGGTTGACAACTGACAGGATAAAACATGATGAGCATGGGGTATTGACTTTCTAGGTACGGTATTGTTAAGTTGATAAAGCTGAAGAAGTATTCCATTAAATTTTATATGTGTAGAGTGTGGTAGGCATGATATTTTATCAGCTATTTTTGCAAGATAATGATTGAGTCTCTGTTAGCATATCTTGAAAGGAGTGTATTTTATCAGCTATATTTGCAAGGTAATGTGACTTTGGTTCCCTTAGTTAGGTTAGTTATTATGATTAGTTATCAGCTATTTTATCAATTATTATTATTTGCAAGGTAATCCTACTATATATATATATATATATATATATATATATATATATATATATATATATATCTGCTTGGGCTACCCTATAATAGAAATTGGCCACTTTATTAGTATTAAATTAGTTAGTTTTGTAATGCCTTCTATTAATTTTTCCCAGTTCCTATTTTCAGACTACTTATAAAGACTACTCCAATTTTCTGCAATTGAACTCGTAGATTATGTAAAATAGTCTTCCTAATACATATGTTATGACAATAAACATTCCCATGGTTGCTAGTTATAAGACTTAACAGATGCATTACTACTACAACAATGCAAGAAACAAAGCAGGAAATGTGGCCAATCACAAATTCAGAATGGTTCATGTTTTATAGAGCAGCTGTGTAAAAAGACACCATATCAAACATGTAGAAGGTCTGCATTTTCCAGCACATTGATAATACATACAACATGTTCTCAGATAAAGTAGAGCCTTCTTCAGGCTACAGATTAAGCGATTAGATAGAATGCAAGTTTCAAAAGCAAGAAACATATTACACAGCTTATATAATCTCTTCCTGATGGTCACTTAGAATTACAGGGAATCCACAATATTACACATTAGGCATAGTTTGTTAGATATTACATTTTTGGCATAGTCTTTGGATAAAGCCAAGTTACTTAAAGAACAAAAGATGTGAGAAAAGGGTGTTCCAAAATCAAAGACTGGTGGTTTTCTAACTTGGAGAATGGCTACTTGCATACATTCAAGGTTCCTCAGTCTTGATTTTGAGTGGCTTTGCTGTTGAAGAGAATTTAGCACTTAAGTTTTGTGGACTCATTAAATCAATGCTACAACTGTCCTCAATATTTCTCTTTGCAGGTGTGAGTGCAACGATATTGTCTGGGTCGTGGTCTGCAGTTGCAGATAGTGATTGCTTTGACCATGCAAAAAAGATAGTGTAAGTTATTAGTACTGCCTTGAAAAATACTGATATTGAGCATCAAGACTGTATGCAACTATTGTGGGTGCTAAATAAATTTAAATCAAGATGTAACTTACAGAATCAAGGCGAAAATCTTCACTCATGACAGATTTGGTTTTATCCATTTTAGATTAATTCTGAATAAGAATTAATTATTATTAAAAATTAGGAATAATCTGTTACAAACAAAATATAGGGAAACAGGTTTGAGGATATATGCATTACAGTTTCCATGTTGAGATTTTCGCTGGAAATAGCTAAATTGTTTCCATCTTGCGATGTATTCTGTTAAGCATGAGGAGGTGATCAGTTTAAGATGACCTCAAATTGTTCATTATCTAAAGAAATATCCAAATAATTAATACATATGCAGTTTCCATTTCCTTAATTACAACTTAGGAATAATCTCTTAGAAATAAAAGATATGCAAACAGATTTGAGAGAAATAGATGTTACAGTTTCGATGATGAGATTTTGGCTGGAAATAGCTAAACCCTTGTTATTTTGTGATGTATTCTGTAAGGCATTAGTAGCTGATCAGTTTAAAATGACATGACATTACTAAAAATGTAGAGACATCAAAATAATGAATACCTCTGCAGTTTCCATTTCCTCCATTAGTTTTTCAATCCAATCTTTACTCTCTGAATATCTAACGACTGAAGCTTGGCGATTTCGGGGTTCAACCTTAACTCTAACAGTTAGGGAATGCTTCGGACCTATTATCCAAAAAAAACCTTTACTCTCTGAATGGCATGGGGTCATCCTCGCCTTCCTATTATCCAAAAAAAAAACGATGAAAGGAACAAAGATACAGTTAGGGAATGCTTCGAACCTATATTTCCTTCATTGATAGAAACATTAATAAAGGATAGATGTTAGTGATATTGAGGGAGTTGTCTCTTTCATTTTGTTGATCAAGTCAAGAGCGGAGGACTCGATCATCTGCTCAGAATCTTGATCCCAAAACAAAAAGTTATATTCTGCACCGTTGTTATCTTTGCCTCTGACTAATACTTTATACCTATTGAACGGCCAAATAAGAGAGGTTGATAAATTTGTTTTTACATGTTGCAGGTAAAAAAGAAGCTTCTCATGTAGAAAAACTAGAAGAACCTTGGCACAGGAGCTTGGTTTTGATGACCATCATGACAAACAAATAATTCACCAGATGGTTTTAAACCTTTCCTGCAATGGCCACAGCCGTGATAACTCCATCCGAACTGATTGACGACGATCCTTCCAGTGGTCATAACAGTAGTACATGTAGTATTCTATTGAGCATATATTAATTTGAGTGAATGTGTGTTAGTATGATTGAATTTTAACTGAGCACAGGTGAATAGGCGAAAGAGATAACATTCTTAAAGAGATGTTACCTGATATAGTTGCTTGATATTTGTAAGGCTGGTTGGTGGGGCCTTATACTTGAATCTGTCCAGATCGGAAAACTGGGCCCCCCTATGAACTGGCTCTGTGTTTGAATTGAAAGCTGCAATACGTTCTCTGGTTTGAGTCTGTGAATAGTATTACAAAGTAATCAACCATAGAGTATGAATGATAGAATTTAAGATAGTTAAGATAATAGTCAAGTTAGTGTACCTTTCTTTAAACTGAACAATTGGTGGTATTTGTTCATTGAGAAATATTTTTGAATAATTGTATGAGTTGGAGACTGCCACTGGATATGTTCCTTCAATACATGGTCAGAAAAAGAAGTCAACGTGGAGAAGAAATAAATTGGAATAGCGGATGAAATACCTCAATAGTTGAATTAACTGTTTATAGAGAAGGAAAAAACGAAGTATTAGAGTTAATATTGTATATACCATCTGTTGGTCTAATTCTTGCATATTTGATAACCAAAACGAAAGGTCCAGTGGTTTCCCTTCCGTGATATGCAGATAGGAACCTCGCCGAGTACTCTTGCCATAAAGTACATGCCAGAATGTTTCCACTAAGTCCAGATTAGCCACCAACAATGCAATATTTAAACTTGAGAGTTAGTTAGAATTCAGTTAAAATAGTAAATTAGATTTAAGTAGTGTGTTTGTTACCTTAAATCCATCAAGCGGAGAGACACCATGTTATTTGCACAATTAGTTTTAGAGAAGACAATTTGATGTACAGCTCCAATGACATCTAAGGAAAACATAAGTGAGTATTAAGAGTATGAAAGAGTTGAGGAAGTAACAGGTATGTTAGAATATTAATTGAGGAAGAGTTAAAAAACGATACCTACTAAAAGATCTGCTCTATACTTCCCATTAATTATGTCTCCGAAATCTTTAAATTTTAATTCCTCATTGGGGATTTCAGAGCTATCAAGTTCCCGTAGAAGGGTGGTGGGAGTGAAAACACTATAAAAAAAAAGGTCATTTGCAACGGCAAAGTCCCTCGCTAAATCACCTTATTCCCTCGCTAAAAGTCATTTGCGAGGGAATTAGCGAGGGACAACTTCCCTCGCTAATTCCCTCCTCGCAAATGAGATTAGCGAGGAATTTGGGTCCCTCGCTAATTAGCGAGGACAGTGTCCCTCGCTAGATCCCTCGCTACTGCTCAGCCACGTGGCCACGCTCCCTCGCTAATTCCCTCGCTACTGCTCAGCCACGTGGCCGTGTTCGCTCGCTAATTCCCACGCTACTGCTCAACCACGTGGCCACGTTCCCTCGCTAACCCCCTCGCTAATGCCCTCGCTACTGCTCAGCCACGTGGCCACGTTCCCTCGCTAACCCCCACGCTACTGCTCAACCACGTGGCCACGTTCCCTCGCTAACCCCCTCGCTAATTCCCACGCTACTGCTCAACCTGATGGAATTTTTTTTTAATTTATCTGCTTTTATACCTGTTTATTTTATTAATAAATAATAAAATCTAAAATACATAAAATAGTTTAAAATAAAAATTATCCAATAACATAAATTTTGAATCAACAACACTTAATCTGAAATGTTATAACAAAATATTTAATCAACAACACTAAAAGCTTCCACCATCAGACTCCTCAGCTTCCTCCTCAGCTTCCTCCTCAGCTTCCTCTTCATCTTGCTGCTACTCATTTTGCTGCATATTCTTAAAATACTTAAACATCAGCTCTTGCCTACAGGTCACCTTCTCATAATCTTACTGCATCTTTCTCATCGCCTCAGAGGAGGTCCTGACCTCCTGTCGAGTCTCGTGCAGCTCCTGCTCCAGCCGCCTAATATGCTCTGTCTCCGCAGGAGTAAAAGCTGGTCGACTCCGTCTTCTGCTGCTCTCGGCCCCAGACTGACTCATACATGGAGCCATGGTCCCCGTACCATACAGGCGACCCTTAGACCAACCTACTGTCTTCTCCCAATGTTTGTTTGCCAGATCTCTCATCTCAGAAGTAAGTTGGCCAAATGAATCAGGGTTCCAGCTGAGTCATGAACTCATTTATTTGCTCCTGTTTTAAATAACCACAAATTAGCGCTCCATTTTGACAATTGAACATTATATAATACAAATCAATATGTATATTTACCTGGGTCATCTTGGAGCGCTCATCAACATACTCGCCAGTGCCTTTCCTCACATGGGTGGCTCTATGCAGCTCAGGAGCAGTGATAGGGCGTCCTGCCTTCTTACTCTGTAAGATGAAACACATTTTTAAAAATTGCTAACTAATTAAATAATATAAAAAACACATAGATTTGAAAAATAATTTACCATTCTAGCAGCATGCAGAGCCTGGTTGATGGACCCACCGCAGTGAAGCGAGCCACCCTTTTCCGAGTTTCTATTATTTTTGGCTTTTGCAGCAGTTTCCTTGAAAGCCTCTGAAGCCCAATGGCTCTTGAAGGCATTCCAAATCTCATCACTCATGTAGGAAGGCTTCTTATCTTTACAGCGGAGCTTATAAAGAAAATCAGAAATTTGAGCGCCCATCCTTCTGAAAAAAATTCTCCGCACATTGTCATCGTCTTCTGTGTCCCAAGTTACCTTGGTCTGTATTATATTAAACGTTATTAAACATAAAATTTAAACAAACAATATAAGTAATGACAAAATAATTAACACTTACCCTAAAGAAGTCTAGCAGATCATTTCTGTCATCTTCTTCGACTTTGCTCCACTTTTTATGGAAGTTTTGAAAATATCGTTTGCGGATGACATGAGTGATGTTTGATGAAGCTACCTTTGCAGGAAGAAGCCTGCATATTGAAAGATATATCAAACAATTATCAAATATATATAAGTCGTTGAATAATTAACTTTAAAAAAACAAACAATATAATACTTACGCGTTACCACTGCTATAAATGACTTTGAGTCTGATACCATTAATAACAATCACCTCCACTCTCTCGTCATCAGTGGATGAATCAGCATCAACATTACCCCCACCAACATCATGTACATCATGCTGAATATCATCCTGGGGATCTGGTGTAGGCATAGATAACCCAGCTGATGGGCCTATATGTCCAGATGATGAGCCTATATGCCCAGGTGGTGCGCCAAACCCAGCTGCTGCGCCATACCCAGCTGATGCGCCATAACCAGCTGGTGCGCATCTAATCTAGCCTTATTATTGTCTTTGGTTTTATCTTTCACATTCATCACAGTGAAAAATATGTTGTCAAAGAAATTCTTCTCGATGTGCATAACATCAAGATTGTGCCTCAACAAATTATCTTTCCAATATGGGAGATTCCAAAATATGCTTTTTTTTTGTCCAATTGTGCCACCGTCCATAACCATCCACCCGGGTGAGCTCCCCTACCTCTGTGGCTTCTGGAAAATCCATAACTCTGCTCCAGATTTCACCTGATGTCAACAAAGGCGGTGGTCCATATGTTTCAACTGCCCCTTTCATGAAGGCCTTCTTGTTCTTTCTAAATTTATGATCTTGCGGTAAGAATCTACGATGCGAGTCAAACCAAGAACTCTTGCCCCCGTACTTTAGCGTAAACGCCTTTGTGTGTTCCATGCAGTGCGGACATGCATATTTACCGTGAGTCCCCCAACCAGACAACATACCATAAGCAGGAAAGTCGTTAATTGTCCACATCAATGCGGCTCTCATCATAAAAATTTTCTTTCGTGCTGCATCATATGTCAAAACACCCCCCCACAATCTCTTAAGATCATCAATCAGAGGTTCCAAAAAGATATCAATGTTAGCTTTTGGATTGGATGGACCAGGTATCAAACAAGTCAAAAACATATACGGTTTAGTCATGCACATCTCAGGAGGAAGATTGTAAGGGGTAACAATGACTGGCCAACAAGAGTAGGGTGACGCCGATGCTTGGATATATGGAGTAAACCCATCAGAGCACAAACCAAGCCGAACATTCCGTGGGTCTGAGGCAAAATCTGAATGCACTTGATCAAAGTGCTTCCACGCTTCACCGCCGGATGGGTGGCGTAAAATGTCGTCCGAGGTACGCCTATTGTCATAATGCCAAGTCATTTTCTGCGCAATTTCGGCCGATGCAAACATTCTTTGCAACCTTGGAACTATAGGCAAATAGAACATCGACTTTACAGGGATAGGTTTATAATTACGTTTTGCCCCTTTACGATCATGATACCTTGGGCTTCCACAGAATTTGCATTCAAGTAGCTCACCATCATTTTTACCAAATTCGTTGTTGTAAAACAACATGTGCCCTTTCTCACAACAATCAGTCTTCTTAAATTTCAATCCCAGCTTCGAAACTAACATCTTTGCTTCATAATAACTTTTTTGGCAAATTATCCTTATTAGGTGTTGCTTCCAACATCATTTCAGTCACATAGTCTAAACCCACCTCAGAAATATTACTCATGGACTTGAGAGCTAAAAGTTTCACACACATAGATAATTTTGAATGTGGCGAGCCTTCAAACAACGGTGTGTTTGAATCTCTTAACAAATTATAAAAAAAATTGTGCTTCTTCATTTGGAAGTTCATCATTATCATCATATTGAGGCTCATCAAATGGCACATTCACCCTGAGACCATCGCAAATCATGTTTTGCATCGACTCAAAAATTTCATTACGTGGAACACCAACACCAGAACTGCTTGAAGCCCCTATCTCAAAATTTTGAAATTGTTGTTCTCCATGGTCTACCCAAATTCAATAATTAGGCCTAAACCCCCAATGATACAAGTGATCCCTGATTTCATCATCGGTCATAATAGGTTCACCGTCGCATTTTAAGCATGGACATCTAACCCCTTTTTCCTGTTGAGCCAATTCATGTCGCCACGCTACCACAAGAAACTGTTCAACCCCAATTACAAAAGATTCCTTTAAACCCGCTCTTCTCGGATATAACCGATCATACACCCAATCACGATTAAATTCATACAAATTCATCTACACGTATTTAAGAAAACGTGTTAGATAACATTCCCAATAATATTTCAAGTTAGTGGCATCAATATGATCTCAGTGGAGATGATTTCGAGTCGAATATGGGGGTTAAGGACAGCACAAAACCCTTTTCCATCCAGTGAAGGAAGTTATTTCATATAACTCCCAACCTTACCGTTGCTAGTATCGTCTCGCAATTATCTCAATGGAGATGATTTCGAGCAAAATATGGGGGTTAGGATGTCCCTCACCCTTTTCCATCAACAACACACAGTCATCTAACCTAGGGTTCATCAAAACAATAATTAAATATTTTTCAATTAAACTAACCGTTATGAGATTGACGTCTGGTGCGGTTGTTCGGTGACGATGCGCACTCTGGTGCGGTTCTTAAACTCCAAACACCAACGATGTCAATCCTAAATCAATCAAAAAACATAAATCAAAACAAATTTAAAAAATCAATATCAAAAAAATATCATAAAAAAATATCAAAACCTACAAAAGGGAGAGGGCAGAAATTCGTGGGGGTGGTGGCGGCGGTGGTGGTGGTGGTGGTGGCGACGGCGGTGCACAGTTCAGGTTCGTAGGTGAGAGAGAGAGAGAGAGGCTGAGAGAGAGACAGACAGAAAGTAGGTGCTGGTGGTGGTGGGTGGTTGTGACGGTGGTGGTGGGTGGTTGTTGGCCGTAGGTGAGAGAGAGAGAGAGGCGGAGAGAGAGAGGGCGAGATGGCGGAGAGAGACAACGAGTAGAGAGAGGCGGAGAGGAGCTGTCGTAGGTAGGTGAGGATGGTGGTGGTGGTTGTGAGGGTGGTGGCGTTGGCGGCGTTTGGGTGCGCACCGTAGGAAGAGAGAGAGGCAGAGAGAGAGACGGTGAGGAGGCGAAGAGAGAGAGCCGGAGTGAGGAGGTGACGGAGAGAGGAGGTCGTAGGTAGGTGATGGTGGTGGTGGGGTGGCCGTCGTAGGTGAGAGAGAGAGGCGGAGAGAGAGAGGTGAAGAGAGAGATGCGGTGAGGCAACAGAAATGAGGGGTTCTGTTCTGAGATTCAGATTTGGAAATCAATTTGACATTAGCGACGGCATGGGCTGTCGCTAACTGTTACAAACATTTCCACGTGGTGCCACGCGTTGAACGGCAAAAAACCTTTGCGAGGGACACTATAGCCGTCGCTAATTTTTCCCACCCAGGCCATTAGCGACGGCCTTGCCGTCGCTATTGCTAACATTGCCGTCGCTAACGCTTAAAAAAATTCGACAGCTCTATGCCCTCGCTAATGCCGTCGATAATATCAGTTTTTGCGAGGGACATAAAGTCCCTCTCTAATTCCGTCGCTAAAGGCAACATTTTTTGTAGTGAAATGAGTTTGAACCCATGGTCGCAAGCTTTATATTTAAAATCATTAGGAGCAACATTGAAATTTTGCAGCTTGCATATCATTTCCTCTCGCACTCTATTAGTCCATTTATTGGTTTCTTCTTTAGGCACCAAAACTTGTATCTTATCCCCCTAAAAATATGAAAACCCTTACGAATGACTAACCAAAATTTGTGTTCAGATATAGGAAGGTGTGGTTTCGGTAACAACGAAAGACAGAGAAGTTATAAGATAAGAGTTAACCTTGGCATCCATGATAACCATCTCCAAATGGCTTTCTTGTTTGTTGTTTACAACTGTCCAAACGTCGGTTATGCGCACAACCACTATCCAAACATCTTTCTCCCGATTGATGTTTGCTATAGTGTCAAACCTTCTTGCCATTTCCTTAACATAGTGAGGAATTTTGTTAACAGGAAACTTTAAACAAATTATTAGAGCAACAGAAGGCTACGACATTAGGAAGCCACATTAGGAAGCACAAAATCTAAAAACAACAGATTAAACAAGAACAGATTATGAACCCAAAAATTTAGAATAAAAGTTTAAACAAAATGTTAAAAGTCATATGTTATACCACATTAAGAACCCAAAGAAACAGTCTAAGTAAAACAGATTTTAAAATGAACTAAAAATGATAGTGGTTAAAAATGACACCAACTGAAAATGATAGTGGTTACAAATGACAACAACTGAAACATAAAAAATAAATAAAGTAAAACCCAAATGCCAAGATACCCAAATGATAGCAACTGAAAAGTAAAAATTAAGTCAAAATAACAGATTTAAAAGTTGCATAAAAAAGGAATTTTCCTATAGAAACAGAAAATTAGTAATAACTGAAAAACAAACGTAACAACAAATCCAACAAAAAATAGAACCCGAAGTTGTAGTTTGAACAAAAAAGATAACCTAAAACGACCAAAAAGAAGATGCAAGCGAAGATTTAGGCTTACGTTTATGGAAGATGAAAGAGAAGATAAAGGCTTTCCGTGGATGTTGTGAAGAAGATGCAGCAACTGGTTTATCCTGGAAACAAAAAGGTGAAACTGTTATTACAGAGTAACCTAAAACGATTACAGCGAGAAGAGAAGGGAAAGAGGAATAGTGACTGAAGGAGTAAAAAATCGACCAAAAAGGGTGTTATACGTTTATGGAAGCGTGACTTACGTTTATGGAAGCCTGACTCTCGTGAAGAAGATGCAACAGCTGTATTGTTTGATGAAGTTCAAGGAAGATGCAGCAGCTGATTTGTTTGATGAAGTTCAAGGAAGAAGAAAGGTAGAGACTTGAGAGAAGGAATTGCTCACTGTGAAGAAGAAGCAACCAGTGATGAGAGTGATTGATTTAGTTCTGACTTACTTTTTGATAAAGGTCGTTTCATTTGTCCAGTCAAAGTTACTATTTTCGTGAATTTAGTAGTTAATTGAAACTGGGTAATAATGGTGGCAAAAAACTAATTGAAACTGGGTGAATTTAGTTCTGATTTAGTCTTTGCCGTCAAAAGACTAATTTATCCTTTGGCAGGAATTTTGGTTGTAAGTAAAATACTGGGTGGCAATTAGTGAAGGAGACTAATAATGGTAGAACCTGAAGTTGTAGTTCGAACAAAAAAGATAACCTAAAACGACCAAAAAGAAGATGCAAGCGAAGATTTAGGCTTACGTTTATGGAAGATGAAAGAGAAGATGAAGGCTTTCCGTGGATGTCGTGAAGAAGATGCATCAACTGGTTTATCCTGAAAACAAAAAGGTGAAACTGTTATTACAGAGTAACCTAAAACGATTACAGCAAGAAGAGAAGGGAAAGAGGAATAGTGACTGAGGGAGTAAAAAATCGACCAAAAAGAGTGTTATACGTTTATGGAAGCGTGACTTACGTTTATGGAAGCCTGACTCTCGTGAAGAAGATGCAACGGCTGTATGGTTTGATGAAGTTCAAGGAAGATGCAGCAACTGATTTGTTTGATGAAGTTCAAGGAAGAAGAAAGGTAGAGACTTGAGAGAAGGAATCGCTCACTGTGAAGAAGAAACAACCAGTGAAGAGAGTGATTGATTTAGTTCTGACTTACTTTTTGATAAATTTCGTTTCATTTGTCCCGTCAAAGTTACTATTTTGGTGAGTTTAGTAGTTAATTGAAACTGGGTAATAATGGTGGCAAAAGACTAATTTTTTTTTAATCAAACAGGCGGTCAGCCCGAATTTATTAATAAAATAAAGAGAGATATAAAAAGCACAAGGGGGGACTAGACCAAAACCCTTGGTAATAAGGACAATAATAGAATGCCCAACAAGGCCTCTAAAATAAACAACCATAGAACTCTAATGGAAGAAATTCTAAGGCGAACAGAAAACCCGAAAGGAGGCAGGGCAACACCTGAGAGTCCCCACACAACCTCCACCCACCACCTCCTGAACTCACACTCCAAACCACAACAACCTGCATCACCTCGCTATCCTCACATTAAGCACATCACAAAGCATCGAGGTTAGAGGTGGAGGCCCGGAGACGATTGGGAGGGGGCAAAGAAGCAGAAGGCAAAGGGGGAGGAGCCCGGTGATCTGCAAACTGCAATCTGGCGTCCGACAAGGTACAAACTATCGAATCAGCACCCACCGACAGCACACCCTCAGACATCCGGCGCCGTGACTCCAGCCACCATCGCGAAGTCGTGTTACCGGCCAACACCGCGACAACACCTAGCTTGATCGAGGTAGCCGAGCCACCAACCACCACCGCGGCCTTGCGCCCCGGGTCAACACCGTGGCACAATCAAGCAAAACTGCGAGCGACAGGGAGAAGTGCCCACGACAAAAGGAGAGGAGGCGTGACTGCGGGTCCAAAGTCCGAAACGACAGCCACCATTGCGAACATCAGACAAACCACCGTGAACCACCGCGAAACACCGCAAAACACCGCATCAGAACCAACCCCTGCGCGAACAGAGCCACAAACCACCGCGAACAGAAGCACTCCATAGTACCTCCAAAAGCGCGCAGATCCACCAACAGGGAGATCCGACCATCAACGCCTCGGGGGAGAGGCCGTGGACGTCACAGAAGAGATCAGATCCGAGGAAAGGGAGCCCCCAACGGCGGTTCCAACCCAAGCAGCGCCCAACCCATTTTTATTAATTTACAGCCACCGGAACAACCGAAGTCGAAGATCCAACCACGAAACGGCGACGGCGCAAGAACTTATCCAGATCCAGATTGCGAAGAGATCCAAATCGCTTAACAAGACTCAACCAGACCGAAGCCAATAGCGACAGCAGGGCGTAGAAGCACTGAGAGGGAAGGGGAAGAAACCGGGGAGGGAGCCCCCCCTCCCAGCGGCGGCGGCGCTACTTTCTTTCTCCTGCAGCTTCTCTCCGCAAAAGACTAATTGAAACTGGGTGAATTTAGTTCTGATTTAGTCTTTGCCGTCAAAAGACTAATTTATCCTTTGGCAGGAATTTTGGTGGTAAGTAAAAAAATAGGTGGCAATTAGTGAAGAAGACTAATATTGGTAGAACCTGAAGTTGTAGTTCGAACAAAAAAGATAACCTAAAACGACCAAAAAGAAGATGCAAGCGAAGATTTAGGCTTACGTTTATGGAAGATGAAAGAGAAGATGAAGGCTTTCCGTGGATGTCGTGAAGAAGATGCAGCAACTGGTTTATCCTGAAAACAAAAAGGTGAAACTGTTATTATAGAGTAACCTAAAACGATTACAGCAAGAAGAGAAGGGAAAGAGGAATAGTGACTGAGGGAGTAAAAAATCGACCAAAAAGAGTGTTATACGTTTATGGAAGCGTGACTTACGTTTATGGAAGCCTGACTCTCGTGAAGAAGATGCAACAGCTGTATGGTTTGATGAAGTTCAAGGAAGATGCAGCAGCTGATTTGTTTGATGAAGTTCAAGGAAGAAGAAAGGTAGAGACTTGAGAGAAGGAATCGCTCACTGTGAAGAAGAAACAACCAGTGAAGAGAGTGATTGATTTAGTTCTGACTTACTTTTTGATAAATGTCGTTTCATTTGTCCCGTCAAAGTTACTATTTTGGTGAATTTAGTAGTTAATTGAAACTGGGTAATAATGGTGGCAAAACACTAATTGAAATAGGGTGAATTTAGTTCTGATTTAGTCTTTGCCGTTAAAAGACTAATTTATCCTTTGGCAGGAATTTTGGTTGTAAGTAAAAAAATAGGTGGCAATTAGTGAAGGAGACTAATAATAATAGTTCATAGTATAAATAGATATTAGATTAGATTAGATTAATAATGGTAGTTCATAGTATAAATAGATATTAAATTAGATTAGACAGAAGTTTTCTGTCAAATTTGAATTCTATGTGGGCCAAAAATCATGGGCTTCAAATCTGGAAAAGAGTGTGAAGGAAGCAATTCCAATAATACTTTTATGACTACAAATTTGTAACGAAAAAAAGAAAAACTCACTGCATTCAAACATCCAATAAGAAAAAACTGACAGAGAGGTACTCCAAGCAAAACCCCTTTTATAGACGATGTCTTTCTCACTCACCTCACACTCAAAATCGAAAATCCCACATACAAAATAGAAGCAAATTTGTATTTGCTTCTTGGAGGAGGAGATCGACAATCAGAGAGAGTCGGTTCTTCTGCAGTGCGAGGTGGAAGGCAACGAGAACAATTTGAAGGTGAAGGAGTTCGAGAGCATGAGAATATGTTAGGGATTTAGGGTTGTTCTTGAGGTTGGATTGACTAATGAAGCTGCTCAGCATCTTGAGGTGAGGGTTTCCTGATTTTTCTTGAAGGGTTAATTTCATGCGATGAGTATTTTTTCCCGTTTCTCTCTTTTCTCTCTCTGCTATTCCTCCCTCGTGAAATAGAACAAACCCTAGAGGGCATGAATTTTTATGAATTTTTATGTGATGTGGTTTTTTATTTTACAGATCGGTATCTATTGATGCTGGGAAGAGAGGATATATATTGAGGAAGGTTCTTCTCTCTCTCCCTCTCTTACTCTATCTTTCTGTTGGACTTTATCTCCCCCATTTTCTTTCGTTATTTTGTTTTTGCGCAAGACCTCCTCTCACAATTGGCTTTTGATCTTCATTTGATTTATTTTAAATATTTATTATTTCTTAATAGCAGTGAATTTGAATGAGACTTTTTTGCTTTGGTTTATCATGTATGCATTCCATATTAAACTGAGCGATCTTTTTCATGTTTCTTAAAATTACGGGTCTAGCATCCTAATTAAAGTTACATGATTGGATCAACTACTTTTGAAGGGTCAAGTGGTATTTATCAGCAAAAGAGAATCGGTTGGTTCATGGATGATAACTGGCCTCGATACATGCCTTACTATCTACTGATGAATTATGTCAAGTAATATACAAGTAACATGTATTACTCAGTTGGTTTGAAGAAGTAGCAGTAAACTATATGATGATAAAAGCTAATAATGAATGAGCTTATCCTTTCATTTGTTGTCATTGTATTTTAATCTATTTTGATCTCAATATCACCTTTACTTAATATTGTGCCTATTGATGGAAATGTGTGCTGACAATATAAACGAATTTTGATGTTTGGGGCTGGCAGACAATAAGGCAAACTTATATGTATGACTTTTACATGGAAGGATGTTGAAATCTGTTTGCAAAAGGTCTGGAAATAATTTAGTCAATGTTCTTTTGGAAAGCCATCATAAATGATCAAGAGAAAATAGTCTTTTGAAGTGGATTCCAAACATCAAAATTCGTTTATTTTAATTAAATTAAATTAAATTAAATTAAGATGCGCAGCTACAAAAAACATTAAGGCTAGCTACAACTAATGGGCCAAGTAACTCTAACAAGCCCAACATCACAAGCCAAAGAGTTAGAAAAGCTACGAAGTTTCAGACCAAAAAAAAAGCTACCAAGAGAAGGGAAGAATTGCAGATAGACTCTCCAGCAAGGACCTGACAAATCTGTCACTTGATTATGCATTCTGTTAGGGCTTTACATTTTCTTGCAATTTCATTTTTTTTAGAGAACCAAGTTGGTTACAAGAATACTGGTCATAAGATTTATATAATTTGGACTTCTTCCCTCAAGGATTTCTTATGTATACATGAAGTCATGAACATTTGTGTAATTGTCAACATTTATTGATATCATTCATGATTTTCCTATCATTATTGATGCTCTATTTATTTATCAGCGTTAACATCAAAAAGAGATTGAGTAGGCATGGCAATGGGGCGGGGTTTAACATTCCCCATCTCCGATTCCCATATTCATCCCCGTTCCCCGTCCCAAACCCAACGGGGATGAAAAACTGATCCCCATTCCCGAACCCGTTGAACCCAACGGGTTCGGGGATCCCTGTCCCAACCCCGTCCCCGCAGTGGAATTCATTTTTTAAAATTTAAAAGTAGTTTTTACCTGTCCCAAACCCGAACCTGCCCCCAAACCCAAAACTTATCCCACACCCAAACCCACCCCAAACCCGAAATTTAACACAACATAAAATCAATGCAATA
Source organism: Astragalus membranaceus (assembly GCA_039519185.1). Classification (NCBI taxonomy): domain Eukaryota; kingdom Viridiplantae; phylum Streptophyta; class Magnoliopsida; order Fabales; family Fabaceae; genus Astragalus; species Astragalus membranaceus. The sequence goes on along the minus strand of CM076854.1, from coordinate 118,879,125 downwards.
CTACAATATATAACCAAAATATCAATTATCCAAAATGTCAATGTATTTAGCAACGATCAACAACCAGATTAGCAACCAGATTAAAGCAACCAGATTAGCAACCAGATTCCAGATTAGCAACCAGATTAAAGCAACGATTAACATAGATCAGCAACGATTAGCAACCAGATTAGCAACAAGATTAGCAACCAGATTAGCAACAAGATTAGAGCAAGATTGAAGCAGAGAAGATTAAAGCAACAAGATTTGAGCAAGATTAAAGCAATGATGGAGAAGGGTGAACAATACCAGAAGCGCGAGAAGAAGCGCGAGGCTGAGTGAGGGATGGATCACAGACGGAGGCGCTGTGTGAGAGTGAGAGAGGGATGGAGGCGCCGCTGTGTTTGAGAGAGGCGCTGTGTGAGGGAGGCGCCGCTGTGTCTGAGAGAGGCGCTGTGTGAGAGTGAGAGAGGGATGGAGGCGCCGTGAGAGTGACTGAGTGAGAGGCGCAGAGAGGCGCTGTAACGGAGGCGCAGAGACGGAGTGAGAGAGGGATTGGAGAGAACGGAGGCGCAGAGACGGAGGTGCAGAGACGGAGGCGCAGAGACGGAGTGAGAGACGGATTGGAGAGGCGCTGTGACGGAGGCGCAGAGAGGGATTGGAGAGGCGCTGTGATGTCGTGAGAGAGGGATTGGAGAGAACGTGTTAGTGTGTTACTGTGTTAGGTTAGGGTGTTTGTGTTTTTAGGGTTTCTAATTTTGGAGGGGTATTAATGTAATTCCCATATTCGGGGCGGGTTCGGGGACGAGACCTATACCCCATTACCCGTCCCATCCCCGTTTTTCAATTTCGGGGAAAACCCAAACCCAAACCCAGTCAAAGCGGGGAAAACCCGTTAAATCGGGGCGGGTTTGGTTCGGTCCCTGCGGGTGTGGGTTTCGTTGCCATGCCTAAGATTGAGGATTTGAAAAAGGAATTGGAACTTTTGTTGGTTGCTCTAGAAGAGCAGAGTGTGTCTATTTTGTAACTAAGGGATATTTTAGATAGGAAGAAGATCAAAAAGGGGTAGACTATAAAGGGGTGACTGGTATGGGTGTTATACTGCCCTTTTATTATTCTGGATCTTTTGTTGGCGATGTATTCAATTTGTGTTAGTAATTGGTTTCAGTGTAGCTTTAAGCAAATGATAGGGAGGTATCTTTATAAACCCTTTCCTAAGGCCCATGCTTTTCCCAACCCCCCTCCTACTCACCACACACCCCTAAACCATGCGAAATGACCAAAATACTATTAGTGAACCCAGTGCCTCCGTATTTTTTTTTTTAAATTTTAATGCCTTTGGCTATACGCAACCGAACCGAGTGTTTTAAAAATTGGTTCAGACCGGACGAACCGGATTGAGCCCCACTATGGATCGGAAATGCAGCGACTCGGTGGGAATCGGCATGACTTGGTCTGTTTTGGTGAAAACGGGTGACCCGGTTGGTTTGGTAAAACCGAATCGGGTTTTGCATGTTTTTTTAAAGAACCCAAAAAACGCAAAAACAACGCCATTTTCATGTATTAATTTCTAAAAAAGGTACAAACAAAATTAGAAACGTGAGACAAATGAGAAGAGTCGTGTCTTTTTCTCAATTTTATTTCAAAGCCCTAATCTATAGACGGATGGTCACATATGTATCCAAGTTAAGTAGTGTGTTCACCCTCTTCAATTTATGTTGTATTTTGTCTATAAAACGAATTAATTGAGGAATTTTGTTTGAATTTGAAATGTTAATTATTGTTTACCTGTTTGGATTTGGTGATTAATATGTTATTAGTTGGTATCATTTTTTCGCTTATTATTATTATGACAGCATTGGTTCCATGATGCGAAGGAATTTGTTTGAAGAAAACGGAATGGCAATTGGTTAATTGCAAGATTTGATTATCTGTCGACGTAAATTCTCATTTTTGTGTAAGTCAATGAGAATGAGATACTTTGATTTTAAAATTGGCTAACTGCTTCCAGTAATTGTGAAATGTTATCTTTGTTGTGTCTTCAATTTCCTTATGCCATGAGGTTTTTGTTCCCCTAACCCAGAGAGTCAATAGAACATCAGTAGCTTGATTTAGTGAAAGGATTTACTGAAGTGAAGGCTGGGTTGTTGTAGTCTTTAACTTCTAACTGTTCTTCCATAGTCTACTCTTTGACTTGCATCTTTTTTTTGTTTCTTTGGAATACTGTAAATAATTTTTAACTTAGCATGACTTGAAACGGGAACTTATAACCAGATCCTGTTCATCCCAAATACTAATCCAAAACAGCTGAATGGCTACTATGATTTTGGCTATTCCTATTTTAAACTACAAACTCACAGGGAAATGGATACTCTTAATGATTTACTTGCCGCAAGTGACCTTATATCGCCCCATTGTGCTCTAACAAATGAAACAATGCAGATTATTAGTGCAGAGTGTCTTCAACATGTAAAGCTTCGTAAAAAGGCCAAAAAGGCCAAAAAGTCAAAGTGAAAGAGTCGTCATCCCAGCATCCGGCTTCAAGTAAAATGGCCAAAAAGAGGCATAACCGTCAGAAGTCGTCTCAACAAAAATCAGAAGATACTTTTGCACTGGAGAGAGAGGGCACATCTCATAGAGATGATACTACTATGAGTGGTACTGATCAAAAGTCAACCACAAGGCTTAGCGGAAACTGTACTGAACTTTTGAAAGATGGATATATTATAGCTCTGTATGCAAGAGACCGCCCCGCACTTCATTTGTCAAGGCAAAGAGTTAAAGGTGGAGGTTGGATCCTAGATTCCATGTCAACTGTGTCAAAAAGAGACCCTGCTGAACAGTTCCTTATCATCTTCAGAAGCAGAATGGAGTTTGTATTTGCTGGTCACAGTTTTGATGTCTAGGAAAATTGGACACTAGAAGGTTCCTTACAGGAATGTAGACTGGTGAACTGTAGAAACCCATCGGTAAGTTCTCTTTGTTCTCTTCATATAATTCTATTGCGAACCTATATAATAGGTATGGGAAACAGATTCAAATGACGGCCCTTCCATCTATTAGCCATTTGCAAAAATTTATAGCTGCCTCCATATATAGTGCCCTTCCAAATTGGTCTTTGCCTGTGTTAGAGAAATACTGTATTGAAGATGCTTTTTAAGAGCTTACTAGTATTTTACCCGTGCATACTGTATTGTCATGAAGTCATAATAGTAATTTGGAAGATAATCATAAGTTGTGAACAATGTCCAAAATGTATGATTTGAAATTCAAAGTGGAAAGAGATAGGTATTATGTCATATAACATACCAATGAAAATTATATTGAGTCGAAGAAATTAAAGAAGATTGACAATCAGAATTACATTGTTCCATAATAATGTATTTAGACATTAGAGGTAAAATATGCATCCTCGTTGACACTCCCATTTGCATTCTCGTTGGCACTCCCGTTGACGCTATCGTTACCTCTCTGGTTGCCACTCCCGTTGCAGCTACCATTGCCAGTCTCTCGTTGTCGCTCCCGTTGCCACATGTTAACTCATATTTTTTTTATATGATTTAATATTAATTAAATCATATTCGTTTAATTATAAGTAAGTTATTTTGTAAAGTTTTGTAGTGGCTAAAATTGTATTTATATAATAATTCTTAGTGGTTAAATTGATTGATTTGAATAGTTTTAATAGAGAGATTATAGTAAATAATAAATTTTAGATGGAGTAAAAATGATGAAGAAAGAACATAAGATTTTTTAAAATATGCACCCACGTTGGCGCTCTCCTTGTCTCTCTCGTTCCCACTTCTGTTCCCGTTGTCGCTCTCATTGTCGATTCCATTGCCAGTTTTGCATTGCCACTCTCGTTGTGTTGCAAATTTTGTCTTTTAGCGGTGAATTTACTAAAATAGTTGTGTTGCAAAAAGTTAAAACAAACTCGGTATCTTCTTATAATATTAATAATGGAGTAAAAGGTAAAATATGCAGTCCCGTCGCTCTCGTTCCCTCTCTTGTTGGCACTCTCGTTGCCGATCTCGTTGCCGATCTCGTTGTCAATCTCTCGTTGCCACATGTTTCTCCTTTTTTCTATATGATTTAATATTACAATTGTTAGTGGTTAAATTGATTTTATTTATTACATGAAAAAATTGATTGATTTTAGTACTTTTAATAGAGATTATAATAAATAGTAAATTTTAAATTATTTAATTAATGAGTGTAATATTAATTTAATAATTTGTTTTTTTGGAATAAATAATTTTGAAACTATTGTTAGAGGTATGTTTTTTTACAATTGGTAGTAGTTAAATTGATTAATTTTAATAGTTTGAGTAAATTATAGAAATAGTTAAAAAATATTATGTTTTTAGAAAAAAAAACTAACAAAAAAGTGATTATTTTATGGAAAGAAAAACTGAAAAAAAAAAGTTGTTTTTAAAATTCTGCTGGTTTTTATCCTTTTGCTGCGTCTGTTGCAGCTTCTGATTGCAGTTTTCAATCATTTTTTTTTGCCCCTCACTTTGTTTTCCCTCTATCGTTGCCAATCCCGTTGCCTCTCCCGTTGGCGCTTTCGTTGCCACTCCCATTGGCGCTCTCGTTGCCACTCCCGTTGGCATTTTACTCCTTTTTAGTAATTATAAAATAGTTATTTGGTAATTTTTGGTAGTGGTTAAATTGATTGATTTTATCAAATGTAGTTAAATTGATTAGTTTTAGTAGTTATTTTGTAATTTTTGGTACGGTTTAAAGTTTTTTACAATTCTTTTTTTGTCAATGGATAGTGGCTAATTGATTTATAGTGACTAATTGTTTTATTAATTTTAGTAGTTTGAGTATATTATAAATATAGTGAATAATTGATTTATAGTGACTAATTGTTTTCATAAAAATATTGACAAACGGTTTTCTAAAAAAAATTTAAAAAACAGTGAATAAAAATATTTTAAAAAAATTTATTTCTTTTTAAAAAAAAATATTTAAAAAAAAAATCAGTTTTTTTAAAAATCAGTTTTTAAAAAAAAAATAAAAAAACTCTATTGGTACTGTAGCGTACTGTAACGCGTCAGAATTGGTACTATAGCGTACTGTAGCCCGTCAGAATTTGAATTGTAGCGTACTGTTGCTGCACTGTAGCGTTTTGTCTTTATGTGGTGATTTGTCTATTTTACCCCTAAATTGTGACAAATGTCAAAATTTGGTGATATCTAAAATTATAAATGTGTTGGCATATGTTTTTATTAGATTGAAAATAGATTTTGTTTCTTCACTTTTGGTCGTGTTGATCTTTGGTTAACATAAAATGATTTAATTTTCGAGTTATTTTATGTATGTATCATATGGTTTTTTTCTTTCGATATAAATGTCACGTGATGTTTTAGTTTGGTCAACAATCTAGGTTTTTCCTATGAACAAAAGTCGTATCTTAATTTTTCTAGTCAACTATTAGTATCTTTCGTGAGCTGGAAATTGGAATAGGTTACCGGGGTGTCAAAGTGATACATTTGTCCACTGGATATCCGGTCCGTTCATAGCAAAATCCATCCAATCCATCCGTTACAAACAAAAAAATAATAATGGATTGGATTGGATCCATCCACTTGATTTGTGGATGGTTGTGATCCATCCATTAATTTTTTTAAATCCAATGGATTATCAATAAGTAGAAGATCAAAATCCAATGGATAATTATTTTTTTTTACTAAAATCAATTAGATAATTATAAAAAATACATTTTTACAAAAAACTATTTCTAAAAACAATTTTCAGTTTTTTTTAAAATGACTTTTCAATTTTAAAATTTTTTTCCAATTGTTTTTTTAAAAATTCAGAAAAAAAATATATTATATATTTTTTGACAATATAATATATATATATATATTAATATAATATATATATATATATATATATATATATTAATATATAATATATATATATAATATTATAAATAGCACCACCATGATTGGCGGTCGGCCGCCGGAGAGCCGCCGTGCCCGCCGTCGTATCACCACCGTCGACCACCGTTGGTTGCCGGAGCGCCGCCACGTGGACCACCGTGAGTCGCCGGAGCTCCGCCTCCGGCCGCCGTGCCGGCCTCCGGAGCTCCTCCACCGACCGCCGTGCCCGCCGTCGTATCACCACCGCCGACCACCGTTGGTTGCCGGAGCGCCGCCACGTGGACCACCGTGAGTCGCCGGAGCTCCGCCTCCGGCCGCCGTGCCGGCCTCCGGAGCTCCTCCACCGACCGCCGTGCCGGCCTCCGGAGCTCCTCCACCGACCGCCGTGCCGGCCTCCGGAGCTCCGCCACCGGCCGCTGCTTCCACCACCTCATATATAAATATATATTTATATTATATGTAATATATATTTATATATTTATATTATATAATATATATTTATATTTTAACAATATTATATATAAATATATATTTTTGAATATAATTTTTTTTTGTCAAAAAAAGTATAATTTTTTTTTGCTGCAACATTAAAAAATATATATTTTTTTCATAATTTTTTATTTTTATTTTTTAAAGGTATTAGTGGATGGATTGGATATCCATCCATAAAAAAGTTGTTAATGGATGAATTGGATGGACTTTTTTTGTCCATGGATGAATTGGATTGGATTTGTTTGATACAATCCTAATGGATATAAATTTTTTAATGGATTTCTCCAATCTATCCATTATAATCCATATCCATATCCATCCAATCCATCCATTTTGACACCCCTAGGTTACCCCCTGATACATTACATTATACATTCACTAAATTGATTCCTTCATTGTTATCGTTGCCGCTCGACGTCGTTACTCGCCGTTGCTCGTTGACGTTCATCACTCGTCGCTGTAAGTCTCTACGAATGATGATCTTTCAAATGTTTCTTTGTGAAAGATTGGAATGTATTTATAGTGTAGAGCAGAACATTCTTTCTTGTGCTTCGTTTTTCTTTTTTTATTAAAAAAAAGCCATTTCTTGAGATGATGAGATTTTTTTGGTGCCATGATGGACTTTCCCCTGTATCCTTGTTTTATTTTGATTTTGTGGTGTTGCCGTTTAACTCCTAATCATTATTATGGAGCTCCTGAAAATCAAATCGGATATTGAGGCAGTATCCTACTTTAGGGATCGATGATAGTTTAATGATTTTACTATTAACATACGCACACGTTTTTTTAATACTGTTTTCGTATGTTTAGTATTTAATCTAACTGTCAAAGTTATCATATAATTATATAACTATAATAAAAAATGGTTTTTCATTTACACAAAGCAAATGATCATACTGGATCACATGGAGATGCGCGTGACACACAACTACACAAGTTTGTGATGCTAATTTTGAAATAGGTCGAATGAATTATTGAAGTTGTTGTGGGATAATAGATAACATTAGATAATATTCACTATCCTCACAATGCATTAAAAGACGAGAATTTATACAGGAATTTTTTAGCCTTCAGAGTACATACTTGTTAAAGCAACTATTCCATGACCCAGCACCAACCCAACCCAACAAAAAATCCAAGCCATGTTCCATATTCTACCCGATGTGGGACTAAATTGATTCAATATGGTCAAGCCTTAAGTTCAAATATGGCCTTTTGAATGCTTTATTTGATCCTTCCTAACAACTCACCACATGTTACTTGGAACACTGTAATCCAAAAAATTTGCGGCTAGTGAAATTGTTTATTTAATTATTATCCCGAGGTTGAAGGGCTGGGGAATCCAGAAAACATAACATTGTGTGTTAACAGATTGGTCTTCATGCTAAGTAAGATTAGTTTGATGTTTAATAGCAGTGATTAGTATGTAATGTAACTGCTGTTCAACACTAAGGGGGCGTTTGTTTCAAGTTTAGTAATTTCATTCCTAGGAATGAATTTCCTAGGAACAAAATGATGAGAATCTTATTTCAATGTATTAGTGAAAATTGTGTTTGGTAAATATTTATAACATTTCCAGGAATTATTCTAAGAGTTGGAATATAGGTAGTTACTCATGGTTTTTATTCATATATTCATGGGAACTTTTTTCCCACCCTTTTCCTTGGGAATAAATCCTTTGGAATGATGGAAGTTATTTCACTTATAGGAATCTTGATACCTGATAATATTTTTTTTCAAACTTCTAACAAACATGAGAATACTCATTTCCTACCTATGTATTTCCAGGAATGCTAATTCTACACTTGAAACAAACACCCCCAAATATGTTGTCATTTGTCATTTCATAAGGCCTCTACTTTTATTTTACATTTTCCTTCCCTGATTTGTCATTCTAACTGGATTTCTTATTGTTGCTTGCTCCGTACATATTGGTTTGGTGACAGATGGTGTTGTTGGCAACTTTTTAACAATATATTTAGTAAATTATTTAAATTAATTCAAAACATATTATCTTTAAATTTAATTTGCACACCGTTATCAAAAAAATTCACACACCATTAATCAAAACATTTCTTCCTTTTACGAGAATATAGATGGTAATTTTGTTGAGATTAGTTTTAGTATCTAGAGCTTTTTGATTAGAAACTTAATTCAAGAAACTACAGTTTTCTTCTTCAGGCAATCCATTCTCTCATCCCGTAACCCTGAAGTTCGATGGCTTCTACAATCACTACTCTATGCTCATGGAGAATCTTCTTCGTTCGAAGGAGTATTCGACTTTGGTTGAAAATGGGATTTCAACGATTCCTTCTGGTGCGACGGCGGAGGAGAACAAACTGAAAGATCTGAAAGCGAAGAATTATTTGTTCTATGGCATAGAAAAAACAATCTTGGAGACCACACTACAAAAAACAGATCCAATAGCGGGGTTTTTTGTGGAGGTTTTAAAAACCCCCTCAGTTTAACATTAAAAAAGGAACTTCTCGTCCATCCAGTTAAAAATTTCGTTTCAATTTACGGAGTTTTAAAACCCCCACTAATTGTCAAGAAAAACCTCCTCTAATTATTAAAAAAAACAAAAAAAAACCTTTCCCTCTTCTCACTTTCACACTGTCGCTTCAGTCAAACCCATTTCGCAAAAATTCATCTCGTAAAAATTCATTTCTCTCTTCTCAGTCTCAAACCCTATCTATCTCGCTTCCATCTCCTCACTTCGCCTCTCTCGCTTCAATTTCTCAAGAATGAAACTGTATCTTCTCAGCCGCAAAACCCTTTCCCCTTTCCCCTATCTCGTTTAACAGAATCAAAAACCCTCCCTTTCCAGAACCCTCTCGCGAACCCCTTTCCAGAAACCCTCTCGCAAAACCCTTTCGCAAATTCCTTACCAGAAACCCTCTCGCGAACATAGTGGGTTGTCGTATCTTATTGTCGTATCTCTTTCTAGAAAAGGAACTTCTATTGTGCGTCTTGGCAACGAAAAGGAACTTTGAGTGCGTCTTCAACTTCTTCTATTCTGAGGTAAAGTTCTTGGCTTACTTATTTGTTTTGATTGTGTGATATAAATACTGGAATTGTTGTATAAATCAGTGATTCTGTGTTTAATGGTATAAATTTGTGATATAAATACAATATTAGTGGTATAAATCTGTGGCTTCCTTTTTTGCAGATTGATTTTGTGATTCTGAGTTTTTTGTTATTTGATTATCTGATTTTGTGGTGTTTGATTATTCATTGTGGTATAAATCTGCCTCGTTTCGTTGCCGTAGCTTATTGTCGTGTCTTTTATTGCTGTCGTAGTTGCTTATTGTCGTTGTCGTCTTATTGTAGTGCACATTGAGCACGGGTTTTTTAGATTGGGGTATGTTATTCTTTTAATTGAAGGAATGATGCTGAGAATATTAAAGGAGCTATGGAAAGATGGCGTGGTTACTTTTGATGTATCAATGAATGAAAACTTTAGAATGCGGGCGGCTCTTATGGGGACAATTAGTGACTTTCCTGGCTTAGGAAATTTGTCTGGTTGGAACACTCATACAGGTTTGGCTTCTCCAACTTGTAATTTTGATGCAGAGCCCTGTCGTCTCCCTCATAGTAGAAAATGGTGTTTTATGGGCCATCGTCGTTTTTTGAGCAGAAATCATAGATATAGACTGAACCGTGTTCGCTTCGATGGAAGCACAGAGGAGCGAAATCCACCCTCAATTATATCAGGATCTGATGTTTTGAAGCAAGTGGAAAACCTTGATGTTCCATTTGGAAGAGAAGCAGTGTTGAATGGTACAGGAAAAAGATCTAGACAACCAACTAAGCAATGGAATAAAAGAAGTATATTCTTTGAACTTCCATATTGGGAATCTAATTTGTTGCGTCATAATTTGGATTTCATGCATATTGAAAAAAATGTATGTGACAATGTTTTGTATACTTTGCTCCACGAGAAGCCTAGATCAAAAGACAATCTTAATGCTCGAAAAGATTTGCAAGATATGGGTATATATAAGGCGTGATCTTTGGCCCGATGATAAAGGGAGATATCGCCTTGCTTTGTTTTCACTAACACGCGATACAAAAAAATTGTTCTTTAAAACCTTGAAGAATGTTAAAGTACCGGATGGTTACTCAAGTAACATTTCTAGATGTGTTGATGAGGCACAACAAAAGATATTTGGATTGAAAAGCCATGATTCTCATATTATAATGGAACAACTACTACCATTAGCCATCCGCAATTTGTTGCCAAACCATGTTACGGCTGTCTTGGTGGAGTTCTATTCATTTTTTAGAGTTCTTTGTGGTAAAAGTCTGAGTCTTTCAGATCTTCAAATTCTCCAAGATCGCATTGTGATTACACTTTGTCATTTGGAAATGTTATTCCCTCCTTCATTCTTCACAGTTAGAAATACTACACTTCGACATTCAAATTTGAATCTTTCTACATCCACTGCTGTCACGTCATCTCCTAACATATGGCAAAAGAAGTACACAAACTTGGAACGTGCAATTAAAGCTTACGTGATACGGAAAGAATGAGAGATTCCCGAAGAATTTATTAGTGTCTTTGATTCATCAAATGTAAGTTTTCAAATTTCAATCAAGTTTGAATTAATTGTTGAAAAATTTGAATCTCCTGTTTCACTCATTTATGGTTAGAAGTTAGGCATAAGTTTTCAAAGTTACTACTACTACTATTGTTACGACTACTGAATTGGGGTGATTTATTGTATGTATTTATTATTCTGTTTGGAGTGGGGAAGTAACATTTGGGATTGATGGATGGCAAATGAATCTGGGCATACATCAGTTGGGTTGGTTTGCTCCCAGTTTTGATTTCATGGAATAGCTATTGTTTATGTTTTTTTGTTGGTTTAATTATTTGATTGTTGTTTAGGTATGCCTTTATTAGTTATTACCACATTCTGCCATATTTTGTGCAATTTCACGAGACATGCGTATTTGATTTAGCTACAAAATGTGGTGAGTATGAAATTGGCAGAATGTGGTGCATGTAGAGCTGTCAATGGGCCAAGCCCGGCCCGGCCCGGCCCATAGGGCCAAACAACATATTCGGGCTAGGCTGGGTCTGTCCAATATTCTAATGGGCTGCATTTTTTATGGCCCGACCCAGCCCAACATCAGCCCGCGGGCCACCGAGCCAGCCCATGGGCCACAAACCATTTTTAATATTTTTTCAATATTAAAAACTTTTAAACATTTTCGACCAAAAAAAAACTTTAACAGTTTTCATTTTCAATATTAAAAAACTTGGCTTAAATATATGTTCAACCCCTTTAAATATAGCCAAAATCCAGTTAAGCCCCTGTAAAAAAATGTTTTAAAATGACCCTCGTAAATATTAAATGTTTGTGGTTAAGCCCTCGGTCAATTTTCCATATTTGCAGAGGGTAAAAATATATGTTCAGTCCCTGCAAATATAGCCATAATCCATTTAAGCCCTTATAAATATTAAAAATTTTAAAATGTCCAGCCCCTAAGAGAGGTGCTGCTGACTTGTAAATTTGCTGCAACAGATTTTTAAATCCTTTCTTTTTCTCTATACTCGCACAACTTTGGTGCCCTCTAAACATGTACTGCTGCATTAGTTGCATTTGCTGCAGTTGATGGAAAAAATTAACATAGTGTTCAATATAAAGAACATTTGAAATAAAAAAGAAAACTACCATTGGGATTTAACTGACGTGGAGCGACAAATAAATATACAAAATAAGCTGCTATGATATTTATTACATGTGCTAGTTTCAAGTCTTTTGTAGATGTTACTTGGATGATCAATCTATTAAGAAGCGGGATATTTTTCAGTTCCAACAGAAAGCCAGGGAGAAGGATAAGGTGGCACTGGCAGATGGCATCTTGTATCAAATCTGAATCTGATTCTGAACAATAATCAACAAAGAACCAGCAGCCAATTCTAGAGAAATCGAAAACGCAAACAGAATTGAAACACGCAATGAACGAATAACGTAAAAACAGAATTGAATTAAATGCGGAACTGAAAAATTAAAGAAAGCGAATAAACCGAAAAACAGAAATTAGGGAGAGGAGGAGGAACACAATAATTTGTTAACCCAGTTCGGATTTCTCCTACATCTGGGCTCTGAATCCGAGCAAGAACTTCCACTATGATGATGATGATTACAATCAGAGAAATCGGTTTCCTTTTGCTTGAAACCGAAACTATTTCTTCACGAATTCAAACAGAAACGCAGAAGAAGGAAAGAATCAGTGATTTACAACAATGGAATTGACACTCTCTCTCGCGATTCTCTCTTGCTCGCTGTTCTGGAATGCGACGCCTTTTTCTGATTTGGAAGTTGGCTGTTCTGGAGAGGGTAAGGTGTTTTGTTTGGATTTTGTGACCTGATGGTTTAATTATGATAATGATAGATGTAAAATAAGCAATAGTACTCTCTGTTTGATCTGCAATTTAGAAGATGAAATAGAAATTCATCAGTTGCATGAATGTTCTCTGACTTATGATGCTTGGTAGTTATGCTTAATTAGCTTAAATGGTATGTGACAACAGTAACTTCTTATGATTTTTATACTTTGTTTTGGTCGAATATCAGTTCTGAAAAATTGAGGTTGGGGTATATAGTGGAATGTGTTGTTTGGTCTTAGAGTACTTCGCTGATTCATAGTGGTGTTCACCATATGCACTTATATTTTGATATTCTTGATGAGATTATGAATTTGTTAAAGAGGCAATGGCAGGCTTCCCTTTCTCACACTTTTAGAGAATGTAATAAAGTGGCTCATGAGATGGCTAGAATTGACATAGATGTTGGGGTGCAGGTATACATTTGCTTGCCACAATTTATTCTGAATACATTTGCTAAGCTCAAATATATTCTGAATGAATACAAAATATACAGGGGATGAACATTTTAAAAAAATTAATATTTACAGGGGCTTAAATGGATTATGGTCATATTTGCAAGAACATATATTTTTACCCTCTGCAAATATGGAAAATTGACCGAGGGGCTTAACCGCAAACATTTAATATTTACAAGGGTCATTTAAAAACTTTTTTTTTACAGAGGCTTAACTGGATTTTTGCTATATTTGCAGGGGCTTAACATAAATTTAAGCCAAGTTTTTTAATATTGAAAATGAAAAATGTTAAAGTTTTTTTTTTGGTCGAAAATGTTAAAAGTTTTTTAATATTGAAAAAATATTAAAAATGGTTTGTGGCCCATGGGCTGGCCCGGTCGCCCACGGGCTGATGTTGGGCTGGGCCAGGCCATAAAAAATGCAGTCTATTAGAAAGATGGCACACAGTAACATGCACTATTAAAAATATAGTGTGAAAGTAGAATTGCGTAATGTGTTTTGTGTGTGGATTGTGGTACGGTAACAGTATGTGTTTGACTTTGGGCCTCTATGACTAATAATAATGTTTTTTTGCTTGTTGGGCCAAATTTTAACAAAGGGTCAATCTTAAAATAAAACAAACAGTATTTAAAAAAATAAAGCAAGAAACAAAAATAAATCGGGTCAATCGAGCCGACCTGAAGCCCATCGGCCTGGCTGGGCCAATAAAATCATTGGGCCAATCGGGCCCGGCCAAAAAAGATACCAGTGCTTTTTGGGCCTCTATTTTTAGAGCCCGACCCAACCAAAAAGTCGAGCCACTGGGCCGGCCCACTGGGCTGGGCCCAAATTGACAGCTCTAGGTGCATGTGGCAGAATGTGGCAATTTCATGTGCCATATTATTTTATTTAGTTATCACACACATGTCAAGCTTTTGCTACATTTTACTTACTAAGGAGGAATATATCACTTCTGAATTTGTCTCTTCCATCTCCATGTGTGTGATATGTCTCTTAATTGGGTGTGTGTGTGTGTGTGTCAATTTTGCATCTGTGTCAGACTCTTTATCTCTCTCTGATTATAGACAGTTACTTTGGTTTTTGATTTTTGAAATGAGTCAATTTTTCTTTTGTTATTTCAGGCAAGTGATCATGCAAGTGAGTCTCATTCTCCAATGGATGCAAGTGGATCATTCGGTGCTAGCAACATTTAATAGTTTTAAGATTCTTTAGTATAGGATTTCTTTGATGCTATCATCATTTTGAGCTGTCTGACAATAGATATTTGAGCTACAATGTGTTTCTTTTTATTATGTTTTTGAGTTGGATGATATCAAATATTTTAGATATTTGACATTACATTTATGTTTTCACAATTATATTTTTAATGAAATTTTCAGTTTTTTGATTAAGTTTAGGAAGTGTTATGTAAGAAGTATGTATAGTCATTAGTGATAAAAATATGGTAATGAGATAAGGAAAAAAATTCTGAAATTGCAAAAGAAATATTGTCTCTAAGATTATAGGAGGTTGTAACCCCCACAAAAAAGTCCTATAAACTATATGGCAATCAAAAATCTCCACAAAAATAAAACTCCTACAAATCACTCGGGTTAGGGAGGTTTATAACCTCCTCAAAAAAACCTCCACTAATTGTGGGGGTTAACAACCCCCGCAGTAAAACCCCCGCTAAAAGGCATGATACCAGCGTTTCCTTAAAACCCCCGCAAACAGATTGCGGCACTTGATTCTCCGGTGTTTTTTAAACCCCCGCTAAACAACTTAAAAACCCCTGCAATTTGTTCTGTTTTTTGTAGTGTCATTCTTAATAAGGACACCGCGAGGGACATTTGGGAATCCATGAAGCCAAAAGATCAAGGATCCACCGAAGTTAAAAGGGCTGAGTTACATGCCCCGAGGAGATCATTCGAGATTCTTTGTATGAAAGATGGAGAAACAGTGAACGAATATTTTGCAAGAACCTTGGGAATTGCAAGCAAGATGAAGGAACGAGGGGAGAGGATGGAGCAAACTGTAATTGTGGAGAAAATTCTTAGATCATTGACCTCCAAATTCGCATATGTGGTATGTTCTATAGAGGAATCAAACAATGTAAGCACCTTGATTATCATGATATGCAAACATACAACCTTCCTATAGAGTGCTAAGTATCATGGTGCATGGTGGTGCTGTATGCCATGTTCATGGAGTGCCCTTGAGTGACCTGAGTGGCGATTCGCTTTATATGGCAAGTGGTGAATATTGACTTTATCTTATGACTTCTGTCGTAATTCACTTGTTATAGTCCAAAAGAAGGTCGTAAACATGCAATCATAAAGGACACAATCACTTCATTTTCTCACCTCCAGTTGTTCTTTGAGAGTTCTGCTATGAGTTTTAAGGTTCCCTTATTAAATAGTTAATGTTCATATGTTTCCATCTGTTTGCTTAAATAGAGATTAAAATGTTAATATGAAATGACATATTTATTCTGCTCGAGCCATTCCAAGGTGTTGTTCAATGGCACCATTGTAATTTCCTCTAGTTATATTCTGTTTACCAAACTCAGTTAAGAGGTTGGTTAGTTAGTTTGTTAGATTAGTTAGTTATTGGCTTGCTGTTATCCTAACAAACTGGTTTGGCTGCGTGAGTAAGTTGGCGCCCTTGTGCTGGGCGCCATATATAAGCCAGCCACTGTTTCATTGAACAAGAACAACAGATCAGAATATTCACTGGGACTGTGAGAAGAGAGAAACACAGGGAAATTAGGGTTCTTGGGAAGTGAGGGGGTTCAATTTGGGGAAACACAAATTGTTGTAATTGCTTCTCCTTCAAGATTCAATTCATTGGGCCTATGCATATCCTGAGCATCTACAATAAAAAGAAATTGTTGCTGGCTCTGGGGATCCGGCGCCCATCGATAGAAAGCATGTTGCGTATTCTTGTGCACACTGTGTTGTTGGCGCCCATCCAAGGGGATCCGTTTCCTGTCTCGTGTTGCATTTGGCGCCCATCCAAGGGGATCCAAGATCAACAACTGGTATCAAAGCTGCGTTAATAAAGATCAAGATCCATGGAAATGGCGAAGTTCAACATTGAGAAGTTCAACGGCAAGAACGACTTTGGGCTGTGGAGGATGAAGATGCGTGCAATTCTTGTTCATCAAGGCCTAGAAGAAGCACTGGAAGGAGAGAACGGACTTCCAGAAACTCTGTCAGATAAAGAAATGAAGGAAATGATGAACAAAGCTCACACTGCAATTATCCTTTGCTTGGGAGATAAGGTACTTCGAGAAATTTCAAAAGAAAGGACTGCTGCTGCTGTTTGGTTAAAATTAGAAAGCCTTTACATGACCAAAACTTTAGCAAATAGACTTTATCTTAAGCAAAGGTTATATACATTCAAGATGAATAAAGGAACATCTATAGGAGACCATATAGATGAGTTTAATAGATTAATCTTGGATTTAAAAAACATAGACATAAAGATTGATGATGAGGACCAAGCTCTCTTACTGATCAGGTCATTATCCAGTTCCTATGATGTCCTAGCTGATACTCTTGTTTATGGAAGAGATTCTGAGTTTAGAAGAAGTGCAAAGTGCACTGCTGTCAAAAGAATTGTCCAAGAAAGGCAACCAGAGAGAAACAGATCAAGGGGACAGTCTGATGGTTAGGGGTAGATCTGAAAAGAAAGAAAATGGAAAAGGGAGGAGCAAGTCTAGGTCCAAATCAAAACCTAAGCATAACAGATGCTATATTTGTGACAAGGAAGGTCACTTCAAAAGGAACTTCCCTGAGAAAAATAGCAAGAAGCTAGCACAACATCAGTAGCTTCAGATGGCTATGATAGCTGTGAGCTATTGTATGTTGCTGAGGATGAAGACTGTGATGAGGCAGTGATTACCAGAAACATGGAAATTGGAAATGTTGGGTCGGTCAATGATGACAGTGATGATATGGTAAGCAGTGCTGATGAGGAAAGGATTGAATTAGGTTCTAAGGTTACAACAACTATTGATGGTGACAGAGATGATGCTCTGGTAGCTGCTGTTGAAGACAGAATTGAATCAAATTCCACTGCCACCACTGCAGGGGATGAAAATTGGGTGTTTGACTCGGGATGTTCTTATCACATGTGTCCAAGAAGGGACTGGTTCATAGACTACAAACCATACGAAGGAGGTCAAGTAATGATGGGGAACAACAATGCATGCAGAGTCATTGGGATTGGAACTGTAAAACTATTGCTTGCTGATGGAACGGTAAAGAAGTTAACCAATGTGAGACATGTCCCTGATCTTAAGAGATCCTTGATCTCACTTGGTACTCTTGAGGCTGTAGGTTTTAGCTTCAGAGGTGAAGACTCAATTCTGAAGGTTATGAAAGGATCTAGAGTTGTGATGAAGGGTGCAAGGAAGAGGAATAATCTCTACATACTACTTGACAGTACCATGACAGATGAAGCCAATGTAGCAAGATCTTCAGTAAACAAAACACTCATATGCCATCAAAGACTTGGCCATATGAGTGAGAAGGGGCTGAAGGAACTAGAGAAGCAAGGCTTGTTATGTGGAGACAAAATTTCTCAACTAGAGTTTTGTGAGCACTGTGTGTTTGGGAAACAAACAAGGGTAAAATTTGCAACTGGAACTCATAAGACAAAAGAGAAACTAGGATGCATTCATTCTGACCTATGGGGACCATCTAAGACACCAACCCATGGTGGCAAGAGATACTTCATGACATTCACAGATGACTTGAGTAGGAAGGTGTGGATCTACTTGTTGAAGACAAAGGATGAAGCCTTTGGAACATTTGTAGATTGGAAAACAAGAGTTGAAACTCAAAGTGGTTTGAAAGTCAAGGCATTATGAACAGACAATGGCCTTGAATTCTGCAATGATGTTCAACACATACTGCAAAAGGCATGGCATATACAGAAATCTCATTGTGAGGGGAACACCTCAGCAAAATGGACTTGCAGAGAGACTAAATAGGACTCTGCTGGAAAGAGTAAGGTGTATGCTGTCTTGTGCCAAGTTGCCTAAGACCTTTTGGGGTGAAGCTGTACATACTGCCTGTTATCTAATAAACAGGATTCCATCTACAGCACTGAACTCTAAAACCCCTCAAGAAGTTTGGTCTAGGGAGGCACCAAATCTAAATAATCTAAGAGTGTTTGGGTGCCCTACCTACTTCCATGTCAATGAAGAGAAACTTGAGCCAAGATCAAGAAAGGGACTGTTCATGGGATATCCTGATGGTGTTAAAGGTTACAGGATATGGTCAATAGAGGAGAAGAAGTGCATCATAAGTAGGGATCTTGTCTTCCAGGAATCAACACTGACAGGTGAAAGTGAAGTCACTGAGCCACTTGAAAAGCAAGCTCCAAGTGAAGAATTCCAGCTTGAGGTGGAGCTTGAATCAAGACAAACAGACCCTGATGTCAATGAGGATCAAGGTGGAGAACAGACAGACATCAATGAGATACATTCTGAGCAAGAAGAAGGTGAGTCTGATCAGGACTACCTACTGTGTAGAGACAGACCAAGAAGGGAAACAAGACCACCTCAAAGGTTTGGATATGAATCATGTACTGCATATGCTCTTAATACTGCTGAAATCGTGATTAATGAAGAGCCAGCAACCTATCAAGAAGCTATGACTAGCAAGCAAAATAAAGAATGGTTAGATGTTATGACAGAAGAAATGGAGGCTCTTCACAAAAATCAAACATGGAAGCCTGTAAAGAAGCCTCCAGGGGTCAAATTGGTAGGATGCAAGTGGATCTACAAGAAAAAGGAAGGGAACTCAGAAGGTGATCCCCCAAGGTTCAAAGTTAGACTAGTTTCAAAGGGCTACACACAAAGAGAGGGAGTGGACTACAATGAGATATTCTCACCAGTAGTCAAACACAGCTCAATAAGAGTTGTGTTAGCCCTTGTAGCTCAATTTGACTTGCATCTAGAACAAATGGATGTAAAGACAGTTTTTCTTCATGGAATGTTAGAAGAGAAAATCTACATGACTCAACCAAGAGGGTTTGTAGGAAAAGGGAATGAAGATCTGGCCTGTCTTCTACAAAGATCACTGTATGGATTGAAACAATCCCCTAGATAGTGGTATAAAAGGTTTGATAGCTACATGCTGAATATCAAACTCAAAAGGTGCAACAATGACTGTTGTGTCTACTACAAGAAATCAGATGACAACAACTACATCTATTTGCTTCTGTATGTGGATGATATGCTTATAGTTTGTAAAGACATGCAGGAGATAAACACACTGAAGAAATTGTTGTTGAGGGAATTTGAGATGAAGGACATGGGGCAAGCAAAGAAGATTCTAGGGATGGAAATCAAAAGAAAACCAGATGGTCAAGGCTTGATTGTAACTTAAGAAGGATACTCTAAAAGAGTGGTGAACAGATTCAATATGGCAGACTCCAAACAAGTGAATATTCCTATTGGGACACAGTTCAAAATGTCCCAAGAGGACTGTCTAGAAACAGAAGAGGAACTTCACCAAATGAGCAAAGTTCCATATGCCAGTGGAGTTGGAAGCCTAATGTATGCAATGGTTTGCATTAGGCCTGATCTAGCCTATGCTTTAAGCTTGGTAAGCAGATATATGTCTAACCCTGGCCAGCAACACTGGTCAGCAGTGAAACACATTCTGAGGTACCTAAAGGGAAGCTTAAGACTAGGTCTGAGTTACTCCAAAGGGAACAACAACAACTCAGGTGGAGTTGTAGGATATGTTGATTCTGATTTTGCTGGTGATCGTGACAAAAGGAGGTCTTTAACTGGGTATGTTTTCACACTGTATGGCAACACAGTGAGCTGGAAGGCATCTCTTCAGCAGGTGGTTGCTCTGTCAACAACTGAGGCTGAGTACATTGGGGTTACTGAAGCAGTAAAAGAAGCCCTTTGGCTCAGAAGTCTGATCAATGAACTTGGGGTTAAACAAGACAGTGTAACTGTGTATTGTGACAATCAAAGTGCAATACACCTTTGCAAAAACAGCTCCTATCATGAGAGGACCAAGCACATTGATATAAGATCACATTGGATAAAGGACATCATATCTGAAGGAAAGGCTCAGATACAGGAGGTTCACACTGCAGACAATCCTGCTGATTTCATAACAAAGGTTGTTCCCTTGGCCAAATTCAAGCACTGCTTGAATTTGTTGAAAGTTGAGAAAGGCTAAGGGATGAATTGGGTTAAGCACATGAAGGTCCAGAATTGAATCAAGCTAAATTATGGTGCCAAGGTGGAGATTGTTGTTCAATGGCACCATTGTAATTTCCTCTAGTTATACTCTGTTTACCAAACTCAGTTAAGAGGTTGGTTAGTTAGTTTGTTAGATTAGTTAGTTAATGGCTTGCTGTTATCCTAACAAACTGTTTTGGCTGCGTGAGTAAGTTGGCGCCCTTGTGCTGGGCGCCATATATAAGCCAGCCACTGTTTCATTGAACAAGAACAACAGATCAGAATATTCACTGGAGTGTGAGAAGAGAGAAACACAGGGAAATCAGGGTTCTTGGGAAGTGAGGGGGTTCAATTTGGGGAAACACAAATTGATGTATTTGCTTCTCCTTCGTAGTCAATTCATTGGGCCTAAGTGTTTGCTTAGCCCCCCAGACGTAGGAATCAAGTTTTGTAGTGTTTCATTAATCTTTGTTCATTCTCAACAGTGCACCAAATTCGTGGTACATTGGAATCTTGGCGCCCAGTATGCGTATCCTGAGCATCTGCAATAAAAATAAATTGTTGCTGGCTCTGGGGATCCGGTGCCCATCAATAGAAAGCGTGTTGCATATTCTTGCGCGCACTGTGTTGTTGGTGCCCATCCAAGGGGATCCATTTCCTGTCTCGTGTTGCATTTGGCGCCCATCCAAGGGGACCCAAGATCAACACAAGGGATATAGACTAAAAGTACAAAACTTATGGGAAGGTGTGAGGGTTTATTTTAATCATAATTTAGGGGAAATGAAAATAATTTTAGCTATTTCTTTTACCGGATTTACACTTTAGGTCGTTGCCACGAGGAATCGAATCTAAAAATAAAATATTAAATTTTTCAAACCACGTCTTAAAAAACTACATGTAACTTTTAAAATGAAAGATATATTTCAAAAATAAAAGTATTTTTATATCTGCACAAAATTTAAAAATTACTTGAATACTAGTATTAATTTTAGAAATTTAATTTACTTATATTTTTCAAAATTTTATTCCCACAAAGTTAATATATTATATGGAAAAATGTTGATGGGGCCATGGACCTCGCTTTAGGTAGCAGCTAGGCAAGTTCTCTCGAGTAAAAGAGTCATCCGCAAAGCTTGTGGATATATATTTCACAGATATAAGTAACAAGTGAATGGTGTTAGGGATACTTCTGTAACAAGTGAATGGTGTTAGTAACAAAACAAGTATAAAAATATTAATGCTATGTAGAAGCAAAAGTACAGACAGTATGCGTAGGATTAGCCGCTTCAATGGCATCTCTTCTTTTGGTAGGAGGAGAAATTACCAAACGTCTAGCATTCCCTCACACTTGACAACCATTAATATGTAGGGTTGATTGAATAATGTGAGAAGCATGACCAAATTGCTAGGGAAGTGGAGGAGGCAAACAACGGTGTCTCATGAATATTCTTTCTCTAAATATGCGTGGGTGCATGGGGCGATAGTGCAAAACATCGCCAATTGTCTTCACTAATAAGAACGGGTAAGTTTGACTTTATTTGTTTTCAAGAGACTAAGAGGGAACATATAGATAGCAAGCACATTGGTCTTTTTTGGGGTAATCAGCTTTTCGATTGGTCCTTGGTTCCCTCTCGGGGGTTGTCAGGAGGTATCTTGTCTTCTTGGTTGTTAGATTCTTGGTCTGTTAGCTTCTCGTTTAAAGGCACTGGCTTTGTGGGGGGTTTGTGGTGAATATCGTTATACTCTTATCTATGTGCTTAATGTTTATGCTCCGTGTTCGTTGGTTGATAAACGGAAAGGGTGGGAGGAATTGAAGGGGATGAAGGGAAGGTTCGATATGGGAGAGTGGTGTGTGGTTAGAGACTTCAACTTTGTTTCTAGTGTTGAGGAGAGAAAAGGTCGGATGGATGGGGGTAATTTGCAGGAGATCGCAGAGTTTAACAATTTTATTGCGGATATGGATCTTGTTGATGTTACTATTACTGGGAATAAATTTTCTTATTTTTGTTCGGATGGTGTCTCTATGAGCCAACTGGACCGGTTTATTTTATCAGGTGGTCTTATTTCATTATGGAACGTTTCGGGGCAATGGATTGGTGATCGTGACATATCGGATCATTGTCCTATATGGTTAGTCTGTTCTATAAAGGATTGGGGGCCTAAACCTTTTCGCTTTATTAATAGCTAGTTTGATCATTCTGGGTTCCGAACCTTTGTGCGATCTTGCTGGGCTGGTTTGGATGTGCGAGGTAATAAGGCTTATGTGTTGAAGGAAAAGTTGAAGTTGCTTAAAACGAGTTTGAGAAACTGGAATAAGGAGGTCTTTGGGGTACTTGATTTCAATAATGATGATGATGTAAAGGATCTTAATGAGATAGATTCTCTTCTTGTTAATTCCTTTGATGTAGAGGCGGTGTGCCGGAGGAATGAGGTGTCAACAAAGTTTTGGAGAGTTTAGATTGAAGGAGAGTTTGTTGTGCCAAAAATCCAGAGATAGATGGATTAGAGAAGGGGACTCCAACAGTAAATATTTTCATTCTCTTTTGAAATTTAGAAGGAGAAGGAGTAATTTGTTACTTATGGATGAGAGCGGGACGTTGATAGAAGATGTAGAGGAAGTAAAGTTGAGAGTTAAAACTCATTTTGAAAAATGTTTTGAGGAGCACCACCAAGATCGATCTATTGTTGATGTCGTTTACGAAAGAGGAGATCAAGGGGGATTTGGAATTGTGATGGGAATAAGAGCCCGGGACCAGACGGCTTTAACTTGAGATTCATAAAGGAGTGTTGGGAGTTCTTGAAGGATGATATAGTGGCTACTTTCAATGAATTTCTCGGCCTCTTTTATTGCTCTAATTCCTAAGAATGACCACCCCCAAAGCTTGGGGGAATTTTGGCCTATTTGTTCAATTGGTTGTTTGTATAAGATTTTGGCCAAAGTCTTAGCTAGTCGTTTGAAGCGCGTTCTTCCCAAGGTTATCTCTAAGTGTCAATCTGCTTTCTTGGGAGGGCGCAATATTTTAGATGGTGTGTTGGTGGTGAATCAAGTCGTAGATTTGGCAAAGAGAAGTAAGGAGGATTGTTTGATGTTCAAAGTGGATTTCGAAAAGGCGTACGACTCTATTTCTTGGAGTTTCTTGGCGTACATGATGGATAGAATGGGGTTTAGTCCGGAGTGTACTCGGTGGATGAAGGCTTGTGTTTTTACTAGTTCTATGTCGGTGTTGGTTAACGGTAGCCGCACTAATGATTTCCAAGTTGGTAGAGGACTCCGACAAGGAGATCCTCATTCCCTCTTCTTGTTCTTAATTATTGCCGAGGGCTTGACGGCTATGATGGCCAAAGCGGTTGAGATTGGTTCTTTCACCGAATACCATGTTCATGATACCCTTCGTTTTTCCATTCTTCAATTTGCCGATGATACTATTATGATGGAGAAAGCTACTTTAGGGAATATTTGGTGTATAAAATCGATTCTAAGGAGCTTTGAACTTGTTTCGGGGTTGAAAGTCAATTTTCACAAAAGCAAGTTCATTGGGATAAATGTTTCGGAGGATTTCTTGAATTCCACTTCAATTTTTCTTCATTGTCGCTCGAAATCTATTCCATTCAAGTTCTTGGGTATTCCCGTGGGGGTAAATCAAAGAAGGAGCTCAACTTGGAAACCGGTGATCGATAAGCTTCGCAAAAGTCTCTCTTTGTGGCAAGGGCGTCATTTATCGATGGGTGGTCGGGTAACACAATTCAATTCTGTTTTGAATAGTATTCCCCTTTATTATCTTTCTTTTTATAAGGCGCCGAAGGTGGTGATCAAGAGCTTGATCAAAATCCAAAGAAACTTTTTGTGGGGTATAAACGAAGTTGATAGAGGCATGTATTGGGTGACATCGGATAAAATTTGCAAGCCTAAGGTGGAATGAGGTCTAGGTGTAAAAAATATTGAGCTATTTAATGTTGCTTTATTGGCCAAGTGGAAGTGGCGTATATTATCGGAAGAAGATACCCCTTGGTGGGATTTACTCTCTCATCGCTATGGTGACTTGAAATCTATTTTCTTTTCGGAAAACAGACCATTGAATAGAAGAGAGAATTATTCTTTGTGGTTGCATGATCTTCAGAGTGTGGGTGAAGATAGACTTTCGGGAGGGTGGTTAGAAGCGAATGTTAGGAGAAGGCTGGGCGATGGTCAACGCGTGAATTTTTGGAATCACCATTGGATTGGGTAGTGCCCATTGAAGATGGATTTTTCTAACATTTTTGCAGGTTGCAGCAACAAAAATGCTTACATTGCTGATCTAGGTGTATGGAACCAGAGCTACTGCCGTTGGAATTTGACAGCTTTTGGATTCGATTCGAAACTTCTTAGCGAGGATGGATCAACGCTATTTGACATTATGAGAGACGTGTGTTGGACTATATGATAACCTTAGAGGGGGTGAATAAGGTTATACGCTAAAAATGAATTCTGTTTGATTTTCAAATACTAACAATGCCTGTTTAAATCAAATGCGAAAAATATGATTTAAACTATATGCAGTAGCTAAGCAAGCTATACCTATGACATATCCAGTTACAGTGATATTTTATGCTAATCACACTATAATCAGTTTTAACGATAAACAGATATTTATATGCAGCGCAATATAACAATAGACGAATATAAACGATAAACAAAGTAAAAGAGTAGGGAAAGAGATACACCGTGAATTTTACAAGGTTCGGGATAAAAGCCCTACGTCCTCGGCCTCCGGCTTTGCAACCTTTGGACTTGATAACAACCCCTATATGAGAAGAACTTCTTCAACGTTTTACAAGCAAGCAACTTCCCTATAGCTAATCTCAATTTACCCAAATTGAGAACCCGAGCTCCCCGCTAAGGATTTCGCAACCACTTCAATCTCCCCGATTGAACGACCCAAGAACACTTCCCAGGATTTCGCAACAACCAACTCAATCTCCCCGATTGAATGACCCAATAACACTTCCCATGATTTCGCAACAACCAAACAATAGATGATTACAATAGAGAAACTATGATCCAATCACTCAAGCAGTATAACAATATAGTAGTTGAGAGAGATGAGTGATTTGGAAATGAAGAACTTGAAAAATGATATCACAATGAAAGTTCTTTTTCTCTTTTTTTTGCGATTTGTAATTGTACGTTGTAGTGGTGTCTGAGATTGTGAAGCCAAGCTCCCTATTTATATGGATCGTAAAAAAATGACCGTTGAGTAAATTATACAAAAGATGAAATCGATTATGTGCCTGAATAGACTAGGAATGAAAATCGATTATATGCCTGAATATGTCTAGGGTGATAATCGATTGTGTGCCTGAAACAAAGAGGTAGATAATCGATTATGTGCTCTGAATAAGGAACTATATAATCGATTTTGTGCTCTGAATAAGGAAGTAGATAATTGATTGTTTTCTTTCCAAAAACACATTCCTTTAAAAAACATAGGCTAACAATCGATTATAACTTTGTGAAGGAGCCTTCCTAAATCAATTATGTGCTTGAAAAAATAGGCTAGAAATTGATTATGTGCGTAGTGTAAATAATAGGAATCAATTTCTTTCTTTTTGAAAAATCTTGGAAATCGATTATTTGCTTTAGGAAAGACTAGGACAATCACCCGTGCGATGCACGGGATGGTGTAGTGAGTAATACAATGCATAATTGTTAGAGCGTAAGTGGTAGGGCTTGTAATGCGTAGTCGGTTGGATGCCTAAGCAAGGGTGGAAATGTAGTTAGGTAGTTAGTGTGCCCCAAAAAAAATTAAGTGGGAATGACTTTGTAGTAAAACATATGGTTTTTTTAATATACTTAGCGCGAGTAAGACAATTATTTGGGCTGATACCAGGATCTTCTATGTGGATTTAGAAATATATTCGTTTCTTAACATGTTTTTGAAGGTCGGGGGTTTCTTTTATACTGATTTGATAACGATAGTTACATAATATCGTAAATGTTCTTCGCAAGTCGAACAAATTATCACTTATTGTTGTAATGTTTGAGGGAAATTGAAATGAGAAATTTACTATTAAAAAAAATGCAAAGAAAATATTCAAATTGGTTGTATGATAATTTAAGAAAACATTTTTAGTTGTGTCACAAAAGATATTTTTTAAATTTTATTGTACAAATTTTTATTGTGTTCATTAAATAGTTATTATGGAAAATTGAATTTAACTGCATATTGCGTATCGTTATTATGGAAAATTGAAAGTAGTTGTTATAAGTTTGAAATTATAGGTTGCAATGGTGGTGAGCTTATAGCTCCGGAAAACCCATATTTCTGCCTTCCGAAAATATGTATATTTCCCGAAATTTTTAAAAAGTGTTTTTTTTTAACGAAAAATTAAAAGTATTTTGGGGATTCATGGTAAATTGGGGTATGGGGTCTAATGAGGGGGTAAAAAAACTGCCCAATTTTGTCACCATCCAAAAATGTATGGATTGAGACATGCGTGTGTACCATTTCAGATTTTGGTAGATAGTGTAGGGAACAACATGTAAGAGGAAGTTGAGTTGGCATTGAAATAGTAGTATATAGGGTTTGAAATTTTATGAACTACAATACGAAGGGATTGTAGGTACCCAAAAGTACAACAGCGGTGTCCTCCTCATGATTATGTTTGCCTGCTCTATGAATTTAATGTTTATGGTTGGGAAACTTTCAGCATATGGTAGATGAAATGAATTGGATGGTGAAACGAATAGTAAATGTAAAAATGATGATTCCTAACCAAAAATATTATTTAAATCAATGAATTTTATTATTTATATTCCCAATAAACCGAACAAAAAGTTGCACCTTAGGTAAAATGATATTTGACTTGTTGACTAATATTAGGATATGTCTGATAAAATTTGTTAAAACAGGTGCGTACAAAGTTTAGAGCATAAAATAAATAGGTGTATATGAACAACTTGAATTGATAGTTTACAAATCAAATAATTGAATTAGAAGTGTAAAAAATAAATAAATGTACAACAGGTGTAAGAATGTAAAAACCTAAAGTTTATTACCATCGTAAAAGGGTCCATAATGTAACATTAAAATAAGAAATTGTATTTTGGACAGCTACTAAATAATTAAAATTTCAAATGTAACTTAACGGGATTTGTATATTAGTGAGTGCCGCATGAAGAATTTTTGACATATTTAAAATGATATGCCCACATATGAAATAAATGATGCATCATGGTAAAATATAATCTCCTTGTTTTAATGGTTTTATTAAGCATCCTGACGATTTTTGTGCAAGATGAATACGTAACTTAATTACCCTTTTAGTGGACTATATAATAAATAAAAAATGATATTAGTAACTAAAGTATGATTAATAGAGAATAACAGAAAGACATAGATAGGGGATATATCCAGACAAAAAGGATTCTCCCAAAAACATAATAATAAGCATTGGGTACTTGTGGTGAGTTGAATGAAGGAATGAGGAGGCATATTGAAGAGTACTTCATAGTTGGTGTGTGGAGAGGAGGAATGAGGAGGCATATTGTAGAGTACTTCATGTCTTAATCTCATATATATATATATATATATATATATACATAAACTTCATGTCTCATGTTCCACCAAGTGATATCTTTGACTTTACCATAAAACAGTATTTAAATCACAAAACTTTTATAACTTTCTCACAGATCATTGTAAATAAAAAATCACAGCTGAACTGACTACTAATAGACTTCCAAGTTCCAACTCAATTTGTAAAACACACAAAACAAACTACTTGAGTTATATCACAGGCTTACCTGTTCATCTGTTGCATTTAGTTCAATAAAGAGTTCAAAAGTAGAATTGACAACAAAATTTAGGCGAGCAGAAGGCCTATCTATTTTGTTCACAACCGGATGGCCAAACTCTAAAGCCTTCTTTAAGACAAATCTTGTCTGAGGCATTGGCCCCCTAACAGAATCTACCTACAAAACAAAGAGAGGGTTGATAAACTCTATATGTTACAAGAATCGATATGTCAGGTTTCAAAACAATGAAACATTTATATGAGAGAGAAAGAAAGAATAACACACTTTGTAGTCGAGAGAAGCAAAATTATGATTCTCATAGACAAAATACCCAAAGAAAAAAGCACGTACAGTCAGTCCACTTCGTTGATGCATTGGTAGATTGGGGCTGGGCATCAAGATAAGCTCCCTGAATAAGGATCAGAAGCAATTGGGGAGGATGAGAACGCAACCTGACACTACTAGAAAAGCAACCAACGGCGGCGGTTTGTTTTGCAAGCGGCGGCGGTTATAACCGCCGTTATTTGGTGCTGGCGACGGTTTATGAAACGCCGCAGTTTTCAGCGTCGGGAGGTTTGTTCGCGGCGGTTCTGATAACCGCCGCACAAACTGCCGCAAATTTAGCGGCAAAACATCCATATGGTTTACCACGCTTACGGTTAGTGGCGGTTTAAAACCGCCGCTAGTTGACCATTTATTTTTTATTTTTAAGGGTTGTGGCGGTTGCAAACCGCCGCTAAAGTACAATAGTTTTTAAAAAAAAAACTGTGGCAGTTAAGAACCATTACAGTTTTCATAACTACACACCATTACAGTTATAACAAAGTATTTTCCATCTAATCTCATTTCTGAAATAATGAACATCACCATTAATAGATAATCCAAAAGGGATCTCTAGCTGTCTTTGCATTGGTCACAGGCGAAATAGTATCTGCAGCATCCATCAATGGCCAATGTAACAATGATACATGCTGCAAACAAACAAGTCCATGAATGTTGGAGGTCCACTAAGCAAAAGCAAAGAACGAATGAAAACGAAATAAAAAGATTGGTGTGAGTGAGTTTGATCTAAATATAATGAATGATCACTTAAATAGTTGAAAATCACTTTTCATGCTCTGCTGAAAATCACTTTCAATTAGGTTATAACAGTATAAGGCATAAATGATGTTTACACACTATATTTCTTTTTGTCCTAGGATTTACCACAAATCTCTATATAGAATAAAATTATAGATAGAACTGAACTTTTGATAAATTGACTTAAGAGCAGCATTAATTTATTTTAGAAATTGAATTGAGTTAACATAACAACAATTCAATTCATTTCCTGTACATATAGCATCACAATTCTCCATTTATAAATTTACTCGAGTTACCATAACAGCTATCAACAACATGACATGTAATAACACTTTTATAGTGAAAATGTTGTAGTGCAAGTTGAGAATGAGATAAAGGAACCAAGTATTCATGGTTTATGTAGAACAAAATATCTCCATTAAGTTAGGGTTCATAGGCACAGTAACAGATGGAATTATATTTGAGAAGCCATGTGTGCAAGTTGAGAATGAGATAAAGGAACTTACCAATAGGGTTAACATTGCCTCAATAGCTTTCAAGATGGAGATGCACAAGAGGATCTCCACACACCTGAACTCCAATAATCAAATAACAATAACCAATTAGAAACAAGTAAATAGGCAAGTGAGGTAAAAAGCTAATGGGCACAACATTTATAAAGGCAAATATAACAAATATAACAAATTGTCAAAAACTCTCACATGAAGTATGCAATTTTGAACTTGGCACAACAGCTGAGATGGAAGATTGGGGTAGTTTGGAATCTGAGATGTTGTTGTTCTTTTAGTGGATGCAAGCTGCCACCTGATTTTTAGATTTAGAGCAAAAAAACAAAAAAAAATCAGACATGCTTTAACCAATCAACAAAAAAAATGTTGCAGGATAGAAAGAAACTTAACAAGGTATAGATCAATTACCTTTTCTCACTTAGTACATGATGAGAATTCTCTCATATCAAACAAGCCATAGATTACAAGGCGTGTAATGACAAGAACTCATACATGTCAAGAACTCAGTTTCTTCCTCTGATGTAGAAGAATGCTCCCTAATACCTCAGTTTCTTCCTCTGCTGCCTCTGCAGCTCTAACAGCTACATGATGAACAATGTTTCCACCTGAACTGTCTCCTGCCATATACACATAAACCTTTGATTCTTTCCCACTTTGAAGCCATTTTCTTGACTTCACCCATTTTAAAGCAGCCCAACCATCTTCATAAGCACAAGGAAATCGATGCTCCGGCGATCGTCGGTAATTTACAGACACTACTGCTGCTTTACAGACACTCACAAGCCTTCTACACAATGTATCATAGATAGCACTATTGGCTGAAGAATGAGAGAAACTTCCTCCATGGCTAAACCAGAAATCCAGAATCCACATTATGCAAGTCAAGAAGCCAAAAATATTACTTACAAAGTCAACAATTTCTGTCTTATCCCCAGCACCAATTACTAATGTCTGCACCAGTTACTAATGTTCTCACATAAAACTTCTTCCACATTGACACTTTCTGCACCATATGGTAAAAAATGAATTAGAAGGGAAGATATATGGCAATAATAATATTAAGCATTCATTGGAAATGATAGTCTAATGACATCTCTTGCATTGTCATTAAGCATTCATTGGCATTAACTGCAATATATACACAACAAGGATTAATCAGTGAAACACATAGACAATAAACATAATCATCATGACTGAATAACTTTGATGGTTCAAGATGGAGTAATATCAAAATCACCCAAAGCATTTTTGTATCAAAAGATCAATAAGCATGCATATACACTTTCACACAGCAGCACTTCAATCTTAAAATACAAATATCATACAAAAATAATCCCTAACCTAATAATCAGCCAACAAAATGATTTGTGAAATAATCCCTAACCTAATAATCCCTAACCTAATAATCCAGAAACAGCCAACAACCTAATAATCACGAAACAGCCAACAACCTAATAATCCAGAACAAAACTGTAACAAAAAGAAAACGAGAACAGAACAACTGTAAAAACTAAAAATCGAAGAGAGGAAGAGACGAAGAGGAGGAAGAGGGTTTGTACCTGCTGCGTAGAGGGGTAATGGAAATCATAGAGGAGGAAGAGATGATGCAATGGTTAGCGATTTTGTTCATCATTGAAAGAGACGAAGAAGAAGAAGAGATGAGTGTTAGCGATTTTGTTCATCCTTGAAGACGAAGCGTAGAGGGGTAATGGAAATCGTAGAGGGTTTGAGATGTGGCCAACCATGGAAATCGTAGAGAGGGGTAAGGGATAATAGCACGCCGAAATGAAAATAATAGCGCGTCCTGCCTTTTCTCTTTCTGAAATTCACAACCGCCGCCAGACTTATAGAAACCGCCGCCAGTGTTTGTTGTTAAGGGCGGTTAGCTGGAACCGCCGCGGGGAGCAAGTGAAGCGGCGGCAGTTGAGGCTAACCGCCGCGAAGAAAGCGTCGCTATTGGCCCCTTTCTTTGTAGTATGATGTGATGACGGCACTGGAGAGTGGGCGGAGGCTGCGGAGAAAGAGGCGGGCAGGAATATGGTAGTTTTAGAGAGGGGGACGAGGAAAATAAAGATGCATGGAAGAGGTAGCAAGAGGGAGATAGGGAGGAGTGGTTGAAGGACATGTGGTTGAGTGAAAGCATGAATGGAGAGGATATATATAAGAGTTGAAAATCACTCTTTTAACAATTTGAAAATTATGTCACTTTGTGTTTTTTTTTTCAACAAGCTCTACACAGCAGATGTTGGGTAGTCGGCCAATGTGTAATGTGAACTCAACCTTTTTTGTCAACTTAGCCATTTGACCTTTTTCTGCTGTTGGCTAGAAATGAGTTATTTTATTAGATCATTTTAACAATGTAGCTCCCTACCTATGAAATTTGGGGAATGGGCTACGTAGTAATATGCATGGATTTTCGTTTGCCGCTCAAATTGGGTAAAAAGCTACGTAAATTTTTTGCATGGCTGGAACATTGCCGCCCAATTGGATGAAATTGCATCTAGGATTAATAGGAAGAGATGTTGTGAATCGATTTCTATCTTTCATAGTGTGAATCGATTTCTTACTTTCACAAAATGGTTTTTATGTTACGTGCCTCCCCTATGCATGCATGCATTTGTATAAAATATTTTTCTAAGCTTTTAACGCAACAATTATATTTTTAAAACATCATCTTTCAACTACTAAAAGTTATAGACCTGAAGTGATAGGATCTTCCACTGTGTCCTATCAAAAGCATAGTAACAATTAGGTCTTGAACTCTAGAGAGCTTCTCCTCCAAGCCACTACACTTTATACAACTGTAACCATTAGTAGACAGATTGTAATTTGTTATCATACAAAACAAAGAGTGTTTGTCCATGGTTCACCGTGTAGTTAAATAGAGACAGAACAGATAGCTGGAGTTGGTTACTGGAGCCTTCCCATCGTTATTCAGTGAGATCTTGTTATCGTTTTTTGTTGTTAGTTAATTCGGTTCCTGCTGTGAACACTAACGGTGACAGTATAGACTTCAAGGCGTTATGGCAAACAGAAACAACAGTTCCTTCAAAAATCTTGATCTTTGGTTGGAGATTAATCTTAAATGCTCTACCGGTGCGTGAGCTACTGAGAAGCAGACAGGTTATTCGTTTAGAGGAGGGGGGCTTGAGCGTTTTTCGCAACTTTCCTCATCTCTTCCTTGATTGTGATCCTTCGAGAAAGGTTTGGAGGGAGATAGAGCGATGGCTTGATGTCCAGCTGCCTATGTCTCTTACCTTAATTATATCAATACTATATTCATTTTGGCGAGTTATGTTTGGGGAAGAAATCCAAAAAAAATTAAATACTTACTCTGGTTGACAATTTGTTGGTGTCTTTGGCTTGCCCGGAATGGAGTTTGCTTTAAAAGGAAAGGGGCCAAGATTGATTCGATTGTCGGTCGTATTAAGTTTTTGTCATGGTGTTGGTTTATTTATGGTGTGGGTAGAGATTCTAACTTGTCTTTGTCTCTTTAGTGGAACAATGTTTTGACTTGTATTAACAATTTCTAAGTTCTTCTTGTATTTGTGGTTTTGAGCATCCCTAATCCTATAATCAATTAATCATTGCTTATCGGAAAAAACGATACAATAAGAGTGATTATTTATTTTTACTATAAATTGTATATAAGTTGGCATGCTACGTGTGTTATAAGATGCACATGTTTTAGTCGTAGAATTTTGTGTTTTGGAGTGAATAGATAGAAAATCTCCAATGTCACGAGAATGGAGAGATATAGCCACATTTTCATGTAAAAAATAGTAATGAAGCAGCTTCATCTGAAACATGTTTTACTATAAGGATTAAGGTAGTCCGTGAACAAATTTGGAGCATCCCTAATGTTCAAATTCGTTGAACCAGCTAAAAATTAAAATTAAAAATTAAATTGCGTTTGCCGGGAGTCGAACCCGGGTCTATTGCTTGGAAGGCAATTATCCTAACCGTTGGACTACAAACGCTTGCTTGTACGGTGTTCAAACTAAGTATGTCCTAGCACTTTTTCATGGTTAATCTAAGAAGGAAGGAAAATACCAGTAGTATCTAATTTGAAAATCCCTAGTCCCAAAGCAGCTTTTCCAAGTGCAAGTTACCCTACTACTATTTTAAACCGATTTCACATAGTAAATAGCAGCTTTGGCCATGTCTTACTAGCCTGTAGTTTGGTGGTGCTAGGTTCATTCAATAAAATCTTTC
Organism: Astragalus membranaceus; assembly: GCA_039519185.1. Lineage (NCBI taxonomy): Eukaryota > Viridiplantae > Streptophyta > Magnoliopsida > Fabales > Fabaceae > Astragalus > Astragalus membranaceus. The sequence continues at coordinate 118,845,132 of CM076854.1, read as the reverse complement.
GATTATCGGAAAAAAAAAACATAGTAAACTGTAGCTAACCTATGTATTTTTATATTACACATATTCAATAAAATAGGCCAAACATACTCAAATGCGTAACTACATTAAGATACCTTCGGTGGTATCATGTAAAACTAGTATTTTACCCGTGTGTATACTAGTATTTTACCCGTGTATACACACGGGTGATACTGTATTTGTTATAATTTACTATGAAATTATAAATACGTTGAAAGTTGCAAAATGTAATAAAAGAAAAAGGAAAAACTCGATAAAATACGATATTTCAAATTTATTAAAATAGTTTTGTTGCAAAAAGTTTTAAAAAAATCGGTATCTTCTTATAATATTAATAATGGAGTAAAAATGAGGAAAAAAGAAAATGAGATTTAATATAAAATATGTGTTGGTGTATTGCCTGAATTTGGGTTGGTGTGAGTAGCAAAAAAGCCCAGTATTTTATTGCAAACTGACCCACTTACTTTCTAATTCACAGGTATTGTGCACTTTATGCAATTGTTGGGCTATGACTTGGTCCACAGAAACTGATACGCAGGAACAGGGTTAATCCACGAGAAACCCTAGATCAGATCACTTTCTGATATTTTTCTCTCACTTCACGCGTTTCTTCTCTCGTTTTTCTTTCTCTCTGAGATACGAACCCTAACCTCTTCTTCTTCTGATTTTTCTTCTGATTTCTTGCTGCGTTTTCTTCTCTTAACTGAACCTAATCTCTCTCTTCTTATTTGCAGGTTTTTTTCAAGCTTCAACAAGCAAGAAGAACACAGCGTTCAGAGGCGAGAAGATTGAAGTGTTTGGTGTTCAAATGGGAACCAAGGCTTGTGCGAGAAGGAGACGCTGTTACTGGGTTACTGAACGAAGGAGAAGGACGATGACTTTGAGAAGAAGATGTAGGAGAAAAGCTACGCTACTGAAAACACTGTAAAGGAAAATAATCTTCTCTATTATATTTCATTCATTGTAAATGTGTTTATATACATGTATTAGAGTAACTAACCATAGTTTGTTACTACAAACTATTAACAAACAATTTGTAATCTGTTTTGTTAATCAAACAACTAAACCTATTTGTTACAGAGTTAATTTCAGCAACAACTTTTTACTGTTTTACAAACTGTTTTAGAGAAACTGAATTATAACAAAAAATTAACACCCTTCCTTAATTCTGATTCTCTTTGAACTGAACAATCCCCATGTCCCTTCGTAATTTGCTGAACTGCTCCCCTTTTACAGCTTTAGTAAAAATGTCTGCCTGCTGTTCTTTGGTAGAACAGTATTCCAACTTGATTTTCTGCTTAGTTACCTGATCCCTTAGGAAATGGAATCTGGTTTCAATATGTTTGCTCTTCCCATGAGAAATGGGATTTTTAGCCAAGTTGATTGTTGACTTGTTGTCAAGCAGCAATCTTATAGGTTTGTCACCCTTTAGAAATAACTCTTCCAATAGGGATTCAAGCCAATTTTCTTGACATGCAGTTGCAGAGCCTGCAACATATTCTGCCTCACAGCTGGACAAAGCTACAATGCTTTGTTTTTTGGAGCTCCAAGAAATTGGAGCATCATTGAACTTAAATAGGTAGCCACTGGTACTCCTTCTGTCAGTCTTGTCACCACACTAATCTGAGTCTGAGTAGCCTATCAGTTCTGCCCCCTTAGCACATTGTCCACTAGGAAACAGAATTCCATAGTGTAGTGTACCCTTTACATATCTCAGTACCCTCTTTGCAGCAAGCAAATGAGGTTTCAGTGGCTTGTTCATATGCCTGCTTACCAATCCAGTAGCAAAGCATATGTCAGGCCTTGTGTGACACAAGTACCTCAATGAACTAATAGTTCTTCTGAACAAAGTAGGATCCACTGCCTCATGTTCCCCTTCGACCACTTGTACACTGCCTTCTGTAGGTGTAGCTGCTGGATTGCATTCCAGCATATTAAACCTGTTTAGAATGTCTGCAGCATACTTAGCCTGGTGTAGAATTAGACCCTGTTCAGTATAGTGTAGTTCCAGCCCTAGGAAGTAGGATAGCTTCCCTAAGTCTGTCATCTCAAATTCTGACTGCATTTGCAGTTTGAATTCTGCAATTTCTGCCTTATTGCTTCCTGTCACAAGTAGGTCATCCACATATAAGCAAACAATCAGTATATCAGTAACCTGTTTCTGCTTCACATACAAGCCATACTCCACTATACACCTTTTGAGGCCTAAGTCAGAAAAAAAACTTATCTATCCTCTTGTTCCAAGCTCTTGGGGCTTGTTTTAGACCATATAGGGCCCTATGTAACTGAAATACTCTGTCTTCTTTGCCTTTAACTTCAAACCCAGGTGGCTGATCCACAAAAACTGTCTCCTCAAGTGGACCATTGAGGAAGGCAGACTTCACATCAAGGTGAGACAAAGTCCACTCCCTGCTGCTTGCAAGGGCAATGACCATTCTTATGGTTTCATGCCTTGCAACTGGTGAGAAGACTTCAAAGAAATCAAATCCCTCTCTTTGTTGAAACCCCTTTGCCACCAATCTGGCCTTGTGCTTCACTACCTTCCCTGCTGGATTTAATTTCAGTTTAAAGACCCATTTAACTACTATAGACTTCATTCCTTTAGGCAACACAGTTAATTCCCAAGTCTCATTCTTTTCGATGGACTTGAGCTCCTCTTCCATTGCATCTTTACAAGCTTTACTGCTCAAAGCCTCTTTCACACTAACTGGTTCAGCATCAGCCATCATGGCAAGCTGAACTAAGTCACCATCATTGGTAATTTCATCATCATTGATTACCTCAAAGTCAGTTAATCTGCTTGGTAGCTGTCTCTGCCTCTGTGGTCTGAGAACTGGTGCTGGTTCTTCATTCTCATCACTTTCATTGATGCTGGTGTCATCAGTTGGAGTAGCTGTGGGTTCTGCAGCAGCATCAACACTGTCTAACTTCACCTGTACAGTAGGTTGAGGGAGGGTTTGATTGGACTTGTTCCAATCCCAGCACTCATTCTTCAAAACAGCCACATCTCTATTAATCTCTACTTTGTTGCTAGTAGGATTATAGACTCTGTAGCCACCAGTAGGGTGATAGCCAACCAGAATAAGAGGCCTGCTCTTGTCTTCTAGTTTTCTTCTAGTAGCATCAGGTACATGTCCATAACATAGGGATCCAAATACCTTTAGGTGTGACACAGTAGGTTTTCTGCCTAGCCAAACCTCTTCAGGCACTTTCCCTTCAAGCTTCTTTGTAGGACACTTATTCAGCAAGTAGGTAGCTGTCATTACAGCTTCTCCCCATAGTTTGTGAGGTAGTTGCTTCTGTTTCAGCATGCTCCTAGTCATATCTAGGATGCTCCTGTTTCTCCTTTCAGCCAAACCATTGTGTTGTGGAGTGTAGGGAGGAGTTACCTTATGGATAATTCCTTTATTTGAGCACAGCACTTCAAACTCATTTGAAGTGAATTCCCCTCCACCATCAGTCCTCAACACTTTGATGGCCTTGCCACTCTGTTTTTCAGTCATAGCCTTTAACCTTTTGAAGCTCTCAAGAGCCTCACTCTTGGCCTTTATCAAGTACACCCAAAACATCCTTGAGTATTCATCCACAAAGGATATGAAATACTTATTACCTCCAATGGATTGAACCTCAAAAGGACCACATATATTAGAATACACCACTTCAAGCACTTCCTTGGCCCTTCTCTTCAAATCAGATTTGAATTTCTGCCTTGGTTGTTTGCCCACTAAACACACTGTGCAGGCCTTCTCAGGTGACTCTGTCTTAGGTAGTCCATGGACCAAACCCTTAGTATGCAATGAGGATAGACTTCTGAAATTCAAGTGACCATACCTTTGGTGCCATAGTAGACTTTCTGAATCTGTCTCAGTGGTGTGTAAGCATTCTGCATCAGCTGCTTCAAGACTTGTCTTGAAGGTTCTATTCTTAGACAATGGAGAAGTTAGAATCAACTGCTCCTTAGTGTCATAAAGTTTCAGTAGGTTATCTCTAATGGTAATAGAGAACCCTTTCTCAATCATCTGCCCCACACTCATTAGATTATTCCTTATCTTGGGAATGTACCACACATTCTCAATCAGCACCTTCTGACCATCTGATCTTTGAATGAGTATGTCACCCATTCCTTCGGCCATCATACTCTCATTGTCAACACACCTAATGGATGTCCTCTTGGTTGGATCAAAGTTGATCAACCACTCCTTAATACCTGTGATGTGATTTGAGCATGTTGTGTCCAAGTACCAAATATCAACCACTGTTTTCCCATCACTTGTGGTAATCATGAAAGCCACACAATCAGCCTTGTCATGAACTGTAGCCATGAAGGCTATTGGATCAGAATCTGAATCTGATTCTTGAGCCACATTTGCCTCCTCTTCCTTATCTTTGTCTTTCTTGCCTTTGGACCAGCAATCACTCGCATAGTGGCCATATTTTTCACAATTCCAGCACTGTATGTGCTTCTTGTCAACAGGTTCCTTCTTAGCTTTTGAGCTGCTGGATCCTCCTGCCTTAGTAGAATCTGAACCCTTCCCTTTGCCTTTGCTAGGATTCCAGTTTCCCTTCTTCTTCCCTTTGGACCAATTTGACTTGGAGGTTTTTGCTTGGAAGGCTGTCTCCTTCTCTTTCACCTGTCCCTCCATCTCATCAAGATTGATTTCCTTGGCCTCTAGTGTACTTTGCAGCTGCTCAACTGTCATTGTTGATAGGTCCTTAGTGTCTTGAATTGAATTCACCACAAATCCAAATTTTGGTGATAGGGATCTAACAATCTTCTCACAAATTTGCTGATTTGTGAGTTGTTCCCCATTCAATGCCATTGCATTTATAATGGCCCTTAGCCTAGCCACATATTCTGTGACCCTTTCCTTGTCTTGCATCTTTGTGCCTTCATACTTCATCCTTAAAGCATTCAGTTTGACCTTCTTGACTTGTGCATCTCCCACAAAGCTAACCTTTAGAATGTCCCAAGCTTTCTTTGAAGTTCTTGCATTTCTTATCTTGTCAAAGTTTGATTCATCACAACCTTGATGAATCAAATATTTCCCTTTACAATCTTTCTTTCTGTTTTCTACATAACTTGCCCTTTCAGCCACTGTTGGTTCCTCTGGTAGGTCTTCATACCCATCTGTGACAATATCAAGCAAGTCTTGGAAGCCAAAAATAGCTTCCATCTCAATACACCATCTATCATAGTTTTTATTTGTAAGTTTTGGTATGTTTGTAGGTAGACTAGCTGCTGCCATTCTTGGCACTTGAAAGAACAGTCTTTCTTACTGTTTTTCACTTTGTAGTCTGTCACACTGACTAAACCTGTCACTGAACACGCACTGCACAACTTACTGCTGAATTCTTTTGAATTCTTTCTGAATCTTGACTCCCAAGAATCGTAGCTGAAGCTCTGAGATACCAAATTTGTTGGTGTATTGCCTGAATTTGGGTTGGTGTGAGTAGCAAAAAAGCCATGTATTTTATTGCAAACTGACCCACTTACTTTCTTATTCACAGGTACTGTGCACTTTATGCAATTGTTGGGCTATGACCCGGTCCACAGAACCTGTTACGCAGGAACAGGGTTAATCCATGAGAAACCCTAGATCAGATCACTTTCTGATATTTTTCTCTCACTTCACGCGTTTCTTCTCTCTTTTTTCTTTCTCTGAGATACGAACCCTAACCTCTTCTTCTTCTGATTTCTTGCTGCGTTTTCTTCTCTTAACTGAACCTAATCTCTCTCTTCTTATTTGCAGGTTTTTTCAAGCTTCAACAAGCAAGAAGAACACAGCGTTCAGAGGCGAGAAGATTGAAGTGTTTGGTGTTCAAATGGGAACCAAGGCTTGTGCGAGAAGGAGACGCTGTTACTGGGTTACTGAACGAAGGAGAAGGACGATGACTTTGCGAAGAAGATGTAGGAGAAAAGCTACGCTACTGAAAACACTGTAAAGGAAAATAATCTTCTCTATTATATTTCATTCATTGTAAATGTGTTTATATACAGGTATTAGAGTAACTAACCATAGTTTGTTACTAACAAACAATTTGTAATATGTTTTGTTAATCAAACAACTAAACCTATTTGTTACAGAGTTAATTTCAGCAACAACTTTTTACTGTTTTACAAACTGTTTTAGAGAAACAGAATTATAACAAAAAATTAACAATATGCACCCCCGTTGGCGCTCCATTTGCGCTCTCGTTGCTGATCCTGTTGGCGCTTCCGTTGGTGCTCCCGTTGGCACTCTTGTTGTCGCTCCATGCGACTCATAAAAAAAGCAAATGAGATTTAATTTATTGATTTTTTTAGAAAAAATTATTTTGGGATTTTTTGCTAGCAGTATCGCTTTTTTGACAATTGGTAGTGGTTAAAAGATTTTTTTTATCAATAATGGTTAAATGAATTGGTTTTAGTAGTTTGAGTAGCTTTGGTAAAAAAAAAGTAGTTTGAGTAGATTTTAGTAAATAGTAAATTCTACATAATTTAATAATAATTTTATGTAATTACTGATTTTTTACAAAAATAAATTAAAAAAGAAGAATATTTTCTTGAAAAGAAAAATCGGACTACGCGCATCAGCGCAGCATGTAGCTTTTGCTGCTTTTTTTTCCGCATTTGTTGTTGGGTTTTTTTCTCAATTTGTGTGCAGTTTTTTGGTCAATTTTTTTGCCATTTTGTCCATTATTGCTATGAACCACTATTTTTGACGTTTTGCTAGCATATGAATTGATTATACTATAGTATTAGATAGATTAATATTAGAGATTAGATTAGTATTAGATAGATATGTTTGAAGTGGAATAAAACATAAGTAAATGAGAATAAATAGAGATGGAAGAAGAAAAAGAGAAAGAAATGAGAGAGGAAAGAGGGGATGTTATGAGAGAGAGAAAGAAGAGAATAAAATAAATAAAAAAAGGAGAGAGATGATGGGAAGGTGTGTAAGAGAAAAAGTAAAAAATTGTAAAAAGAAGAGATTTTTTGTCTTTTAGTGGTAAAATGTCTAAAAGGCCCAAAAAAATTGACACATGGCGCGCTAGTGGAATGTTTAAAAATGTCAGTTTGCTAGCATATGATTTTATTAGATTAGTATGATATGATAGTATGATGGGAAGGTGTGTAAGAGAAAAAGTAAAAAATTGTAAAAAGTAGAGATTTTTTGTCTTTTAGTCGCAAAATGTCTAAAATGCCCCAAAAAAATGGACATGTGGCGCGCTAGTGGAATGAATGTCTAAAAATATGAATTTGCTAGCATATGATTTTATTAGATTAGTATTAGTATAGTATTAGTATTAGAGAAGCAAGGGTCCGGACTCCAATTTATGAGGTGGTTGCTGGTTGCTATGCTTTGTATTGTGATACTAGCAATGCATACATGAATGATAGTTCCAATAACATTAGATCTAGCTCGGGTTTGCAGGTTAATTGGTTGAAGCCCCCGAGTGGATTGGATTGCGCTCAATGTTGATGGTAGTGCATTGACTCTCGCATACACGCCTTGCTTTTGATTTATCTTTTTTTTATTTTATATTATAATATTGTTGACAATGAAAGGAAACAAGCAACAAAAAGAAAACATGTGTGGATGTAGCTCAATTAGTAGAGCAAGCGAAACATTTTCTCAAGTAACGGAGATTGATACCCCGCATCTCAAAAATATGTTTTTTATCAAAAAATTATTCATGATAATATACCGCCAAAAATCCCACTCCCCCCTATTTTATATAATGATTTTGTTTATTTTTAAATAACATTTCTTTATATACTTACTATTAACACATCTATTTCGTATTATAACTTTAAAAGCATTTGTAGTGGGGCTGTGAAGGGAAAGAGAATACAGCTTGAGAGAAAAAGCATTTGGGAGATGAGAGAGCTTCAAAAAAAATTGGGAGCGAAGCAAAAAAAGGCTATATATGTTTTGATTTTACTTTTTAAATAAACTACGTTTATAAATTTAAAACATTTTATCCATGTGTTCTTTTGGGCCAAAAAAGTTGCTATTTGCATCCTATGGAGTTCTTAATATCGTTTCTATAGTTGTAGACATCGTATTTAATATAAGTATCATTTTTGCAGTTAAATTTTCCGCTGAAAATGCGTGAAACATGCGACTTCTATCAGGGCGACTTAGAAAAGTCGGAGTTTCAAAGTCGAGTAGATGTCCGACTTAAAAAGTGATATTTTAAAGTCAGATTACTATGAAGTCCGACTTTAAAAGTGTTCATATATTTTTAAAAAAAATATTTTGTTTTTTGTGCTTCTCCCTACAGTTCACACAAGCCCACATTCATAATTAATTAGGATACCAACCTGCAGATACTAAAGATGACACGAGCACAATAAATAAAAACCACAAACATCTAGATGAAGTGATAAAATGATACCACAAACATTTTTGTCAAACGAAGTGACGAGTGAGAATACCACTATGCCTATGAATAAAAGACACTATGGGGATGACGATCCCAAGGTTAATTAGCATACTTGGAATAGGAGATCATGACTCTTGAGTTCAAAGCCCATAATTGTTATCCGGCCAAGACCGGGTTGGGTTCTCCGCTGAAACTGACGTAGTTCAGGTTCTTTTGGATTATGCTAAAGAGGTTAAGTGAAAAGATAAGTAAAAGATAACGAGAGTTAAATGGTGAGGAGTCGCGAAAGAACTCACTAAGATTGTAAATCCCACTGTTTATGTTGTGGTGTTTTTGGATGAAAGGCTAGCCCAAACAATTCGAGGATAAGTAAGCTGTGGCTTCAGTTTTTTTTTTTACTTTTTCATAATTTAAGTAGTATGTTTTGGTTTCAACTATGTATAGTTGCTTCTGTTTTTTTGTGGTTTTCATCCAACTCCACAAGATACCCCAAGTGTTTCGCATTCTAATTGTGTTGTCTTCCTTTCTAATTATGGGTTAAATTTTTATATTTACACTTGATTAATATGGATATATTATTAGAATTCTTTAGACTTTTTTTCTTATTACTATAGATGTTCAATTTCAATGTCTTTGTTAATGTTCATTTTTAATTTTATAAGGGGGGACTAGACCAAAACCCTTGGCAATGAAAACAATAATAGAAAGCCCAACAAAGGCCCCTAAAATAAACAACCAAAGAGTTCTAATAAAAGATATTCTTAGGCGACCAGGACAGCCCAAAAAAGGAAGCAGGGCAACACCAGAATAGCCCCCACAACCTCCACCCACTGCCTACTGCGCACACACTCCAAACCACCACAGCCATAATCACCTCACTATCCTCACATTAAGCGCACTCCCAAAGATCGAGGTTAGAGATGGAGGCCAAGAGACGATTGGGAAGGGCTCAAAGCTGAAGGCAAAGGTAGGAGCCCAGCGAAGAGAACTGCTAACTGTAATCAAGGGACCCAAACTCCGAAGCAGGGCAGCACCTGCATGCCCCCACACACCACCACCCGCCGCCAATTGAGTGCCACACCACAACACCCAACATCACCTCACTATCCTCACATTAAGCACACTCCAACTGATCGAGGTTAGAGGTGGAGGCCAGGAGAGGGGAAGGGCTCAGGAGCTGAAGGCAGAGGGGAGGAGCCCGTCAGAGAGAACTGCAAACAACAGCCAGGGTACCCACCGAATCAGCAAACCCCTGTCTTCCGGTGTCGAAACACTAGCCACCACTGCGAAGCCGTGTCACCGGCCAACACCGCGACACAACCGAGCTTGACCGAGGTCGTCGATCACCAGCCACCACCGCGGTGTTGTGCCACCGGCCAACACCGTGACACAACCAAGCATGACGCTACACAGCGACATTCAGCTAGTGCCGGCGACGAAAGACGAAAAAGCGGCCTCGGAGGTGAATGCTGTCGTGACCGCAGATCCAAGAGCGATCCACCAGCCACCATCCCGCTCATATCATCAAACCACCGTGTAACAGAAGCACACCACGTACCTCCTAAAACGCGCATATCCACCAAAAAGCAGATCCAAACCAGCAACGCCACGGGGCAGAGACAATGAACGGCACAGAGGAAACAAGATCACTTTGCGACCCACAGAAAAAACAACAAAACGCTGAGACCCAGATCATCAAACGCAGAACCAATCGCACAACCCAGATTCCGAAAATCGCAATTGCAACTCCGAATCAACATTCATCGCTGTACAGTTGCACAAAACAGAACCCAATCAACAACCCAAACCCAGAATAATATCCAGACCAGCAGTATCACGATGCAACAGAGATCACACCAAACCCAGAATAATATCCAGACCAGCAGTATCACGATGCAACAGAGATCACCAGCAGAGATCAAAACCGAACAACAATCGATCACCAGCAGACGAGGCGGACGAACTCCCCTCCTTCAGCGGCGATCAATCGTAATCCAGAGAATCCAGGCCCATCGAACCTTCGCCCAGAGAAAGCGGCACCGCGGGCCAGATCGGGCCAACTCAGATTGCGAAACCGCTCCTCTCGGATCAGAGATCGAAACCGATCAGAGTCAATCGATCAGAGTCAATTGATTAGAAGAAGATAATACTTAGATATTATCTCCAAATCCATAAAGTGGCTTTACAAAAAGGGCAATGATTAAAATCATCACCAACTATCACATAAGCTTCAATTAGGAGACGCCAAGTGTCCTTGTCAGCCCACTTGGAGGCTTCCGTGTCAGGCTGAGAAGAAGAAGATCAGAATGATGACTCATCAAACAGCAAGTGGCTTTATAAATATCCAATTGGCTTACTGCTATGTAGCGCTATAGCGCTTGCCGCTTCATAACGCCTATCGCTGCAGCACTCAAGCAAAACATCAATATATTCACAAAGGCACCTATTATGCCCAATATTTAGGAAATAAATTATGAACCTATATTTATACTCTTAATCACAAATTGACATATTAAAGTACTAGAATTACTAGAGAACTTGCTTTGATTTAAGTATGAAGAGCACAAATAACCCAGGGAATACAAAGTCCACAGGGAATACAAATTTATCTACCTTTATTACAACATCTTCTAGTATTCCTTCTGGATAAGCAAGGGTTTTGTCAGCTAATTGCAGAGTAACTGATGTAGGCCTGGCAGTTCCTACTCCCAGCTGTGTGTATATTGATTTTGGCATTAGATTGATGCTAGATCCCAAATCACATAGAGCACGGCCAGAGTAGAAATTTTCAATAGAACAAGGTATAGTAAAGCTACCAGGGTCCTTTGACTTCATTAGGAGTTTGTTCTGCATAATCATACTGCATTCCCCAGTCATGGCTACTGTTTCAAATTCCCCAAGTCTTCTCCTCTTGGTGAACACGTCCTTCATAAACTTAGCATAATTTGGCATTTGTTGGAGGGCCTCCACCAAAGGAACATTAATGTGCAGTTGTTTAAGGACTTCCCGGAATTTGTTGAATTGCTTGTCCTTCTGAGCCTTCCTAAGCCTCTGAGGATATGGAGGGTCAGGATATGCTGGAACAAGCTTAGTTCTGGGCGCTAAAGCAGCAGGCGCTGTAGCGGTTGGTATCTGGGCAGCAAGAGGCGCTGCAGCGTCAGCCTTAGGTGCTGTAGCGTCTGTTGCAGAATTTTTTTCTTCCTCAGATTTTGTATTTTTTTCATCACCTGAAACAAGTGATGGCCCTTTCAAATCTTTCCCACTCCTTAGAGATATAGCTTTGACATGCTCCTTCCCTTGAGTATTAGAAGTTGAAGCTTCACTAGTGGATGGCAATGATCCACTAGCTCTTTGGGTAAGAACATTAGCTATTTGCCCCATTTGCACCTCCAGGTTTTTTATGGAAGCTTCATGAGTTTTCAGAGTTGTCTTACAGTCACTCATGAAGTCTTTTAACAAACTTTCCATGGAATTTTCTATAGCAGGGGCATTCTGCCTTTGATAGTTCTGAGTAAGGAATCCTGGTGGATTAGCTGGAGCACTGTAAGTGGGTGCTGTAGCATTGTTAGTTCCCCATCTGAAGTTGGGGTGGTTCTTCCAACCAGGGTTGTAAGTATTTGAGTAGGGATTATTGTTCTTGTTGAACCCTAAATAGTTTACAGAGACAGGATTACCAGGACATTCTTCATAAAGATGCTCACCTCCACAATATACACAGCTTGTTGAACCTGGAGAAGCTTGCTCAATGGCTGCTACGACTGGTTCTGGAGACGCTACAGCGGTAGCCGCTGTAGCCTTTGAAATGCTCATGCTTTTTATCATGTTGGTGAGAGAAGCAACCTGTGCTGACAGAGCTGAAACTTCACTGATCTCATGGACACCAGCTACCTTTTTCTGTAAAGCTAGCCTCTCTGTTGGCCATTGGTAGCTATTTGTAGCAATGTTATCTATTAAGTCACAGGCATCATTGTAAGAGGTTTTCAGTAGCACACCCCCAGAAGAAGCATCTAGCATTAGTCTGGTATTAGGATCCAACTCATTGTAGAAGGTTTCCATTTGAATAATCATAGGTATACCATGATGAGGGCATCTTCTCAACAGCTCCTTCCATCTCTCCCATGCTTCAAACAGTGTTTCAGCATCTTTTTGTTTGAATGCAGTAACTTCATTCCTCATTCTAGCATTCTTACTTGGTGGAAAATATTTTGCTAAGAATTTCTCAGCCATTGCATTCCAAGTGTGGATAGAGTTAGGCTCTAGAGAAGCTAACCAGGCATTTGCTCTATCTTTCAAGGAATAAAGAAAAAGTTTTAACCTGAATTCATCATCACTTACTCCTGAAATGATGAAGTTACTGCAGACTTCCAAAAATTGCTTCAAATGTAAATATGGGTCCTCTTGAGGAGAACCACCAAACCGACCTACTGTTTGGAGCATCTGGAACATCATGGATTTGAACTCAAATTGAGCTGTTTGAAGAATAGGTCTAGCTATGCTTGTCTGCATGGTTTGTGGATCAAACACATCATAGTCTCTCATAGGTCTATCCCTATCATTTACCATATCAGCAGGGCCTTGATTTATGAATTGTTGCCTATACCAATCTTCATGGTTATGCAATGTAGGAGTGGGTGGTTGATTCACTACAAGAAAATGATGAATTTCCGGCCAGGAATTTCCGGCGGTTTCGGAGCCGCCGCAAACTTTCCGGCGGATTAGGGGAATTACCGGCGGATTTTATCCGCCTCAAACTTTGCGGCGGATACCGTGGATTTTGCGGCGGATCTGTTTTCGCCGTGGATTTTGCGGCGGATCCTGTGGATTTTGCGACGGATTTGAGATTACAAAAAAAAAATTTTACGAGATTTTAACAATCCGCCGGTAAGGTTATTTGCGGCGGATATTTGCCAATTTTAAATTTCACAAAACCGCCGCAAATCCCCCTAAGTCCACCGCAAATCCCCTAGGTCCGCCGCAACGCCCATAAATCCGCCGGTAACCACCGTTTCCGGTGGATCCTACCTTTTGACCGTTTGACTTCGTTTCTCCTATATAAACCCCTTCTCCCCTTCTTCGTCTTCACACCTCTACCAAGAAACAGAAACATACGCCACTCTCTTGATACGACACTCTCTTCGGCATTGTCGGCAGCGGCTCCAAGAGAGTGGCGTATGTCTCCATTTCTTTGTAAAGAAACTTCCACCTTTAATTTAATATTCACTATTCACTATTTACTATCGGGAAGATCTTGACCGTTAATTTAGTGTCGGCAATATCTTGACCGTTAATTAGTGTCGACACTAATCACCATTGACTATTCAATAATCACGCTGCACTATTCACTATTTAATGTCTGGTTCATCTTTTTCGTTAAAAGTCACCCCTTTATAAGCAAAAAACTCCTCCTCGTTATTTCCACCACAAGAGACATCAACACTCATCAAACGCTCGTTATCATCCTCCAACTTAACAACCCGTTCTTGCAGTTCCTCAAACTTTCTATTTAGAGATTCAACCATCTTTTCATACATGCACTTCTCATCCTCCGAAACTTCACTCTCTAATTGGAGGATGAGAAGAGCAAGTATGAAAAGATGGTTGAATCTCTAAATAGAAAGTTTGAGGAACTGCAAGAACGGGTTGTTAAATTGGAGGATGACACCGAGCGTTTGAGGAGTGTAGATGTCTCTTGTGGTGGAAATAACCAGGAGGAGTTTTTTGCTTATAAAGGGGTTACTTTTAACGAAAAAGATGAACCGGACATTAAATAGTGAATAGTGCAGCGTGATTATTGAATAGTCAATGGTGATTAGTGTCGACACTAATTAACGGTCAAGATATTGCCGACACTAAATTAACGGTCAAGATCTTCCCGACAGTAAATAGCGCATATTGAATTTGGTGACCGAATTTTTTTTAAATAACCGCCGCAAATCCCCCTAAACCGCCGCAAATCCCCCAAATCTGCGCAAATCCCCCTAATCCGCCGCAAATCCCCATTTCCGGCGCTTTTAAAAATTAAGCGCCATTTTAAATTTTCAAAAGTCCACCGCAAATCCCCAAAACCGTCGCAAATCCCTGTTACCGGCGGCCTTGAAAAAATAAGCGCGCAGTTTGAATTTCAAATTTCCGCTGCAAGTCCCCAAAACCGCCGCAAATCCCCAAACCCGCCCCAAATCCCCATTTGACCGTTTGACTCCGTTTTCCTATATATATCCCTTCCCCACTTCTTATTCTTCACACTTCTACCAATTCTCTCATTCTCTTTTTAAAATTTCTCTCTTACCCTCTCCAAATTCTCTCCTTTCCTACTAAATCTCTTCTTGAAACTCCTCACTTCCTCCCTACGAATTGTCTTCTTCTCTCATTGGCAAATTTATTCGATCCAATGTATGTTTCTGATATGAGTTAATAGTTTTAGTTTTTAAATTATTTTATAATAATATGAGTTTGTTACTAATTGTGTTTTGGTTTGTTTACGTATTGTTTGAGCTTTGGTTCCTAATTTTTCCTCTTTCCTTGAGTTAGGGATACGCTTCAAGTCAGAGCATTCTCTTCACTACGGTTAGTTATCAAGATAAATTAGTTTTTTCATCTTTACCAACTTTTGCTCACCGTCAAATTTAGATTAATTAATTATTGAATTTTATTTTTTTATCAATTATTAAAAAATTTAATTAAAAATAATTTTTTTAATTAAAACGATTTTTTTTTTTTAAAAAAAAATTTTAAAAAAAAAGGATTTTTCGGCGGAGTTTTTGTATTTTCCGGCGGAATTTTAAATAAAACGATTTTTTTTAAAAAAAATATTATCTTTTTTTTTAAAAAACGGTCTTTGCGGTGGAATCATGGTCCTTGCGGCGGATAATTTTCCGGCGGATTTATGCTCTTTGCGGCGGATAATTTGCGGCAAATATTTTTTGGCATTTCCGGCGGCTTATCCGCCGGAAACTTGCGGCGGATTTATTGGCGCCACGAAATCCGCCTCAAGTTTGCGGCGGATAAACCGCCAGAAAGCGTTTGCTTCGACCTGGCTACCGGCGGCAAAAATCCGCCGCAAAGTCCAATTTTGCGGCGGAAATATGGCTTTTCCGGTGGATTTTGCCCGCCGCAAAATCCTGTTTTTCTAGTAGTGATTATGTCTGCCTCTACCTCTACCACCTAGCTCAGATCTTCCTCTATCAGAATTGGTTCTACCACCATGTGTGGTACCTCTGCCTGAGTTGGCTCTGTTACTGGGTTCAGACATTGTGGGCCTGAGCTGTCTTTGTCTTTGAAGTCGTCTCAGTCTTCTGAATCTCCTTTCTGGTTCTGCGTCCAACTCAAATTCTGGTGGTTGGGACCTGGGCATACGTTGTAGCGTCTACCGCTGCAACACCAAGAAACAACACACCAGTGTAAAATCTTCACTAATCTTGCTAAAAACTTAAACAATAAAAATTAAATGCAATCTCCGGCAACGGCGCCAAAAACTTGTTGTGCGAATAGTAGTTGTGCAAGTATACACAATCGCAACAAGTAATATAATGATAAATAGAGATCGTTCCCACAAAGATTGGAATTAATTTAAGAGTTTAAGGAATTTAACAACTTAGTGAAATAAGAAAAGACAAATAACAAGTTTATAAGTGCAAACATAATAAGTGGTTGTCAAAACAGTGGAAAATTCAAGAAGTAATAAAGTGAGTTGGATAGCTCATTTGTTATGTAAATTCCCAAGGGTAAAGCGCTATAGCGTTAGACGTTGTAGCGTTAAGCGCTGTAGCGGTATGGAAGCGTGCCTTTCAGTCACTGTTGCCAGGGTTTTATTACAAGACTCCTATGTCTAGGCTCTAAATAAGTTCACCCCTGTATAATAAAGAACTTACAGCTTTTACCTTATGAATTATTACTCCCCTATGTCTTGGGTTAAGCATAAGTCATTTAAATGTCTTTAAATGACCTTTCATTCATATCAATCCTTGAGTTCTCTTCGTAAACCATGTTTGTACCTACGAAGCCCCTTATTTTAGTTGATCAATCCCAAAACAAGTTTGAAAGCATTATAACACAAGTATTGAAACACAAACGTCATAACATTATATAAACTTTACTCAAGGTTCATTACAAACACAAGAACCATCCAACTACAAGTGTTTAGCTCATAACAAGCTTCATCAAAACAACATAAACTGAAAAGCTTATATTACCGTATGCGAGCAAGAGAAGAATGGTTACAAAAGATGCACTCCAACAATCCCAAGTCATACACGTTGGATGATGCTATGGCGTGAGCAAACCGTAGGTGAGATAAGAAAACTAAACTAAAAATAAAGCTTAAGACTAGAGCAACAATGGAGGAAGTCTAAAATGTCAAGTTAGCTTTTTTCCAAGTCTCTCTATTACTCTCTATCTACGAATGAATTGTAGATATTATGATAATGTTTTATTAGAAGAAGATAATACTTAGATATTATCTTCAAATCCATAAAGTGGCTTTACTAAAAGGGCAATGATTAAAATCATCACCAACTATCATATAAGCTTCAATTAGGAGACGCCAAGTGTCCTTGTCAGCCCACTTGGAGGCTTCCGTGTCAGGCTGAGAAGAAGAAGATCAGAATGATGACTCATCAAACAGCAAGTGGCTTTATAAATATCCAATTGGCTTACTGCTATGTAGCTCTATAGCGCTTGCCGCTTCATAACGCCTACCGCTGCAGCACTCAAGCAAAACATCAATATATTCACAAAGGTACCTATTATGCCCAATATTTAGGAAATAAATTATGAACCTATATTTGTACTCTTAATCACAAATTGACATATTAAAGTACTAGAATTACTAGAGAACTTGCTTTGATTTAAGTAAGAAGAGCACAAATAACCCATATAAATATGGGTTATCAGGTATCCGTAGGTACCTGCGAGGAGATAATACCTATTTAATACCCGCTACGTGAGTACCCACACGAGTACGGGTCTCATTTATATCTCGGGGCATCTGGACATACTTAAATATTTCACATGTACGTGCTGCACATCCTTAAATAAAAGTTAAATGACCTTTAACTTACAATAGCTAATCGTTTTCAAAAAAAACTTACAATAGTTAATTGAAATATTGCAAAAGAGTTTTGAAATAAGGATGACATTTGGTGATTATGGACATAGCTAGTAATTTACACCTCGCTATTACCGATAATCAAGTTAGTCCTGCATCTTAAACTTCTATCAATATGAAATTTAGTATTATGCCATTTTTCAAGGATGATTATCCTGGTCTCATGGAAAATTATCTGATGAATCTTTCCCAGTTGGGGCATCCAAAACTTATAAGTTCAAGCTACAAACATCTCTCTAACTCATATTAACTGATGGAAATACCAAGTGTTGGATTTAGAGAAAGAATGAAAAAGATGAGATTTGATCGATGATATAACATCCCCAAAATAATTAAGCTAATTATTTTGATGTTTAACCCAATTAATTTAATTTAGTGCTTGATTGATAAATATTATTAATTGAGTGCTAGATTAATTATTAATTGGTGTAGGATTTTTAAGTGAATAGTAAAGAATGGGGGTTGTTTAGGAAATATAGAAGAGTTTAGGGGTATTATGGTCATTTGACCCATAATACCACTTATGTTATAAAAGAAAGGCTTAAATATCATTTACCCCCTGCAAATATCATGTTTATCTATTAACCCCCTACAAAAAAAACTTTTAAAACAAACCCTGCAAAATGTAATCGTATCCAGTTACCCCCTACTGTTAGTTTTGGCTAACAACATTAATATTTGTAGGAGGTAACTAGAAACACTTAATATTTGCAGGGGGTAACTACCCCCCACTTAATATTTGCAGGGGGGTAACTAGAAACACTTAATATTTGCATGGGGTTAACTAGATCCCAAATGTCAGCCTAGACTTAACGTTGTTAGCCAAAACTAATAGCAGGGGGGTAACTGGATACAGTTACATTTTGCAGGGTTTGTTTTAAAAGTTTTTTTTGCAGGGGGTAAATAGATAAACGTGATATTTGCAGGTGGTAAATGATATTTAAGCCTAAAAGAAAATAAAACAAAAGAATGTGAGAAAAGAGAGAAGAGAAGTCGAGTGAGAGACCACCCAAACCCTAAAACTTAGATCACCATCATCATCTTCCCTTCCCCATTCATCCTCTATGAGGTAGGTAAGATCCCTTCCTTTTTCCTTTCCTTTTTGGGATTTCGAATTGAGAGTTAGAGAGATGTGATGAGAGGTGATTTTGAATGTTATGTTGATTTTGATGTTTCCAAGGGGATTAGGAGCGAACCCAAGCTAGATTGAGCGAGTATTGAAGTTCGATTTGGAGTTGGAAGCGAGTTGGTACCATAGGGTTTCGAATTGGGGTTTTCGAGGAATTTGGTATTTCGGTCAAATCGTTGTCTCGCCGTTGAAGGTGAGTTCTTCGATTATTTGAGGTTTCGTTTGATGTTTTGATTCTTGGCTTGATACTCCTCATGATTGTATTATGTTGAGTGTTCATTGAATGGTTGTGTTTTGATTATTTGGAAGTCATAGATATGTTTTGCTGTTTGAGGAAGTTGTTGAAAGTTTAGTGTTGTGATTTGATTTGAATTGGTTGCCAATTTGATGTTGGATTGTTGAAATTTATGACAAAATTGATTGTTTGAAGTGGTTGTTGTGATTCACAAGAGTTGTGAATCAATTCCCAAGAGTTCGGAATCAATTCCCAATGATCATTGAACATAGACATGTTATATTTCAAGTTGCTTTACGATACAATTATGAAGTTTGTTACGTTAGGGTTTAAATACAAAACCGAAGTTTGACGTACCGAACTATTTATGTTTCACCGTATACAACGAGTAAATTCAAGTTATGTTTTGAACGCAAAACGAGTAAGGGTTGTATCGAGTGTGAAAATAAGCAAAGTATTAAAGTAATGGACCTAGTGTCCGAGTTAATGTTAAAGAATGCGACCTTGTGTCGAGTAATGGACTTCAATTCGTGTCCGAGTTAAGGTTAAAGAATACGACTTCGTGTCGAGTAACAGACTTAATGTCCGAGAGGATAAGAATACGACTTCGTGTCGAGAAATGGACTTAATGTCCAAGAGGTTAATAAAAGATATCGAGGATGGGGTGACGACCCTAGAGGTTAGCATACTAGGCGGAGGGAAGTCAAGAGTCCAAAAACCTAGGCCCATTGAGGTTTGCCCGCTAGCGCAAGTTAGCGGATCGGGTTCATCGGAAATAGAGTATATGATTACAGGTAATGTGCTATGTTATGAAAGGTTTGCACGTAGTTATCCAATCCGGAGCTATGAGTTAAAAGATGCATAATGAACCGTGAGTATTTAGTGAGGGGTCTCGATAGGACTCACTGAGATGTTTATCTCAATGTTTATATGTTGTTGTTTTACAGAGACACAGGGAAAGTCAAAATCAAAGAAGTATAACTAGACGGTGTGACCTGAGGAGATGTGAAAGCTTTAGTTTTAATGTTTATGTTAGTTCCCTTGTTGCCCTTGTATTTCGATTATATGACTTATACTCGTTAAAAGTTGTAAATCGTTTCCGCTACTTTTTGGCTTTGGATATTGAACGCTAGGTACGGAGAAGTTTGCAAGGCATGCAACTTAAGTATTTAAGAACTCTATGTTAAGTTGTTAAAATTGGAATGACTGTTTTGATGATTATTCATCGAAGTTTTTAGTTGTGTTCAGTATTTCAGGCATGAAGTTATCTCTGATGTATGCTATACTGTATGTCTTGGTATTTTCTCTATGTTAGAGATACTAGGGTGTTACAGATGACATCTCCCTTAAGCCTTTGCATGTCCCCTAGGGTAGTAAGAGAAAACATGAATACTAGTTGTCTGTTTTTAAGGATTTGGAGAGCCTGGGATCTCTCCCTTCAAAGACATTTTCCAACTAAAATAGAATGCTGCTAATGTTCTCTACATTTTCCAACTAAAATAGAATGCCGCTAATGTTCACTAGCTACTTGCTTTGTAGAGTATCTTTGTCTAATTCTAATAAACTTCTTAGGAGATATGGAATTCACAATCAAGGGTGAGAAGTTTGTGCTTGGAGGAGCAAAACTTGAGATAGTGAAGCTTATCAAAGACAAATCATCCTCCCATGAAGTACAAAAGGGAGCACAAATGTGCTTTCTTAAATGGATCAATTTGATAACCACTTGGATATGATATCTTGTCAAATACTACACAAATTATGTTAAAATATAAATAGTAAGCCCATTAGTTGGTTAGTAAGGCCCATTAGATAGTAATGCCATTAGATAGTAATGTCCATTAGTTGGTTAGTATATAAGGTA
Source organism: Astragalus membranaceus (assembly GCA_039519185.1). Taxonomy (NCBI): domain Eukaryota; kingdom Viridiplantae; phylum Streptophyta; class Magnoliopsida; order Fabales; family Fabaceae; genus Astragalus; species Astragalus membranaceus. Next base: position 118,824,416 of record CM076854.1, on the reverse strand, counting down.
GATGGTAGACTCATTTGCCATTATCTATTCTCATTTGTAATTTATTACTACTTTCAATATAATAGACTTTTAAAGTTTTTCTCTCTAATTTTCATGGATGTCATGTTTTTCAACAAATTATACCAACAAAGATAGAGATGCTACTGGATGAGTATGCAGACATTTTCAAGGATTATCACCCTCTATACTTAGCCTTGACTGTAACACCCTGGTATTTCTAACAAGTAGAAATGACTAAGTGCACCATCCCTAATACATCAGAGATATTATTTCCTGTTTAGATACTGAACACCACTATAATTTTTTTGCTAAATAACAACAAAACAGTCTTAATCATAATTAAAACCACAACGGTTCCTTAACCATCAATCATCAACAAACTCTAGTGTTCAATATCATACAAGAAATCGGAAACAAATACATAATGTTGCGACACATAGACAACAAGGGAAAACATAATCTAAGCACGACAGCTAAGTCTTCAGCAACCGTCTGAGTACAACCTACTCGTGCCTCTTGGATCTCCTCTTTCCCTATTTCTCTGTAAAACAACAACATATAAACAATGAGATACAATCTCAGTGAGTTCTACCGAGACCCCTAACAACGCTCTCGGTCCATTTAAGAATCCTATTTAACTTAACACGACACCGCCTGCGCGAACGCTAAAAAACCCGGTGAACCGTATTATAGGACTTTCTGTCATTCGTGGTTTAGCTCATAACCACGTGCATTATCATTCAACACGCCACCGACTGCGCGAACGCTAAACCCCGGTGAACGTGTTACATCTCAGTACGACACCGACTGCGCGAACGCTAAACCCCGGTGAACCGTACAAAAAACTATCAACACGACACCGACTGCATTACTGCTAAACCCCGGTGAACGTATTTTAACTCTGCGACACCGACTGCGCGAACGCTAAACCCCGGTGAACCGCACAACAAACTTTTAACATAAAACCGCCTGCGCGAACGCTGAAATCCTGGTGAACCCCCTTACCAATAGTACTTTCCCTAATGGTGTACGGGCCTAGGTTTAAGGATCATGACTTCCCCGCCTAGTATGTTAACCTCATGGTGTCGTGTTGAAAGGTAATGCACGTGGTTATGAACTAAACCATGAATGATAGAAAGTCCTATAATATGGTTCACCGGGTTTAAGCGTTCGCGCAGGTGGTGTCGTGTTAAGTTAAATAGGATTCTTAAATGAACCGAGAGCGTTGTTAGGGGTCTCGGTAGAACTCACGCCCTCTTTTTTTGTTATTTTACTGTCGGGTGCTCCCAACGCAAGCACTCCACCACCATCTGCCAGAGTAACCAAGCAAAAGCAAACTGCTATCTGATGAAAAGGAGAAACATTGTGTTTTAATATCGACAATGACATCTTACCAAAAAAAATATCGACAATGCAAAAAAAAAAAATTATGGTGATTGTTATTTGCACTGATTAGTGCATTTTAATGCATTATTTAGAGCTTTTCTTTAGGTGTCTTGTGTTCTGCACCTAATATTTGAGTCTTAGCATGTTTCTGGACTTTGGGTCCTATTTGAGCATTAGTGTGATTTATTGACTTATTTTTGGTTTTATTCTGCAGGATAACTTTGACTGTGGTTATCTGATTGAGGTGTGCGAACATGCGTTGGAAAGCTAAGGAGCGGAACTACAATTCTTTTGTTCGGCTCGAAACCCAGTTGTGTTGTCTTGAAGGTATAAATTTTGTATTACTGAAGCAGTACAATTAAAAACGGGTTTATGGGCTAATTAATATTTGTTATCAGGCTTTTATCCGAGAACTCGTTTAGTATTAGGTTTTCATTTTAGTCTTAGAAAAATACTTTGGTCAGCAGCCGTTTTACCATCTTACGCATTCTACTTTCAATTTGACGTTTTGTGCCCTAACCTCCATGGAAGCCTAAAAACCTAAGTCAATTAAATTCATTGGTGAAATGGTGTCGTTGTACGGATTTTTGAGATTCGATTCTTTATTATGTTATTTCGCCTTAGTTACTAATTCGTCTCTCTATCAATTTCGTTAATTCATTCTTATTAGTTTGCAATTCAGTTTTTTTTATTTCGCTTGAATCATTCGAATTATGTTTTTGTAAAACGCGATTCGTTTGTGTACGCGCTTGCTTGTATACAATCTCGTTTTGTAACCTTTGATTATTTCGAGTTATTTGGATGCTTAATTTATTTAATTCGAATAGAAATAGATAGAGGATTGACATGAATTTTGTTATTATATTGGTTATGCTTTAAACGACACTTGTTTTAGTTAGTTAGTTTATATCAATCACGAATTGGAAATCCTTTGAAACAGTATTTTTAGAACCTGTGATAATTCCGAGAAGTTCACCCCGGTGAATTGATTGTCTCTCGTAAATTACTTTTACCCGTAAACTGAAATCGTTTTTTACAACCCCCCCCCCCCCCCCCCCCGCGCGCCCGCGCCCATTTTATTGTTAATTCTGTTCCTGATTCCAGTGATCTCAGTATTAGAGGTCCTTGTGAGACGATCAAGGTTTCTTACCTTGTTACTACATTCTTAATCCTTTTAACTATTTTGACATGCGTACCACTTTTGATCAGCTACCTAATTTGTAGTGTTTTAATTTGTTACCTTTAACGAATATGACCATAATCCTTAAATAAGAAGGAAAGAGATAATATTCTGCTATGTGGAAATATTTAGATGGAAACGAGTTGGGAGGAAGAAGTTAAATGACTTTTAACTGCCAACATTTCACATGTGGACGATTTGAATTCCAGAAGATGCACCGTTTGCATTTTTCCCTCATAAAAAACACACAGAAGCAAGTATTTGCAGCGGTCCCCTCACTAGATTCAACAATCTTTAGGTTTGATTTATGATTTATTTGTGAGTATTTAATGGCAATCTTGAAAGAGATGACTTCATTTATATCAAGACCAAATGTGATTGATAGTAACAATTTTCTACAATGGTGAAAAGTACATAATCTCTCTAAATAAATATACACCATATGTTTGATTGTCTGGAATTATAAATATGTAATAGTAGAGAGCACATGTATAAATGAATTTTATTCAAATTTATGCATGAAAATGGTTTGTTTGAAATTAGAAAAAAAAAATTGTATTTTGGAATTAATTTTCATGAGTGTGAAACTCTAGACCATGTGTGACAAGATTATGAATACAAAGTTAATTATGTTTTAAAATAAAATAAAAAACTACTTTCACACATATTAAGAATAGTAGTTTTGTGATTATATTTACTAAACTATTCCTAATTAATAGTCATCTTCTCACAACTTTAATGAGCTAATTTAAGGGTAGTTGTGGCAAAATAGCGTTAAATATAGATAGATTAGGTGACATTTGCTTATATTTGAGTCCACCAAAACGAGACACTTTTTCGCTTATAATTGAGTTCAGGGGAGTATATTGCAGCTCCTTCTTGTGCTTATCAATGTGTGTGGCTGAGAAGAATTCTTGAAGAACTAAAGAGTGAGCAAAAGATGTCCACAATGGTCTTTTGAAACAACAATTCCACTATCAAACTGCCAAAGAACCCAGTCATTCATGGAAGGAGCAAGCACATAGTGTTGAACCAAGGACAAACGCTCTTTGTTTTGTATGATAACAAATTACATCTTGTCTACTAATGGTTGCAGTTGAATGAAAGTACAAGGATTAAATCAAAGAGCAGGGACTAAAGTGCAATGGCTTGCAGAAGAAGCAACAATGAAGTTGAAGACCTAATTGTTTATCTGCTTTTGATAGGACTCGAATGTAAGATCCTATCCCTTCGGCTTTATGACATTTAGTAGAAGAGGGATGATGTTTTTAAAAATGTTTTAAAAAATAAAATTGTTGTGTTGAAGGCCTTGAAAAATATTTTAGTCAAATGCATGCATGCATGAGAAAGGCAGATAATGGGAAAATGTTTTTTAAAGCAAAAGAATCGATTTTATAATGTTTTCATAGGAGTATAAATCGATTTTATATTGTCTCATAGGAGTATAAAATCGATTATATACTAAATACATTGGACTATGAAATCGATTACTTACTTTCCTTTATTGAAACAATCGATTTCCAAGTTGGTTTGAAAAGTAAAGAATCGATTACATGCCTTCCTACAGAGCACATAATCGATTTAACATTGAGTATTTAAGGCTTAAAATCGATTTTAACATACTCCTATTTGAAAGAGAATAATCGATTATCATCCTATGTGTATTCAGGCAATGAATCGATTATGAGCCCTCTATTATGAAGCGCATAATTGATTATATGCCTCCTTCTTTTAAGCAAAGAATCGATTACAATATATTCCTTTTTAACCAAACAATCGATTATGCCATATGCACTATCAGAGCACATAATCGATTATTGTGTTTCTTGTTTTATTTCAACGGTCAAATTTTCTACATTCCCTATAAATAGGGAGCTTGGATCCACAGATCCAACACACCACTCCACTTCTCTTCTACGCAATTTCAAATCAAAAGCAAAGAGAAAAAAAATAAGAGCTTTCATTTTCAGATCTATATTTCAAAGTTCTTCATTTTCAAAAACCAATCATCTCTCACTCTACTATATTGTTACTATACTGCTGAAGTGATTGGTTCGTAGATCTCATATTGTATTCATTTTCTAAGTGGTTATTTTGAAATCCTGGGAGGTGTTCTTGGGTCGTTCAATCGGTGAGATTGAAGCGGTGTTGAAATCCTTAGCGGGGAGCTCGGGTTCTCAATTTGGGGAAATTGGGATTTGCTATTTGAAGTTGCCTGTTTGTAAAGCATTCTTCATATAGTGGTTGTCAGCAAGTCCAAAGGTTGCAAAGCCGGAGGCCGAGGACGTAGGGCTTTTATCCCGAACCTCGTAAATACTACGGTGTACCTCTTTCCCTACTCTTTTACTTTATTTGTCATTTATATACGTCTACTGTTATATTACGCTGCATGCAAATATCTGCTTAGTGTTAAAACCAATCATAGCATAGTTAGCATAATATATCACCGTATCTAGATCTGTCATACCTATAGCGTGCTTAGGATAGTGCATATAGTTTAAATTCTATTTACCGCATTTAATTTAAACTGCCATTGTCTGAAAATTGGAAAGAATTCATTATTAGCATATAACCTTATTCACCCCCCCTCTAAGGTTATCATATAGTCCAACAAGTGGTATCAGTAGCTAGAAATTGCATATAGAGCTTAACATCTCACAATTTTATTTTATTTATCTATATTTGATCATGGGTTCTTTTATGAAAGAGGGTGTAACACCCCTTTTCTACTCGGAAAATTTTTGACAAAAATCAAAGTTTTCAAAAACGTTTTTCGCTACACCCACAAGGGATGCCACATTTACACCAATAACATCACACGTCAGTAAATAAAATTCACCATTAAATAGTAAGGTACATAACAGTAACTCCATCACCATGCAGCGGAATAAAAATAAGGTTCAACAATTAATCCATAACATCACCGTAAAACTACAGAAATTAAATAATAAAGACAATTGACAAAAACTAGCGTTCATCCCCCCGAGTGCTACGTATCAGAGCGACGACACTGACTCAACTAGCGAAGGCAGACATGCCTTCACTCGCAATCACCTGCACGTTACCAACATAGGGGTAACATTCGAACAGAAGGGGTGAGATATCTAACATTATAATAGCATATGTGATAGGCAATATGTTAGAGTTACAACAACTATATCAACCGCTTCACAGCAACATCAAATTACAAATCACCAAAAATTATCATCAACATCATGAGTAAGTATATGAGATGCAACCCACGCCAACAGGTATATGCATGTGGTACCAATCATCACCAATAAAGTAGCCAATAAGGGCAACATCACCTATATGAGCATCACCATCATCACCTATAGCTCTAAGGCCGAAGCCTTCATCACCAAAAATATAATGCATATGAAATGTATGCGACACCATGAACAACACACCAAAGTCAATCAACAACAACAGTCATCTATGTGACACAATCAGCACCAACATCAATAAATGGTCATAGACCCATCACCTGTTCACCTTAGCCCATAAAATAGGCACATCACCTGTTATACCATCACCAATAGCACCAATCATCACCAATACACCTACACCTATGGACAGTCTAACAACTTGACCAACGACCACCGGCACCAAGGACACTAATAAATTTACAACATCAGTGACAACAACAATTTTACAACACCGAGACATCGACAATTGACAACACCAGGAATAATACCAATTTACAGCAACAGCGACAATAGCTTTTAAAAACAGTAACTTAAAAATGGGGACAGCAACAGTGATTTTTCGGCAAAACAGCAACATAAAAATGGAGACAGCAACAGTGAATTTTCAGAAAAACAGCAACATTTATTCACTGTGACAGCAACATCAATTTTGGAAAAACAGCAACATTTGTTCACTGTGACAGCAACATCAATTTTTGGAAAAACAGCAACATTTGTTCACTGTGACAGCAACATCAATTTCTTGGAAAAACAGCAACATTTGTTCACCGTGACAGCAACATCAATTTTTTGGAAAAACAGCAACATTTGTTCACTGTGACAGCAACATCAATTTTTTGGAAAAACAGCAACATTTGTTCACTGTGACAGCAACATCAATTTTTGGAAAAACAGCAACATTTGTTCACTGTGACAGCAACATCAATTTTTTGGAAAAACAACAACATTTGTTCACTGTGACAGCAACATCAATTTTTGGAAAAACAGCAACATTTGTTCACTGTGACAGCAACATCAATTTTTTGGAAAAACAGCAACATTTGTTCACTGTGACAGCAACATCAATTTTTGGAAAAACAGCAACATTTGTTCACTGTGACACCAACATCAATTTCTTGGAAAAACAGCAGCAGACAGAAACTGGCGCCCAGCAACAAGGCGCCAAGACAGGCAACAGCACAGCAGAAACTGGCGCCCAGCAACAGGGCGCCTAGCAGGCAGCAACAACAACCAGAAACTGGCGCCCAGCAACAGGGCGCCAAGAGAGACAGCAACACAACAGGGACTGGCGCCCAGCAACCGGGCGCCATGTGCAACATCAGCAACAACAGACTTGGCGCCCAGCAACAAAGCGCCTAACACCACAGCAACAGAATTAGACTTGGCGCCCAGCAACAGGGCGCCTAGCAGCAACACAGAAAATGGCGCCCGGGGGTAAGGCGCCCAGCAGCAACAACATCCCAGAGACTGGCGCCCAGGAGTAGGGTGCCTAAATCAGCAACAAGCACAGAAAAATACTGGGCGCCTAGGGCGCCCTTCACAGCAACACAGAAACACTCAACACAACACTGGGCGCCTAGGGCGCCACATTCAGCCACACAGGGACACACTGGGCGCCTAGGGCGCCAACTCCAGTAACCAAGACAGCAACACTGGGCGCCTAGGGCGCGACTTTCAGCAACACAAAAACAGAACATCATGACTGGGCGCCTAGGGCGCCAAAATCAGCAACAGAAGCAACACTGGCTCGGCGCCCAACAACAGGGCGCCTCCAGCAGGGACCAAATGCGACACAGGCACGGCGCCCAGGAGCATGGCGCCATTTCCAGCAACTAAAACACAACACCAAATCGCACCAAACACCAACCACCAAGTTTTCACCATGATCAATCAACATGAGTACATTCAAAACATCACTAAATCAACATCAACAAGATCAAAGAGGCATCATAGGTCCTATCTCCCACATAACCCCCATCATACACCCTATTATAAAGTAGAACCCACTCTTACCTTAGGTTTGCCGAACACGTGATCCTCTTGCACGAAGACTCCAAAGAACCACCGCAACAAAACTCCTCTCCTCTTTCTCCTTGGTTTCGCGCCGTCCCCCCTTCTCTCTTCTCTTCGCAACTTTCTTTCTTTTCTCTCAAAAATTCGCAAATGACTAAAACCTAGCCAATGCCTCCACCTATGCGCCTATGCCATTGGGCTCCTGGATCACGGGGCCCCGTCTACTACTCAGCTTAATTACTAAACACCACTCCCTGATTAAAAATAAAACGTCATATTATTATTTTAATATAACTATACTAATAAAATACCTAAATAATTTAATTAAATAAATAATTAAATTATTTGGGCGTTACATAGGGGATGTCCTCCAATAGGCCACCCCTGTTTGATGGGACTAACTATGACTACTGGAGTAGTCGAATGAAGTGTCATGTGCAAGCTATAGACTTCACCATTTGGAGGATTATTGTTGATGGACCACTGATTCCTATGGAGATCAAAATTACAAAATCTGGTGGTGTTGTTGATGGAGACACTACAAAAACTCAAGCTACCGGCAAAGCAGAAGAAGTTCCAGTTGAAGACATCTACATCATTGATCTGAGCGATCTGAGAAAGTCCGAGTTAGACAAAATCTCTCAGAATGCCAAAGCTATGAACATTCTTCACCTATCTCTATGTGAAGAAGAATATGGAAGGGTAAAAGGGTGTCAGACAGCTAAAGAGATCTGGGATTGCTTGGAAGCTACACATGTTGGTACAAGCCAAGTGAAGGATACAAAAATCAGAATCCTCACTTCTGAGTATGAAGCCTTCAAAATGAAGGAAGGTGAATCTGTTGCAGCTATGCACCAGAGACTGAATCTGATAGTGAACAACTTGAGGGCACTGGGGAAGAAGTATTCTACAAAGGATATAAATGGGAAGATTCTTGCATCCTGACCAGTGAGTTCTTTCCAAAAACTTGTGCAATCACTGAAGTAAAAGATATGGCACTTTGCCCCAAGAAGACTTGATTGGGTCACTTCTTGCATTTGAGGTAGTATTGGCTGCTAAGAAGGTTCAAGAAAAGGAAGTGGTAAAAGAAAAGAAGTCTCTTGCCCTTGCTGCTAAAACCCCTAAGGTAGCAAGGAAAGAGGTTGAGTCTGATGAAGATATGGCTATGTTTGCCAAGAATTTCAAAAGATTCATGAGATTCAACAAGCTTGGAAAGGGGGATTTCTCTAAGAAGTCTGGGTACAACAAAGAAGACAAGTATGAGAAGAGAGATGATCAACCAAAGTGTTTCGAATGCAACAAACCTGGTCACCTCAAAGCAAACTGTCCAAAGCTGAAATCCAAATACAAACAAAAGAAAGCTATGAAGGCTACATGGGACAACACAGATACTGAGGGTGATACAGAGGAAGAAGAGGAAGTCGCAAATGCTACATGGGACAGTCTTGGCACTAATAATGAATCAGATGAAGATGAGAAGACTGACAATGTTGTATGCAATATGGCAAATGACGCATCTAAGGTAATCCTTAATTCCTATAATCTTTCTGATTATTCTATGCATGATGATTTATTTGATGATGCGTGTAGCAGTCACGATTTGAGTGAGGCTTTTGAAGCTCTCTATTTGGAACATGAAACTCTTTTGTTAAAATCTAAGAAATTGACAAAGAGCAACAAAAGCTTGTCCACTCAAATTGAGACTCTTGAAAATGAGGTAGCTAAATTGAAGAATGAGCTACATAAAACAAAACCTTTCAACCTTGAGTTTCTTGAGCTTAAACAAAATTTTGAAAAAGCCAAGGTTGAAAATGAAATTTTGTAAGAAACCCTTAAAAAGTTTGAGGTTGGTGAAAAGGCCTTGACTAAGCTACTTCACTCCCAACATGAATATGTTGATAGGAGAGGTATTGGGTACAAAGGTAATTCCACCTCCTCTGTTTTGAACAAGAAAATAACTTTTGTAGCTGCTACTTCAAGTTATACACCTACTGTTTTCTCATGCACCTATTGTCAAAAAGGGAACCATAGCTCTCTTAGATGTCCTATTCGTAAATTATGTGAGCTTGGTACCCTTATACCTGCCTGTGAGAAACCAAGGTGGATTGTGAAAGCAAACCCCTTGACGACTAACCCCCAAGGACCCAACAAAATTTAGGTACCTCGTGCTAGGTGTTAAATGTTCCTTTTGCAGGTTGGTCCTTCATCTAAAAAGAAAAATGTATGGATGGTTGATAGTGGGTGTTCAAGACATATGACTGGTGATGCTTCACTATTCCTGAAATTGAGCAACAAAGATAGTGGATCTGTAAAGTTTGCCAACAATGAATCTGCTCAAGTAATAGGTAAAGGTTGTGTGGGTAAGAAAAACACAATTAAAATTAAAAATGCTTTATTAGTTGATGGTGTTAAATTTAACTTACTAAGTGTTAGCCAATTATGTGATAATGATTTTGATGTGCATTTTTCTGTTGATAAATGTGTTATTACCCATATGACTTCTAAACTCTACATTACTGGCTTTCGAGAAAATAATGTATATTATGTTGATTTTGACAATGTGAGTAATGATATTGTATGTATGCCTTCCTTGATTGATGATGTGGATCTGTGGCATAGACGGTTAGGACATGCTAGTATAGAACATCTATCTAAGTTGAGCAAGAATGAGCATGTTAGAGGTCTACCAAAGTTGAAATATGAAAAAGGTCAATTATGTGATGCATGTCAGCTAGGTAAGATGCATAAATCTTCTTTTAATTCAAAACCTGTTATTTCCACCAAAAACGTGCTTGAACTGCTCCATCTTGATTTGTTTGGTGAAATTGATGTTGTAAGTTTAGGAGGGTCTAAGTGTGTCTTTGTAATTGTTGATGATTATTCTAGATATACTTTGGTTATTCTACTTGCAAATAAAAGTGATGCTTTTAACGAGTTTGCTAAGTTGTGCAGAAAGTTACAAAATGAGAAAAACTTATTCATCAAAGAAATTAGAAGTGATCATGGAGGAGAGTACGAAAATTCATCATTCAAGACGTGGTGTGAAAAGTATGGTGTTCATCATAACTTTTCAGCTCCAAGGACTCCTCAACAAAACGGTGTGGTAGAAAGGAAGAACAGAACCATACAAGAGATGAGCAGAACAATGTTGAACGAGCACAACCTTCCAAAATATTTTTGGGGTCATGCAGTTGACACATCTTGTCACGTTCTAAACAGGGTATACTTGAGGCCATCTCTTAACAAGACGCCATATGAGTTGTGGAATGGTAGAGCTCCAAATATTTCATACTTCAAGGTTTTTGGAAGTAAGTGCTTCATTCTTAATACAAATGATAAGTTGGGTAAGTTTGATGCAAAATCAACTGAAGGCATCTTCATGGGTTATTCAAGCCACAGTAGAGCTTATATGATTTACAATAAGATTGATAAAACTATGCAAGAATCTATACATGTTTCTTTTGATGAAAGTAATCCATTTGCCAAGAAAGCTGATGATGAGGATGAAGTGGTTGAAGTGATCAAAAACAGAATACCTGAATCAAAAAGTGAAAGTGTAGAAGAAGCCGAGGTGCAAGTGGAACCTCAAGAAGAATCTGAAGTGGAACGAGAGCCCCAAGACATCGATGATCATCTCCATGGAAGAACACATGATGATTTGCCCAAATCTTGGAAATCAGTTCGAGATCATCCCATGGAGCAAATTATTGGTAGTCCTTCAAAGGGGGTAACAACTCGTTCTTCTCTTAATCTTTTATGCTTTCATAGTGCTTTTGTCTCTCAAATAGTTCCTAATAATATTAAGGAAGCTTTAAATGATCCAGAATGGGTTGTGTCAATGCAAAAAGAACTTGAACAATTTGAACGGAACAAAGTTTGTCATTTAGTTGAAAAACCTGCTGATAGAACTGTTATTGGAACTAAATGGGTTTTTCGCAACAAACTTGATGAAAATGTGTTGTGCGAAAAGGTGATGTGCAAGTATACACAATCGCAACAAGTAATATAATGATAAGTAAAGATCGTTCCCACGGAGATTGTTGAGTTTACTTCTATATTTAAATTAGTAATTTAGCTAGTGAGCAAAACAAGTAACAAATACAAGTTGTCAACAAGTATTGTCATTGTGATTAACATGAATGTAAATAAACAAGTAAAGATGTGAAAACAGTAATGAATTGAAAGTATTTAAGAGTGAGTTGGATAGCTCAGTAGTTATCCCAAAAATAGTGTTCTATAATATTAGATGCTGTAGCGTTAAGCGCTGTAGCGCTTCAGAATCCGTAGACGCTGTAGCGCCTTGGTGGCGTGCCTTTCAGTCACTATCGTCAGGGTTATGTTACAAGACTCCTATGTCTAGGCTCTAAATAAGTTTTACCCTTGTATATTAAGCTCATACAACATTTGCCTTATGAACTATTACTCCCCTATGTCTAGAGTTAAGTAGTGCTTCCTTTAAATGTCTTTAAAGGGTTTTCATTCATATCATTCCTTGAGTTCTCTTTGTGAACCATGTCTGTACCCACAAAGTTACCTTGTTTTAGTTGGCCATTCCCAAAACAAAGTTGAAATCATTATGACACAAGGAATAAAACGCAAACATCATAATATTACATAAAAGCTACTCAAAGTTCATTACACACTAAGAACAATCCAACTACAACAAAGTTAGCTCATCACAAGTTCCATCAACATAATACAACTAAAGAGCATGTATTACCGTATGAAGACAAGAGAAGAGTGGTTGCAAAAGATACACTCCAATAATCCCAAGTAGCATACAAAGGATGAAGTTGAGGCGTGAGCAAAACCTTGGATGAAGACTAGAAAACTATACTAAAAATAAAAGCTTAAGAGTGGAATAACAATGGAGGAAAGCTACAATGTCAAGATAGTTCCCCTCCATGTTAAAACTCTCTCTACGTATGTTACTTATGTTACTACCTAAAGAAGCATTCTATTCTAATTTAATCTAACCAAGTCTTAATAAAATAATAATAATAATTCATGATCATAAAACTTAGATATTATTCATAAAGCTACTTTACAAAAAGGTGTGATGATTAAAATCACCAACTATCACATGGGACACATGTAGGAGGCGCCAAGTGTCTTTGAAGCATCCACTTGGGTGCTGAAATGTCATGCTAAGGATAAGAGATAAGGGTGATGACTCATCATTTCAGCAAGTGGCTTTATAAATATCCAAATGTCCCACCGTCATATAGGCGCTGTAGCGTCTACCGCTGGCTTACCGCTGCAGCACTTAAGCAAAACATCAATATATTCACAAAGGCACCAAATGTGCCAAATGATAACAAACAAGCTCCTAACCCTTCTTTCCTCTAAATAACTAATATTTACCCAATATAGCACAAATATTACTTGAGAACTTGTGTTGATTTAAGTATTAAGAGCACAAATAACCTATATAAAATAGAGTTATCACACCCCCAAACTTAAACCATTGCTTGTCCTCAAGTAATGACGCTTGACAAAGAACAAACAACATAACAACAAAGAAACAATTACATAGATTAACTGTACAAACAAGACAACAACAATATCTTTCTAAAAATAAAAAATTTTATTACTTCAAAACTCGCATTTATTTAAGTCTAGAAAGCATAAATAACTCTTGTAGATAAGAGTTATCACACCCTCAAACTTAAACCATTGCTTGTCCTCAAGTAATGACACTTTATAAGGACAAACAAACTAACTTAAAATAAAATAACAACATAGAAAGACAATGTCAGTTGCATCCCTCAATCAAACAATTTTTCAAAAATGTTCTTAGTGGGCTAAAATTTTCAGATTCACACATACACACACACACACAACATCATTGTTTTTTACAACATCTAGAATTATTACTGCTCAATTGTGAGTGTGTGACTACTAGGCTTAGTTTAGTTCCTAGCTAGTTTCAACATTTCTCCTAGCCTTGGAAAGAGTGGCCTTCTTTTGGTTTAGCCAAAGAATTTTTTCAAAAAGGAGAGTAGACTAACAACTTCACAAAAGACTTGAGGGGCTTCAAAGCACAGCAAAGGGCTTTGATTAGGCAATTTAGATCCTTGGTCAGTGCAAAAGATTTTGATTTGGTGATTTCTCAAACGCTGTAGCGTTTAGACGCTGCAGCGCTGGCAATTTGATGAACAAAACTAGTTGCTGCCTTTACTACTGAGCTCCTTATTTGCATTTTTTTTTTATGCATTATTGGAACAACTCAGCAAATTATTTTAGACATTTTGCAACTTTTTTCAAGACCACTTGTACACTTTTGTTTCATTTTGCAGTGACCAAACTATCATCTTTGTTCCTAGCCTTAACATAACCGATGCACCCCCAAACTTAGCTTCAAATGCTACTCTCAATTTTTAGTAAAAACTTGACTAAACCTTATCATTCCTAGCTAACTAGGTTCTTTGCTAAGCCTAGAGTTTTGTGCAAGAGCAGCAATAAGACTAGTCATTGTTCAAACAAGGCTACTCTACTCACAACACATAATCATCATGAAATTTAGCCCAGGAAGAAACATATTCTATTATTGAAAAACTAGGAATTGCAATTGATCATGCTTTTTATTAACAAACATAACATTAAACACATAACATTAACATTTCACATATAACATTAAACACATTTAAGGTCCTCCCCCCAACTTAAGACCTAACAGTGTTTCCACTACTCATGCAATTCTAATGGGAGAGGCCTATGACTAAAAACTCAACAGAATTAAAAACAACAGAAATAAAATTCTAAACATACTGTTAGATGCAAGAACAAACACTATAGCACCTAACAGATTTATTGAAAACAAACAAACAACATTTTTTTTTTAAAAGAAGGGTTAGAGTACTTGTTTGCTAACCCAGATTTGAGCCTATTGCTTGCTCTGGTGGGCACTGTGGTGGCTATGCTGCTGGATTTTTTTTTTCTTTCCTGCCGCTACAGCGCTAGGCGTTGTAGCATCAGCCGCTACAGCGCTAGCTCATTCTGGGGACCCTCTACTTCCTTGTAAGTTTTCATCTCAGCCAGCTTTTCTGTTGCTTCCCTCTCCTCAGAAAGATCAAGTCTTCTCCTCAGATGCAGGTTTATGCGATGACCGGGCTTTAGGCGCTGTAGCATCAGCCGCTACAGCGCTAACTGGCACTTCTTCTTGTGGAGGGTCATCTGCCAACTTGGTCCCAGGGTTTTTCCTTTGGTGGCTTCTTTTCTCACTTCACAAAATTCACACCTGCACAAAAGAAAAATTTAAAAACACAAAATAAGTTAATTTAAGAACCTTGGGTTGCCTCCCAGGAGCGCTTTGTTTAAGAGTCCTCAGCCAGACTAAGTCTTGTGGTAGGTATCTTTGGCTAATGGCGGCTCTCGTGTAGGAGAGGGGACCCAATCATTTGTTACAACAATATTAGGTTCCTCCACAACAGATTTAGGCACCATTGGCCTCTTTTTGGCCACCATTTTTGTTCTTACAACTTTCTTTGGTGCTACAGCAGATGCTGCAGCACTGCCTTTTGATACTGATGTTGTAGCGCCACTTCTGACAGCATTCATTCTCTGCACTTTAGTTTCCAATACCATTGGTGGTTGCTTTGTGGCAGACTGAGTTTTTGGTGGATTTTGTTCTTTTGTGAGGTTGAGATGATTTTTGTTTTGGTGAGGGAAGTTTCTAGGAGATGGGGACTTGTGTGGAGTGGGTTGTTTTGGAAAGGGGGAAGGTATTTGAATAAGGTTTGATGGTTTGGCTTGAGGTAATGATAGATTAATGGCTGGAAGTGTGAGAATTTGGAGGTGTTACTAGGTGGAGGGGATGGTTCTTTGGTTGGTGATGGTTTAGGTGAAGGTGTGGTGGAAAGGTTTTGGGTGGGTGGTTGGTGATGATTTGATACTTCCCTCTTCTTTATTATTATGCTTTCCTTCATCTTTCTCATCATCTTCTTTTTAACCACTTTCTCAACACCTCAGCTACGAGTGCTATAGCACATGGCGCTACAACATCAAAATTCCGCATACTTGACAACACATACATACCACAAGTCTTCTTATTCATACCTGCAATAGTAAAAACAAAAACATATAGAAAACATAATTAGTTCTAAAAATCTGGGTTGCCTCCCAGTAGCGCTTTGTTTAAGAGTCCTTAGCTAGACTTTGAAATTCAAAACCCTTGTTAGGGTGGATAATAGGACAAGAAGAAAATATCATCCTTCCGCTTTCTCTTTTTGATCAAAAATCCCATGTATTTGGTATAGGGCAGCAAGTGTTCCCATGCCCCAACCAATAAACATTTGGGATAGGAATTCCCTTTTTTTTGAAAAAATTGAAGCTCATCTTGCGGAGGGATATTTTCTTTAAGTACCAAGGGTTGAGTCTCACTTGTCACATGACTTTTTTCATTCATCAACCTTGGTTTCTCTTCCTTGTCACTATTTTTGAATTTTCCTTTTTCTACAACTACAAAAAAAAATTGTTTTTCTTCCACAATTTCCACATGACCATATTCAAGCTCATACTCTACATTCTCTTTTTCTTCCTCTTGCTCAACCAACTCAGTAGATTCAATGGATTGAGCAAAAATTTCTTTAAAATCAGAGTTGCCCAAATGATAACAATCATCTTCAAACTCTACACTTTTTTCTTTCTTTTGCTCAACCACCTCTTCAACACAACTTTCTTCTTTTAGATGCTCCATTATTGTCTTAAAGTGAGCATCTATATTCCTACATGAAGCTTCAAAGTTGCCACTATCCACTTTGATATCTTGAAGGAATTGAGCCAAGTGTTCTTTTAAATCAGAATTTCCCTCATGTATTCCTTCGGTTTGAGCTTGAGAATATGAATCTTGTTCACACACAACATTTTCCATTCCATAATCCATATTTTGGGATGTCATGGGCATGAAATTTGTCTCATAACAGCCCCTTTCATATTCACTCCCATGGAAATCATAGTTGACAAATTGTTGTTGAGCATTCCTTGCTTGCATGGAGTAAAAATTCCAATGGTCCATGGCATAAAGTGGAATTTTTTTTCTTTCAACTAAACACAAATAACAACAAGAGAAACACACTACAAACACAAAACACAATACAAAATAAAAATATTGCTGGAAAAACAGAACACACTAAGCAAAAGAATATAAACTAACTAAACTTACTAACTAAACAATAGAAATTAACTTTCACAATCCCCGGCAACGGCGCCAAAAACTTGTTGTGCGAAAAGTAGATGTGCAAGTATACACAATCGCAACAAGTAATATAATGATAAGTAAAGATCGTTCCCACGGAGATTGTTGAGTTTACTTCTATATTTAAATTAGTAATTTAGCTAGTGAGCAAAACAAGTAACAAATACAAGTTGTCAACAAGTATTGTCATTGTGATTAACATGAATGTAAATAAACAAGTAAAGATGTGAAAACAGTAATGAATTGAAAGTATTTAAGAGTGAGTTGGATAGCTCAGTAGTTATCCCAAAAATAGTGTTCTATAATATTAGATGCTGTAGCGTTAAGCGCTGTAGCGCTTCAGAATCCGTAGACGCTGTAGCGCCTTGGTGGCGTGCCTTTCAGTCACTATCGTCAGGGTTATGTTACAAGACTCCTATGTCTAGGCTCTAAATAAGTTTTACCCTTGTATATTAAGCTCATACAACATTTGCCTTATGAACTATTACTCCCCTATGTCTAGAGTTAAGTAGTGCTTCCTTTAAATGTCTTTAAAGGGTTTTCATTCATATCATTCCTTGAGTTCTCTTTTTGAACCATGTCTGTACCCACAAAGTTACCTTGTTTTAGTTGGCCATTCCCAAAACAAAGTTGAAAGCATTATGACACAAGGAATAAAACGCAAACATCATAATATTACATAAAAGCTACTCAAAGTTCATTACACACTAAGAACAATCCAACTACAACAAAGTTAGCTCATCACAAGTTCCATCAACATAATACAACTAAAGAGCATGTATTACCGTATGAAGACAAGAGAAGAGTGGTTGCAAAAGATACACTCCAATAATCCCAAGTAGCATACAAAGGATGAAGTTGAGGCGTGAGCAAAACCTTGGATGAAGACTAGAAAACTATACTAAAAATAAAAGCTTAAGAGTGGAATAACAATGGAGGAAAGCTACAATGTCAAGATAGTTCCCCTCCATGTTAAAACTCTCTCTACGTATGTTACTTATGTTACTACCTAAAGAAGCATTCTATTCTAATTTAATCTAACCAAGTCTTAATAAAATAATAATAATAATTCATGATCATAAAACTTAGATATTATTCATAAAGCTACTTTACAAAAAGGTGTGATGATTAAAATCACCAACTATCACATGGGACACATGTAGGAGGCGCCAAGTGTCTTTGAAGCATCCACTTGGGTGCTGAAATGTCATGCTAAGGATAAGAGATAAGGGTGATGACTCATCATTTCAGCAAGTGGCTTTATAAATATCCAAATGTCCCACCGTCATATAGGCGCTGTAGCGTCTACCGCTGGCTTACCGCTGCAGCACTTAAGCAAAACATCAATATATTCACAAAGGCACCAAATGTGCCAAATGATAACAAACAAGCTCCTAACCCTTCTTTCCTCTAAATAACTAATATTTACCCAATATAGCACAAATATTACTTGAGAACTTGTGTTGATTTAAGTATTAAGAGCACAAATAACCTATATAAAATAGAGTTATCAAAATGGTACTATTTTATTAAACAAAAGCCGTTTGGTTGTTCAAGGTTTTAACCAAATCGAAGGGGTGGATTTTGAAGAAACTTTTGCTCCAGTGGCTAGGTTGGAGTCCATTCGTATAATATTGTCATTTGCTAGTTACATGGACTTCAAACTACACCAAATGGATGTCAAGAGTACCTTCCTAAATGGTTTTTTAGAAGAAGAAGTATATGTAAAACAACCCCCTGGTTTTGAAGATTTTAAAAACCCAAATCATGTTTTCAAACTTGACAAAGCTTTTTATGGATTAAAGCAAGCCCCTAGAGCTTGGTATGAGAGACTAAACAAACATTTAACTGCCAATGGTTTCCAAAAGGGTAAGATTGACTCTACCTTATTCCTTAAAACCAAGGGCAAACATATCATTGTAGTTCAAATCTATGTTGATGATATTATCTTTGGGTCTACTAATGATGATCTGTGCAAGGAATTTTCTGAGATGATGACTAGTGAATTTGAAATGAGCATGATGGGGGAACTAAATTTCTTTTTGGGACTTCAAGTAAAACAAATGAATGAAGGAATATTCATATCCCAAAACAAGTTCTCAAAGGAGCTGCTAAAGAAATATGACATGAATGATGCAAAGGAAATCGGCACTCCTATGGCGACCGCAACAAAGTTGGATATGGATGAGCAAGGTAAACCAGTAAATGAAACTATGTATCGAGGTATGATCGGTATTCTATTATATTTAACTGCTTCTCGTCCTGATATTATGTTCGCTGTCTGCCTGTGTGCTCGATTTCAAGCATGTCCAAAAGAATCACATTTAAAAGCTGTAAAACGGATTCTTAGATATGTTAAGGGGACCATAGACTTTGGTTTGTGGTACCCAAAATCGAGTATGTTTGATTTAGTTGGTTTCTGTGATGCTGATTTTGCTGGTTGTACTTTAGATAGAAAGAGTACTAGCGGAACTTGTCATTTCTTAGGTCCTTGTTTGACCTCCTGGTCTAGTAAGAAATAGAACAGTGTTGCTTTGTCCACCGCTGAAGTCGAATATGTGGCGGTTGGAAACTGCGTTGGACAAGTTCTGTGGATGAAACAGACTTTGGAGGATTTTGGTTTATTATTCGAAAATGTGCTTGTTTTATGTGATAACACTAGTGTTATAAATATTGCTAAGAACCCCATCCAACATTCTAGAACTAAGCATATAGACATAAGACATCATTTCATTAGAGATCATGTGTCTAGGGGGAGCATAGCATTGAAATTTGTAGGCACTGATGACCAACTAGCAGACATCTTCACTAAACCCCTAGCCGAAGCTCAATTTTGTAAAATCCGTAGAGAGCTAGGGATGCTTGACTTTGCTAGTTTATAAAGTGATTATGTTTGTATGTGCTCACCCCCCCCCCCCTCCTTTTTGATGAAAACAAAGGGGGAGAAAATATATGCATGGGGGAGAAAATATCTGCTTATAATGTGATTATGTGGGGGAGAAAATATCTGCCGCTATCTGTGCTTATATTGTGATTAATTATATGTTTGGTTTAGTTGAATATTTTTATGCTTATGCTTAGGGGGCGCTCTTTGAAATTTTTTCATTATTATCACCCCCTATGCATAATGTAATTTGTTATCATCAAAAAGGGGGAGTTTGTTGAACCAAGGACAAACACTCTTTGTTTTGTATGATAACAAATTACATCTTGTCTACTAATGGTTGCAGTTGAATGAAAGTACAGGGATTAAATCAAAGAGCAGGGACTAAAGTGCAATGGCTTGCAGAAGAAGCAACAATGAAGTTGAAGACCTAATTGTTTATCTGCTTTTCATAGGACTCGAATGTAAGATCCCATCCCTTCAGCTTTATGACATTTAGTAGAAGAGAGATGATGTTTTTAAATGTTTTAAAAAATAAAATTGTTGTGTTGAAGGCCTTGAAAAATATTTTAGTCAAATGCATGCATGCATGAGAAAGGCAGATAATGGGAAAATGTTTTTTAAAGCAAAAGAATCGATTTTATAATGTTTTCATAGGAGTATAAATCGATTTTATATTGTCTCATAGGAGTATAAAATCGATTATATACTAAATACATTGGACTATGAAATCGATTACTTACTTTCCTTTATTGAAACAATCGATTTCCAAGTTGGTTTTAAAAGTAAAGAATCGATTACATGCCTTCCTACAGAGCACATAATTGATTTAACATTGAGTATGTAAGGCTTAAAATCGATTTTAACATACTCCTATTTGAAAGAGAATAATCGATTATCATCCTATGTGTATTCAGGCAATGAATCGATTATGAGCCCTCTATTATGAAGCGCATAATCGATTATATGCCTCCTTGTTTTAAGCAAAGAATCGATTACAATATTTTCCTTTTTAACCAAACAATCGATTATGCCATATGCACTATCAAAGCACATAATCGATTATTGTGTTTCTTGTTTTATTTCAACGGTCAAATTTTCTACATTCCCTATAAATAGGGAGCTTGGATCCACAGATCCAACACACCACTCCACTTCTCTTCTACACAAGTTCAAATCAAAAGCAAAGAGAAAAAAATAAGAGCTTTCATTTTCAGATCTATATTTCAAAGTTCTTCATTTTCAAAAACCAATCATCTCTCACTCTACTATATTGTTACTATACTGCTGAAGTGATTGGTTCGTAGATCTCTAAGTGGTTATTTTGAAATCCTGGGAGGTGTTCTTGGGTCGTTCAATCAGTGAGATTGAAGCGGTGTTGAAATCATGGGAGGTGTTCTTGGGTCGTTCAATCGGTGAGATTGAAGCGGTGTTGAAATCCTTAGCGGTGAGCTCGGGTTCTCAATTTGGGGAAATTGGGATTTTCTATTTGAAGTTGCCTGTTTGTAAAACATTCTTCATATAGTGGTTGTCAGCAAGTCCAAAGGTTGCAAAGTCGGAGACCGAGGACGTAGGGCTTTTATCCCGAACCTCGTAAAAATTACGGTGTACCTCTTTCCCTACTCTTTTACTTTATTTGTCATTTATATACGTCTACTGTTATATTACGCTGCATGCAAATATCTGCTTAGTGTTAAAACCAATCATAGCATAGTTAGCATAATATATCACCGTATCTAGATTTGTCATACCTATAGCGTGCTTAGGATAGTGCATATAGTTTAAATTCTATTTTCCGCATTTAATTTAAACTGACATTGTCTGAAAATTGAAAAGAATTCATTATTAGCATATAACCTTATTCACCCCCCTCTAAGGTTATCATATAGTCCAGCACATAGATGTGATATTTCATTTCTTGAGAAATCTCTATATAGATGGAGTAATTGAATTGAAGGATTGCAAGTTAGAAGATCAAATTGCAGTCATTATGACTAAAACCCTCAAACTTGAAGCCTTTGTGAAATTAAGGAAGTGTCTTGGTCTATGTACAACGTAAAACTAGTAGTCTAAACAGATTGTTTGTAAGTTTGTAACAATTTAGTTTAAGGGAGGATTTGTTGAGATTAGTTTTAGCTAGTTGTTCTGGTACTACAGCACGTTGATAGCACCAGTTGTAGGTGTTGTGTGTAGTGCTACACTATGTCTGTTGTTAGCAGTTTAGTTGGCAGTTAATTCTGTTAGTTATAAAACAGAATTAACTGCCTAACAGTTTGTAATCTCAGGCTATATAAGCCAAATAGTAATCAAGTGAAAGTTAGTTATTCCTAATTCATGATTATTATCCTTTACAATTTGGGTTATACTCATTGGGTACTCACAAAAATTACTCATGATGAACAGGCAATTATCCACACAAATGAGCATGGATACGAGTACCCACAAAATTTAATGGGTATGGGTGCGGATACGACCACTTTGGTGCCCACCCCGCACCCCCACACAAATGAGCATGGATACGAGTACGAGCACTATAGTACGATAGTTAAATAAAGTAACTATCAAGAACAAGTATCTGTTGCCAAGGATCAATGATTTACTATATCAGCTCCGAGGAGCCACGGTATTTTTCAAGATCGATTTGAGGTCGGGTTATCCCTATCCATGTCGAGTACCTCATCCCTAACTATGAACTCTTTAGCTATTTTGAAAACCTAAAAAGGAAAGAAAACAAAGAAGAGCTCTACTATCAAGGTAATTAAAACCGGACCGGACATTGAACCCACAGAGGCAATGATTCAAGGTTTTTGGGGACGGACAGGTCGAATCGGGACCGAACCGAAATTAATAAGATATATTATTTAATATTTTTATTACAATAAAATAACATTTTAAATCTAAGTAAATATGACATAATAATATTATAATATTGAATAACCATAAATACTACAATTTATTTATTTCATCAATTTAATTATAACAAAAAGATAAAAAATATCTCATGTACTGGAAATCAATATCATGTATTTTTTTTAAAAAAATCAACATGATTTACCGGTTTTTAAGGAAAAAACATTAACATCCGGTTTCATGCCTGATTCTTCGTTTTTGGCCGATTTTGTGCCTGGTTCCCTATTTTTTGTCGTTCTCAGGGTCAACTGAATCGGACAGGACCTAGTTCAACAGGTTGAACCACCCGATACGATTAACACTAGAGTGCCTAGAGGGTATGGAACGGTATTAAAATGATTGCTTATGCAGGTACAACTTTAGGTAGACACTTTTTTCAAACATAAATACGAGTACGAGTACTATAGTACCCGAGTACCTCATCCCTAGCTATTTTGAAAACCTTAAAAAGAAAAAAAAAGAGCTCTACTATTTAATTAAAAAATAGAAAGTTCATTTAAATAAAAACAAAAGGACAAACAACTGCTCTTTGTCTCAACCTCAAACGTTGTTTTCAAAAAAGAAGAAAAAGAAAACATAGCAACCCACTGGCTGTTGCCACGTGTGATGCCATATTTATCTCTGTCTGTCGACATAACATAGAGTGGGAGGGAGGGAGATTGAGTGGGCATTGAAGGTCGGTTCCAAATTGTTGAAATTATAGTTATCTCTCACTCTCATTTCAGTTCTGAAAAACTAAGCTAACCAAAAACCAGAAGGAACAAACATAGTTTACAGCTGCAGAGGTTGTCACATATATTTACTATGGTATCACTCAACCCAAATCCACCTCAAACTCTTCAGTTCTTTGACCCTTTCATCAACAATCACATGGATGATTCAAATAATAAGAGGATCCGAAAACCCTATACCATTAGCAAGTCCAGGGAGAGCTGGACCGACCAAGAACATGACAAGTTCCTTGAAGCTCTTCAGCTGTATGCTCTTTTTCTCTTTCATTCATTGTTTGGATGCTGTGTTTTTTGTTTTGTTGATGGGTGAATTTTGGGTTCTGATTGATGAAAGGGTTTTGAGTTTGTGATTTTTACTGCAGTGTAGACCCACCCTTTTGGTTTTTAGCTATGCTTTAGATTTCTTTTTCAGTTGTGTGGTCTAAAGTTATTTACTTTTTAGTTGTTTTTATTTTTCTTGCTTTTTTTCTCATTGTGTTTTTTCTGGTTGGTTTTAGATTTGACCGTGATTGGAAGAAGATTGAAGCATTTGTAGGATCAAAAACAGTTATCCAGGTGATTTTATAAATGTGAAATGCCACATTTTTAATTCTATTTTAGGTATTTAGTGAAATGTATTCAGAGTCAGTGTCATTAATCAGTACAAAGCTTTCAGGATGATCATAAAAAATTGATTTTTTTTGGCCTCCATTTCCACTTTTTGCTAGATAAGGAGTCATGCACAAAAGTATTTTCTGAAAGTTCAAAAGAATGGCACAAGTGAACATGTACCTCCTCCACGTCCAAAGAGAAAAGCTGCTCATCCATACCCACAAAAAGCTCCTAAAAATGGTTAGTCTATTAATTGTACTTAATTTCATGTATCTTTAACCTTAGTATTTTGTATTTAATTAATTTTCATGTAACACTTATCTTTTATTGTCTACATTTTATCAGTTCCTTCTGTGTCCCAAGTTACTGAACCATTGCAATCTTCATCTGCATTCACTGAACCATCTTACATTTATAGACCAGACTCGTCATCCATGCTTAGAACTCCTATTAACAGTGTGCCTTTGTCATCTTGGAGTTACAATGTTATGCCACCAACCAGTCTACAACAAGGGACTAAAGGTTTTCTATTTTTTTATCTTATGTACTTTTCAGCATTAATTCCATGATAAATTTACATGTGTAGAAAAATCTGCTAACATTGATTTTAATTTTTTGTGTTAGATGATATCGGATCGACTCAACAAACTATTCCCCTTAGTTACGGCTGTAGCAGTAGTACCGAGAGCACTCCAAGGGGTTGGCCGAGTAGCAAACAGATGGATCAAGGTGACCGAGGCAAGCCTAATGAAGGTGGGAATGCTTCTTGTACTCCAACTTTAATTTTATTCAATGAAATTGATTGAACAGAAAGAACAATCGACACTAGATATTTATTTGGATTATGCAGTAGTGCCGGATTTTGCTAAAGTCTACAGCTTCATTGGCAGTGTATTTGATCCAAATGAAACTAATCATCTACTGAAGCTGAAACAGATGGACCCAATAAATGTTGAAACTGTAAGTTATCTCAAGCCTTTATTTTCTTGAACTTCATATCTTTTTTTACTGGTTTTTGAATGTGGGTTTTCTAGGTTTGTGCTATCGAAATGTGCTAATAATGGTAGTCTAAGATAAAGTCTGATTGAAAGGAAGTGATGTGTTCTTTTCTTTTATTATCAATAAAATTTAGGGGAGTACTCTTTTTCCTTTTTAAGAAGGTTTTGCATCAAATGTTTTAACGAGGCTCCACGTCCATTTTATTTTGATAAAAAAATGTGTTATGTTTTTTTGCAGGCATTGTTGTTGATGAGAAATCTATCCATCAATTTAATGAGTCCTGAATTTGAGGATCACGTAAGTTTGGTTCCCAACATGCTGCAAACTTTCTCTTGATAAAATCATGACATTATTAACTGCATTTATTTTCATAATATGGAATCATATCCTACTTAATGATTCACTAACAAAACTTTGATATTAAATGCAGAGGCAATTAGTGTCATCTTACACTGTCGAGGAGGAGAAGGCAAAGTCTGGTAGTTATTGCAGCAAATCACTTGCTAATAAATCAGAGAGCAGTGCTCTATCTGTTTAGGATGTTACCAAGATGGCTAATGACAAGAGGTTTTACTAACAGAAGTTGTAGGGTGCAGATGCTTGGATGTGTCTGTGTATGCTGTTTTTGTTTTAGGTGCAATTAGGTTCATAGCTATCTTTATCTTGCGTGTAACTGTAAGGCTTTGTGTATATCTTATGAAGATGGTTATCATTCCTAGGAATATGCAGGAGAATAATGAGAGTCCTGCTAAGGTAATCTTCTGAGGCTATTCTGTACAATCTGTTGAGTAGTTGTTGTAATTATGCTATGTAATGAAGCTTATATTTTTCTACAAGGTGGTCTTCCAAGTACAGAAGAGAGGTGCTATTTCGTATATGATAAACTAATAAAACAGAATATATTTTACTTATGTCATGCATGTGTATTATCTTTTACACATTACCCTCCTAAAAAATTTTAGATAGTAGGTTAAAAGAATGTTATTTTAAAAATCAATGATCCTATTCATCGTAATCAAAGTTGAAGATAACTAAGCAATATCAAAAAAATCGAAGGATTTATTTGAAAATAAGAACATAAAACTTAGTTTATCCTACAAATATCTTCAACATGTAATGCTCTTAATTGTTAGAATCACAAGCACTAAGCCAAAATGTGAAAATGTGAGGGCTCAGTACAATTTTGTTATTTTCAATGATACAAAACATGTTATCTATCAAACACTCAATTGGTGATCCTGCTTACAAAACTCCCGTGTAGTAATAACAAAATGGGGCGCGGAAAATTGAAATCCAAGTGAAATGCAAATTGATGAGAATCCATTAATTACAGAACAGTTGATTTTTTTTTCCAAAGAAAAACATCCATATTGAACCCATGATCGTTCATGCAGGAGTGTTATAAAGAAGAGTGCATTTGGTGAATACGATCTAGTATACACATCAACAAAAACAATACACTATCTATCTATAACCAAAACCAAGGTCTAGCTCATGACCATACATCCCCTGCCCCTGGTTATTATGCCCTGAAGCATGGATTGGCTTTGAGTTTGACCTCAGCTCCATCTCAAAAAGCCTCTGCAGTGCTTCTGGATGATTTCTTCCACCACCAACCCCTGGAGCTAATAAAATCAAATAGCAAAAAAGCAATTTCTAAGTGTCAACTATTATCTTTGAGAGAAGTCCTAATTCTTAATGGACTTGTATATTCTTTGCATTCAAGTAACCTATAATAATCGTACAAATATTGTTTTACCTTGCAATTGCACTCCAGGGCCACCAAAAGTAGGATGCTGCTGCTGGTGACCATTAAAGGGAAAGCCTTGCACAGAGTTTGGTTCCTGCATGATACCAGTCATTGGATTACTGGGATTGGGGGGCATAGCGGCACCCCTTGGGAATCCTCGTAGTAAATGAGGTGGAGGAAGATTCCCTTGCATATGCAACTGTTCTAACAGAGGGTGATGAGCAGGGGGATCAAACCCAGTCACTCCACCACTTGGTTGATGGAAAGGAGGACGAAGCATATTTCCTGGAAATTGATGATTTCCGGGAGAGCCATGATGAACCATCCCCTCAGGAGTTGCAAGCTTTGCATAAGCATTAATATGAGGATGTGAATCCAGTTGATTGAACATTGGACCAATGTGATTCGTCGGATGTGGGTGGAGCTGTGGCGGTCGTTGGACATTAAGATTTTGATATGGAATACCAGGTTCCCTCATATCATAAGGACCATGAGGGTATGCTAGACCATCTTGGTTTCTCATAATAAGTCGCTCATCTCTAAACGCAGGATTCAGAGCTGCCAGTTTCCTAGCAATGTCAACTGACGTGCCTTGCGAGAAACCTGTTTTAGCTGAATTTCCAACAGATAAAAAGTTTTGCAGAGGATCACCACCAGCAATCAAGCGATCTTCCTCAGGGAGGTGAATATTAGGAGACTCGCTGAAGCCACTAGTCCTGGAAACATCTCTTTGGAGTAGCGAAAAATTAAGATCTCCCTGAGACTCACCATGGCCTAACCACTGCTCTTCAAATCTATTTGGCTTGGGTTGACGAGTTTTTTCTGATAGCAGGACGCCGCTTCCATGTCTGTTTAGTGCAAGTTCACCAGTAGGAGGATGAACGCCGTCTGAGGTAGAGAAAGGAAACAGAAGAGACTCTGAAACATCAGCCCCTGTAGATCCAATTGAACCTCTTTGAACAGAAAGGGGTGCTCCAACTGATTGCAGCTCCTTCATAAAAGCTGACCCAAAAAGTGTTTCCAGAGTCAATGTGTTTGACGAATTAGAATTAGAAGCATCAGCGTTTACTTCTCGATTACCAAGAACATTGCCAGTAGCGACTCCTACAGTGTGGTGCACCTGGTCTGTAGAATCTAGAGCTGATGATATTTCCATATCTTGATGTAAGGGTCCTTTCTGTAACAATGAAAGAAGGTGATTGGATGCATGATTATTTATAGAAGCAGATTGCTCAGTCTTTGCATCGAGATCTTTGCCCTGCAAGGGCTGCTGACGTGATGAACCATTTCCACTAACTTGTGATAGAATTGACTGTTCTAGATCTTCACATGTGAGAACTGCTGGTATAATCTCAGGTTTATCACTACTGTATGATTGCTCAGAGTTATCAATGGCGGTATGTGCAACGTTTGACATCATATGCTCACCAGCAGGTTCAGGATTTTGGAAAGTACATTTTGCTGCAACCTGCTGGGTTGTCTCTATATCAGAAACCTGCGGCCCACCCTTTTCACCACCAACAATAAGTGAGAGCAAGTCATTTGGCCTATGTGTCAAGTCATCCACCAACCCTTTTTCTGCAATAAGAGATGTGCGACAAGTGGAGGAAATAAGTTAACATCAACTCATGAAGTACAACTTGAAATGCATAAAAACATTGAAGTACTTAACCATCTTTATTTATATATACCTTCTTCGGAAAACCATCGAGCAAACTTGGAAGATTGGAAGGCATGTGGACTCCATGTCTCATCTGCTTTTGGATCAGGCTGCTATAAGAGCAAGAGCATAAATAATAGTCAAATTCATAGTAACGTACGGCAAAAGCAGGAAAAAAAAACTATTGCCCAAATCACAATGCGTCTAGCCTAACAGATAAAGTGTCCATTTTCAGAAAGCTATCAGCCAGTTGTGATTTCTCAAATATTACTGGTATAGAAATTTCCAGTAAGTTCTGTAATTACCTCAACAATACTAGTCGATTGGCCGCTGGTTAGTGTTGAAGCATTACCAAAGAGTTTGTATAGGATAGAATCTGAATTCTCAGGAGTAAATGCTGCCTCCTTTCCTTTTACTTCAGCATTAAGTTGAATAAATTTACTGTCATCTGATGCTTCCAAAGCTTCTGAAAGAGCAGATCTCTTACTCAATCGATCACTCATTCCAACTTTAATGTTGGGAATATCCACAGAAGATGATAAATTTAAAATTTTCTCATTGTTGTTTGTAACATTTATATCTTCACTTTGAAAATTCTGTTGATCGTTATCCACTTGATTGGTTGATAATTTTCCTATTTTGTCTTCAGATTTTATACCAAATACATAGCTACCTCTGGGATCTCCGGGTTTGGTTTGTCCAACCTACGTCAGTAGCAAAAGAATCAAATAAGTATAAAAGAGCCGAGAATAATGGCATATAATACTACAAGCAATTGATATTTGAGCTTAACATTTGAAAAATGAAAACATTTAAAGAATAACTAAGCTAAAAACAGCCACATAAGGTGCATAAAATATGTCAACTAGTTACCTCTGTTGCATGAGTGTTAGAGGATATTTTGGCAGATATATTCCGGTCCAACGTTGTCGTTGCAAAACCAGGGGGTACGAGTGGTCTTGCTGTAGCATGTGAAAGGGAAGAAATTTTCTCATCATTGATCAAACCTGCTGAAGTCGAAGAAGGTTCCACTGAGTCATTACTTCGATTAACTACCCTTTTCTCATCATCGTCCAGAAGTGAAGTGATGTCAAAATGGTCTTTATTCTTTTCTGGGTTCAATTTAAGCTTTTCTTGGAAAGCTTTCTGCTGCTCCTTTCGCATTAATTCAAAAGAAGCTGGAAAGAAAGTTGTCATCAGACATGAACTTGACAACAGCCATAATCACAAAGTTATAAAGGACATTTACAGCAAAAAATAATAAGAACAAATACAGCCCACCACACTATGTTAGTAGGACATAAGGCAAGCCAAGTAGGGTTGTTACTGCAAAATCAGCCAAGGCCCATTAAGCATTGAGGCAGCTATCCATTTTCTAATGGATTTTATGTTCTCTGTAATGCATCAAATAATGTGCCATGAAGTGCAGTAGACAGCTACAAACAATAGCTAATGCATTTCATGTACTTAATTAGCCTTCCTGAAGTAGAATGTAATGTACCGCCTAGGGAATGAGAGAATATTTCGCCTATAAATGGGGAGAATGCCCTATGTCGTTTCTGTAAAGTTTCTAAAGCCTTCTCTCTCCCCCTAGCCAGTCAAGTTTTTCTGCTTTAGGATAACAGCCCCTTTAGTTGCTTCTGGACTTGGTGCTGGTTTTGTGGCATCTGGTTCTGGAATGCCATGCCATATCAAGTGTTCTGGTTTCATCTGAGGGATACAATTTTTTTTTTATGAATTCTTTTGATATTTTGCATCACTATGGCAACAGAAATTTTCAGGGTTCAAGATCATATCAATGACTTTCCCATTGCACAAAATGTCAAAACCAAGCAAGCTTTATGGGAGACAAAGGATGCTCAGGTAAGTTATTTCCTGGATTACAGCCAGGGTAATTTCTCAATTAAAGGTTATTCCCTTATTGACGTGAGAACATACTCTCACTGCTCAGTCCCTCTCTCTTTCTTACATCACACTTAGCATGCCTCACCATTATTGTTCTTTCCTTTTATGCATATTTTTCAATCAATGACTCTCCAATTACCTCCTCCACTCCTCAATTAATTCATTTCCTGTCAGTTACATCCGTCTGATCAGAATTCCTTCTTGCCCTTTTCTACTAGAGACCCATGTACTCAGCTGAGCCTATCAAATATCGTACTATGTCTACTGCCTGTCGACATTATTTAATTAAGCTTGGACTTCCTCAATTCAATCCCACACCTCTTTAAGCAGATAATAGTAAGGCTGTTCAATTTGCTATGAGGGCAACAAACATATTGAGGTGCAGCGTGCACTGTTGCTTTATTCATGAACCTTTTTCCAAGCATCATGTCTCCCTTCCGCATATCACCTCTTCAACTTGCTGATGTCTTAACCAAGGAAACACCTCTCGTTCTCGTCAACATTTTGCCATAAGCAAATCGATGCTTCTTGAGCAGCCCATCGATTTAAAGGAGAGAGGACGTTAGTAGGACATGCAGCAACAATAAATAGGGTTGAAGTAATATTAACCCAAGCCCATTAAGCCTTGTGGCAGCGTTCTAATAGGTTTATGTGTTGTGTAGTGCCAAAGACAATGTACCGTGCTCCATTGTACTCCCTCCGTTTCACTAGATGTCGTTTATTAACAATAATTTTGTTTCATTTTACTTGTCGTTTTAAATTCCAATGCAGCATTAACTACTGTTTTGTCAATAATACCCTTAACTATTTAGTGTAGAGAGAGAAATATGTATAATGAAATAATAAATAGTTAAGGGTATCCTAGGAAAAAGATAAATACTTACATCAAAAGTAACAATTTATTAATCTCCTTGGTATGGGTAAATAACCTTAAAAGTTAAAACGGCATGTATTGTGAAAAGGAGGGAGTAGTAAGTATCGTACGATACTTACCATTTGTATCGTGATACGATACGAAGACCCCCTTCACCGATATGAATCGCACAGAGTATCAGATATTGATGTGTATCGCTGCTAAATCATTATGTATCGCTCCTGAATCGTTGAATCGCGATTCAAATGACGTATCGCACGATTCTGTGCGCCGCAGGTCTTCACGTAGAAGCGGGTCGGGTCACGCGACCCAGCTTCGTTTCCAGCATTTTTAGGGTTTTTTTTTTGCCTTTTTTTTGTTTAATTTGGGACAGACTGGGCCGAAATGTTGGTCTGGGCTCATTTTACGCTTTTTCTCAAGGCACAAACAAGCCTTTGAACTCCTGACCCTCTCCTCTGTTAAACAAAAACATACCTGCTGCTGTTACAAGAAGAAACGCGACCCTCTCCTCTGTTAAACAAAAACATACCTGCTGCTGTTACAAGAAGAAATGCGACCCTCTCCTCTGATACGAAAACAACAAAATCCAACCTTTCTGCATTTTTCCTAAAGACACAATGCTTTATCCTCTTTGTCTTTTTCTTTAAGCACTATTGGGACCCTCTCTTCTCTACTTTTTATTGGACAAACAGTGCCTTTCTTTCTTCTTTGTCTCTTTGTGGCCTTCTATTGTTTTTTATTTAACAACCACTGAGCCCCTATTATATTTTTTACTGTTCTATTCACTAATGGGCCACACAAAAAAGAGAGAGGATTGAAAATATTTGTTTTTTTATGACTTGAGTTTTGAAATATTTTAGAGTTTATACATGATATATTAAATCATGTTGTTTTGACTGAGACTATATCTTTATTTAGGATTGAAAACATTTGTTTTTTTGTTGATAACTTGAGTTTTGAAGTATTTTGGAGTTTATATATGATATATTAAATCATGTTGTTTTGCTTATGTTATTTATTTTTAACAAAATTTGTCATACTTTTATTGTTCATGTATCTTACGATACGATACACGATACAAAAAATGGCCGAACGATACACAATATGTATCCCGATTTAACTACCATGCCGAACTGTACTGTGTAACAAACAATTACCATATCTAATGCATTTGTACATAATTAGCCTTCTTAAAAAAATTGCACGGCTTAGCAAATGAGAAAAAATCTCATCCATAAATGGGAAGAGTTCCCCTAAAATGTTTTTGTACAATTTCTATATATTTGAAATAATAAGAGACATAAACATCATTCAAACAAATTGAAAATATCCTCTAGAAAAGAACATGTACCTCTTCTCTTTCTTTCCTCTTCTGCCCTGTCCTCACTTGTACACTCCAAAGAACCAAAAGTTTCATCGTTCAAAGAGTCGGTCTCTCTACGCGTGTGAGGTGCCTAGAAAGCATCAAAGACAGAAAAAATGTAACTGACATCTAAGTGAACAAATTAATTCTGATCTCAATAGTTTCCATAGCTTCAACACACCAAATGAATATCGTGCTGAGAGTTTCAAATTCTTGGAGGTAATCAATACTGCACTTTGGGCAACATATAGCTGACTGAGATATAACAACTACAGCAAAGTAAGCTAACCTTATAGGGTCGAGGAGGATGATAGGGCTCATTAGACCGATTCTGTTGGTTATTGTCATTAGCCCGAAACTTCGGAGCAGACACCCCAGGTGCATACCCAGGGGGCCTTGGAAAAGAACCGCTACCTAGAAGTCCATCATGCTCAGGACCTTGCAAAGATCTACGAGACTGGTTGCCAAATCGTTTTCCAGAATCTATGACAATGAAAATGAAATTGATCAACATAAACTTGAGTTAAGAGAAACTTTTACCCAACACCCATCAACAAGACATAAATGCATTTGTCCAAATGTTTGTAATTTGTAAAGCCGGTTAGGATTTTTTGTTTTAAAATTAAAAAAGAAAAAAGCCTCTTGGTGATCAAGTGTGAATACCTGAATCCCATTCAGATTGAGAATCACTGTCTCTATCAGACCGTCCAGAAGAGCGAGATTCCCATTTTCCATGGACACCCCGCGAAAAGCTATTCATATCCCCTCTGGTGGGAGGGGACGAACCATATTCAATACGTTTGAAACTATTCACTGACAAACCACCAGTACTTCTCTGTCGATCTAAGGAAGTATCTTCAAATTCACTGTTTTCCACAAAATAAAGGAGGGCAATATCACAAATAACAATAACCGAAGAGCAAAGATTGAGAAAAAGATACAAGATAATAAAAAAGGTAAAATGCAGCCTTCCCGTGTTGTTTGCGGTAAAAAAAGGGATTAGATAGCATTCTATACCTCAAAAGTGATCGATCAAACCCACTTGGCAACTCTTTACATGCTTCCAAACCACTTAACGATAACATAAACTCTCTTGTGTATGAAATTTTCAACTTCCTGCACCACCCCAAGCAGATAGGTATTATTACATCGATCACACTTTAATCTATAAACATTATAAGAAAAATAGTTACAAAAGCTAATCAAATAAGATAGAACATTACTTTTGCAATCCATGATCAGTTGCCTGATCCATCAAGTTCTGATCTTCATTTTCTAAGCTCATTTTGTTCCCTCCAATATCAAAAATTATGCTAAACAAAGTTGATAACCAATATCAAATATTTCGAGCCGATGAACAACGCAGAATTTACCCACAAAAAGCACTAATCATCATCACTTATAAAATTCAAAACACATGCTCTTACTCTTCTTGTGAGAACTATCTTTTCCCAACACCAAACAAGGTAAAGTACACGGATAAAACCTCACAAATATTATTACTATTCTAGTTAAAGTTCAAGCACAAGGTCAGCAATCCCTGCTTATTCATTATCCATTTCTAAAATTCCTGATATGAAAATCTTTAAAAAGCTATCAAAACCAAGAACAAAGAACCAATATAAACAAGCAAATCCACTCACTGATCCAGCTCAATCAACAAGACCCATGATCCAAAACCCTCCCAAGCTTCCTCCTTTGTGAAAATTTTGCAATACCCACCACCGAAAAAGTTGAAATAACTACTCTCTCTCCTTCAATGAAATTCCCGGACGAAACGTAAAGATTGGTATGTACACTTCATTGCCCCTTTAGCAAAATCAGAACACAGATTCATGGGAGAAAAGGATTCAAGTCAAAGAATTTAGGAATACCCGTGATATTTAGCTCCGAGGAAAAACTAAGGGACAAGAATCATTGAGGGTTTGTGCCTAATTTATCAGCTTCGTCATAAAAAAAGTGAAGAAAAAAAAACTAGGGTTTTGAAATTCTAAAGAGAAACTATGTGGATCGAAGGCTAGAGAGAATATCTATCAACGGCATATTGACAAATCGATATATTCGTGTGTTTTTGTAGTGATGGATCGCGATGGAGGAAGAGGGGTAGCAAGATGAGAAAAGATTTGAAGAGAGAGATAAAAAGGAAAGAGATTTTTTTTGACACAAAAGGAAAGAGAGATTGTTTTTCTGTTACTATTATTTTTATTTTTTGGTTACCCTTGTTGGTTTTATTTTTTGTTACTATTATGGTTTCGTCATTTTCTATTTTCTAATTATCTAATTATTATCTAATATCTAATAGCAAGCAACATATGGCATATGGATGCCAGAAAATTATAATTGTAATTAAAATTTAGTCTTAAATCTCTCTTCTTCTTTTTATCGAGAAAGGAAAAGAACTAATAAAAAAAACAAGAAAGGAAAAGAAAACAAAAAACTACACTCTCGCATACGATAGTTCTCTTTAGCGTCCCTGAGGAAAGAATGAGATATATGTAATGTAGGGGACACGCGACCAAATCATCAAGGGGGACTCCAAAGAAGTATCGTGTTTAGCAAGTCAATTCGCACTCTCATTCTCACCACGCAAAGTGTGAACAAAGGTTATTATCTATTACATAATACCAAGCAACCTATGGCATGTGGATGCAAGAAAATTATAATTAAAATTAGTCTTAAATCTCTCTTCTTCTTTTTTATCAAAAAAGGAAAAGAACTAATCAACAAAAAAAATAAGAAAGGAAAAGAAAACAAGAAACTAAGGAAAGAATGAATATTTGTAGGGGAAGCGTCGACCAAATCATCAAGGGAGACTCCAAAGAAATATCGTGCTTAGTAAGACTTTAGAAACTCGAAATGTGTTGAAGTAAAGTAGCATATTAGCACTTGTAGAGATGGTATACATTTTACTCTTATAGGCAACATCTGACAGTCTGTCACTTTTTTCATTTCCAAGGGGATAATTACTTGGTACTTCTCTGTCACAACGAGAACTTCTCTTTTGGACTATCTAAAGAACCCAGGAGCTCTAATTGTTGGTCCTTTGATTATAATTGGTGATTTCAATGAAATTTGTAGTAAAATGAAGGTTGGAGGGGCAAATTCTGCAACTAATCGTGCACTATTTTTATCGATAAGATGAATACTTGCAATGTTATGTATTTAGATTCCTGTGGTGCAATACCTCCTGAAAGAGACATTACGATTTGTGGTACACACTCTCCCACCAGGCATCATGCCGAGACGGTACAATAGTGCATGTGGCAAGCACAAATGGCTTTTTCAATTCCAAATTTCTATACAAGCATAGAATATGGGCCAATCCAACAGTTATACAGAGGCATATGGAAGTGGCCAACACAAGAAAGAGTAAACTCTTCCTCTGGAAAGAAACACAACGAGCTCTAATGACAAATGGAGAAAGAGCCCACAAACACCTTACTTAGTCCTCCTTGTGTCTTGTCTTTGTAAATGAACTAGAATCCCTACTTCAGTATTTTAGACATTACCAAAGGATTACCATGATCTGGGCGCAATTTTAGGGCATGAACTTCCACGCCTTCATTGCGGATATTAATTGGCATGAGTGGTTATATGGGAACTTGTGCAATACGGAGGAAGTAAAAGGCATCCATAACTGGGACATTATCATTGGTTGTGGTCTTGATCTTATTTGGATTGCCATGAATGATTCAATCTTCTCCCAAATAGATACAACAACCGAAGTCCTCTACGAAGATATTCAAGAAAGAGCATAATGCTAAACGTCTCGACCAACAAGAATCGCCTTCATGCTCGTGACAACACGGTCGTGGGGGAAGGACTAGTTAGATGGGCCACCTCGTCCACGAGCTTCCATGTATTGGGTTGTGGTGGTGTGTGGTCGGCGTGGGTTTAGCGGCCGATTGTGGTGGGATGCTTAGGAGCGACTGATGGGCCATGCCTAATCCTTGAGGTAGAGCTCTAGGCGATCTACCTTCGGTTGAGCATTGCGTGCGGTTGTAGATTTCACAAAGTGATAATCGAATTTGATTCAGCTAGTGCAGTCAAGCTTCTGAGATAAGCTCATAGTGACATTTATTGACAAACTTGTGTCAGAGTTTAAGGAGATGATTGCCTAGCTAGACAATATCAGGTGAAAACACATACTTCACGAGGCAAATCAACTAGTAGACATCTTGACTAAGAAGGGTTGTTACTTGTGGTGAACTTGTAGCATCATCTCCCTTGATTTGCTAGCTTATGGGAGTAGAGTGTATTTCCCCCATGATTTTTAGTTATGCTTTGGTCCTAGTCCCTCGTTTTTCAACAAAAAATGTAGTATTTGGTAGTACAACTTCATTTTCCATCTTTTATCTATGGACTATTGTCATTTTGTCTCTCGTCTATGACTCGAAAAACTAACAATTTTTTTTGTCCATTTTACTTTGTTACTCCATTTGTTTCATAATACATGATGATTTTTTAGAATTATTTTATTTTACTTGTCTTTTTTAAAGTTTAATGAAACATCAACTATTGATATGTCAATAATAACTTCAACTATTTACTGCAGAAATAAAAATAAGTAAAATAAAATAATAACTAATTAAAAGTATCGTAGAAAAAAGAAAAATAATTCCATCGAAAGTACAACTTTTTTTCAAGGAGTACTAGAAACACTCTCTTATCGATGAATCTGGATTCTCTGTTGCGCGCAACACGTCCTGTGCCAGCATAGACCATTCGATTTAGAGAGCGATAGAGAGAGAGAGAGAGAGAGAGAGAGAGAGAGAGAGAGAGAGAGATTCTCTCTCTAGATTAGATGGTTCATATTGGCAAAAAAACATGCTTCCGTGTCCCTTACCGACACGTACTCCATGATTGGTTGAAATTTACGAAGGTCCCTCAAATTTTCTAGCTTTGCATTAATTTGTTTACACTCTAATTCTGGATTCCAAATTTAATTACGGGTTTCAATTTGGGGATGAGAATGAAGGCAGAGAAGAGAAAAGAGGTGAGAGACTTAGAGATGAGAGAGAGGGGGAAGGGGGAGAATGAATAGTGATGAGAGAGGGGCCAAAGTGGTGGTGATGGTGGTGTGGTGGAAAGAGTGAGGGGGTGGTGGTGGTCGTAGAGGGTGATTGGGTTTGGGGATGAAGTTGAATTTTTTTTTGGGCAAAAGTACACTTTGGTCCTTTATGTCTCACCAAATTTTCAGTTTGGTACTTTATGTTTTTTCCCCGATCACTAATGTCAACTAAACAAGTCACATCACCAGTTAACGGCTAATGTGACATCCGTTAACAAGTGAGAGATCCGATTTTAGGGATTTTGAGTTTCGAGTTTATTTCTTTTAGTTTCATTTTATTTTAAATATTTTATTAATTAAATTAATGATGTGGCACATTGATGTGTCTCATTAATTGACGTGGCTGCCACAAATGCTGCCCACGTCAGGTGTTATATTAATGAATGAGCTCCACGTCACTTTAATTTAATTATAAGCAAAACTCCTATTTGGACTAAATGCCCGTGTTTTTAAATATCGAGGGTCTAAATGTCTGAGTTTTAAAATAGGAGAATCAAATTTCTGAATTTGTGAAAATAGATGAACCACAACTATAATTCAGCCTATTTACTTTTTTTCTTGCATGTTAAACTTGGTAAATAAGGCTCGATACAAGGGTACTTTGGGAAGCTGCAAACCCATTTCCATTTGGCTCCAAAGAACCCTATCCAAATCCATATCAGTTTGGGAGGGTGAGCACTGCTCAATCGACAACAATGGCCATCTCTCCTTCGCTTCTTCACTCATCTGCCTCATCCTTTCTCCCTCAATTTCGCCCCTCTCCACTTCAACCTTCTTCCACTCCCTCTTTCTCTTCACTATTCATTCACAGAAACAACCATGGTAGCGCGGTGGTGTCCGTGAAGGCCACCGCTGCTGGGGCTGTCCTTGTGGAGAAGTCTGAGGCAGAACAAGTCTTAAGGCTCAAAACAACTTACAATGACAAAATTATTCCCTTGCTCATGGAAGAATTCTCTTACACCAACATACACCAGGTTTCGTCAATTTCACTCTCTCTTTTGCGCAATGGAAATTTCTTAAAATTCTCTAATTTTGAGTTTTATTTGTGTTTAATTGTGAAAGTTCAAATCGTTTTTTGTTTTGTGTTGATGGGGCTTTGCAGTTTTGGCACCGTGTGATGGGGAAATTGTTATGTAGGCATGAATGTTTACTTTGTTTATAGGGTTGGTCTATTAAGCGCACAAACTTGACACATTCATAATAATTTGAGAAAATTGAAGTAACATTGATACTACTTTGAGAAAATTGAAGTCATTGACAAGGGTTTTTTTGAACTAAAGTATCATGTACAATGGGGAAACTGAAGTGGGGGGCTAAGGAATGATGATTTGATTTGGTTACAAGGGTTTTACTGTGAAAAGTTGCAATTCTTTTTTGTTTTGGGGGGGGGGGGGGTGAATGGGGTTTTTCAGTTTTTGTATCAAGTACATTGGAAGATGAAATGGGGATTGACATATAAGATGGTTTTTGATCAATTTATGCAATGGTGGATTTTGTCTCTCTAATTTCAGGTGCCTAAAGTTAAGAAGATAGTGGTTAACTGTGGTATTGGAGATGCTGCACAAAATTCAAAAGGTTTGGATGCAGCAATAAATGATCTAGCACTGATAACAGGGCAAAGACCTGTTAAGACTCGGGCTAGGAATTCTGTTGCTACCTTCAAGATCAGGGAAGGTCAACCACTTGGGATTGCTGTCACACTCAGAGGAAAAGTGAGTCTTTAGTATTCAATTGATATTGCTCAATTCAACATGTTGTTGATCATTTACTGATATTGCTTGATATTTTCCCACTGTTGGTAATATTTAGAAACAATGTTGTTGGCTTCTGATAATTAGCTCCTAAAGGGTAATATTTTGGTTGATTTGCTGATATAGTTAGATATCTCGGCTCAACTCTGTTTAGTACTAGGCGATTCCAGGACACTACATAGTGACAAGGGGCTACTATTTGTTAACTTGTCTAGTCTCATGCATCTTTGAATCTTGTGTAAGGTTTTAAATTTTTTATGTATGTTCAGGAACATAACTCTTATTTACACTATCTTTCCACTCATACAATCTGGTTAAGTAGTAACTAGCACTCGTTCTATATGTTGGATAGAACTTGAGTAGTCAAATAATCTTTTACCCGTGTGCGGATCCATAATTCTCTGTGATTAAAAAGTTGTAGTAGGAGTAGTAGTAACCTAAAACAGACATATGTAGTAGTTCTCTGGGTTTGGAATATGTGTCTTTGTGTTGCAAGTTAGAAATATTCTCTACTCACATAATATATACCTTCCATTATTCAATATTATTCTGTAACAGAAAATGCTTACATAGAAAACATTATTTTTCACATACCAAAACAAAAAATGTAACATTTTTCTCCATTATCTTGATCACGGTGCTTCAGAACTCAAAAGTTCAGTAAGTTTTTGGTTTTCCCTTTGTTTTCTCTATATATATATATATATGTTTTTGTAAGGGTGGGGGTTTGAAATTTTCTCTCAGACATGCTGGACTAATTTGTGTCAAAAAAGAATGCTCACCGAGAATTCAATGGACAAGACTATTTCTGAAGTTTCCATGGTGTCAAAAAATTTGATTATATGTTGCAATATATGTGAATCTAATATCAGTTTGAACTGCTTTATTTAAAATATCGAAAGTACATTGCGCCTTAAACATATTCTACATGCTTTGCAATGATGCATTCAGTCAAGTGTTAGTGTTTTTAGATAGCCGAAATCTAATACCTAGTGTTTGATTTTTGACAGATAATGTACTCATTCCTAGATAGAGTTGTCAACTTGGGACTTCCTAGAGCAAGAGATTTTCAAGGATTGAACCCAAACAGTTTTGATGGGAATGGGAATTACAACATTGGCATTAAGGACCAGACGGTGTTCCCAGAGCTCAGATCCGGTATCGGTACGGCTAGGGGAATGGATATTTGTATCTCAACAACAGCTAAAACTGATCAAGAAGGATTAAGATTATTGGCTTTGATGGGTATGCCATTCAGAGAGGGTGTTGAGCCTACCGGCCCAACTGTTCGCAAAAAGAAGTTGAAGTCTCATCATTTTGATGAAAAATCAAAGGGAAGAGCAAGGAAGTAACATTGTTTTTATGCAAAAATTTAGGTGTAAGGAACTAAGGTTGTTATCATAAGAGATATTATGTTGTAACCCCTGTTTCATTCAGATGTAATATTATTGATTCTTTTTGTAAGAGATATGGTCATATGGATGTTGTCTTATTGCCACCAATTATGTTAGTGTGAGGTTGTATTATGGTCATGCAGATCTTGCTTGCTTATCGATTTCCATTTATTTCTAGACTAGATAAAATATAATGAGTAAGCCAATACTTGTAAGCACATCAAATTAGTTTCAACGGTATGTCTCCTTACAAGAAAATGTTGTGTGTTTATGATGAGATTTGATTCTCTATAATCCTTACAAGAAAATGTTTTGTTTATGATGAGATTTGATTCTCTATAATCAATTTAGGACCTTACTAGGACTTGGGCAACAAGAAATTGTTTGGAAGTTTTGAAATAGAAAATTGACTATGAACCCTAGAATTGTGGAAGGACCAAATTGTTATGACGGGATGAATGCTGATTTTTTTATAGGGCGGGGTCTATAAAATACTGACACGGACAGACATATAATAATTTGAGAAAATGGAAGTGATTGAGTGTAACTACATAATTCGGTGTCGCTGTTAGATATCAGACACATCTTCAATCTAAAGCACTGCCATGAACACGACACATTGTTAATTATTTGAGAAAATTGAAGTAATTGAGTGTAATCACATGTTTCTGTGTCTGACACCAGGCATGTCTTCAATCTTAATCGTAAGTGTAGGTGCTACATAGTGGGTTGATGGGTTTTTTGAATTAAAGTATAGTAATGATGAGTTGATTTGGTTACAAGTGGTGTTGATGGGTATGCATTCAGAGAAGGTGTTGAGCCTACCAGCCCAACTGTTCGCAAAAAGAAGTTGAAGTCTCATCATTTTGATGAAAAATCAAAGGGAAGAGCAAGGATGTAACATTGTTTTTATGCAAAAATTTAG
The DNA here is from genome assembly GCA_039519185.1 of Astragalus membranaceus. Classification (NCBI taxonomy): domain Eukaryota; kingdom Viridiplantae; phylum Streptophyta; class Magnoliopsida; order Fabales; family Fabaceae; genus Astragalus; species Astragalus membranaceus. Next base: position 118,782,624 of record CM076854.1, on the reverse strand, counting down.
GTGTAAGGAACTAAGGTTGTTATCATAGAGATATTATGTTGTAACCCTTATTTCATTCAGATGTATTATTATTGATTCTTTTTGTAAAAGATATGGTCATATGGATATTGTCTTATTGCCACCAATTATGTTAGTGTGAGGTTGTATTATGGTCATGCAGATCTTGCTTGCTTATCGATTTCCATTTATTTCTAGACTAGATAAACTATAATGAGTAAGTCAATACTTGTAAGCACATCAAATTAGTTGCAAAGGTATGTCTCCTTACAAGAAAATGTTGTGTGTTTATGATGAGATTTGATCATCTATAATCAATTTAGGACCTTACTAGGACTTGGGCAACAAGAAATTGTTTGGAAGTTTTGAAAATAGAAAATTGACTATGAACCCTAGAATTGTGGAAGGACCAAATTGTTATGAAGGGATGAATGCTTATTTTGTTTATAGGGCGGGGGTCTATGAAATACTGACACGGACACACATATAATAATTCGAGAAAATGGAAGTGATTGAGTGTAACTACATAATTCGGTGTCAGTGTTAGATATCAGACAAATCTTCAATCTAAAGCACTACCATGAACACAACACATTGTTAATAATTTGAGAAAATTGAAGCAATTGAGTGTAATCTCATGTTTCCATGTCTAACACCAGTCACGTCTTCAATCTTAATCGTAAGTGTAGGTGCTACATAGTGGGTTGTTGGGTTTTTTGAACTAAAGTATAGTATATAATAGGGAAACTGAAGTGAGGGGTATAAGGAATGATGAGTTGATTTGGTTACAAGGAGTTTCACGGTGGAATTGCAGTTCTATTGGTATTGGGGGGAGGGTGATGGGGTTTTTCATTTTTGGTATCAAGTAACATTGCAGATGAAATGGGGATTGACATAAAAGATGGTTTTCGATCAATTTATGCAATCTTGGATTTTGTCTCTCTTCTCAGGTGCCTAAAGTTAAGAAGATTGTGGTTAACTGTGGTAGTGGAGATGTTGCACAAAATTCAAAAGGTTTGGATGCAGCAATTAATGATCTAGCACTGATAACAGGGCAAAGATTAAGACTCTGGATAGGAATTATGTTGCTACCTTCAAGATCAGGGAAGGTCAGCCACTTGGGATTGCTGTCACACTCAGAGGAAAAGTGAGTGTTTAGTATTCAATTGATATTGCTCAATGAATATATCTATCAACATGGGCTAATCATTTACTCAAATTGCTTGACATTTTCATACTGTTAGTTATATTTAGAAACAATGTTGTTAGCTTCTGATAATTAGCTCCTAAAGGGTAGGATTTTGGTTTATTTGCTGATATAGTTTGATGTCTCGACTCGGTATAAAGAACTCTGATTAGTACTAGGCTCTTCCAGGACACTACATACATAGTGACAAGGGGCTACTATTTGTTAACTTGTCTAGTCTCATGCATCTTTGAATCTTGTGTAAGGTTTTAAATTTTTATGTATGTTCAAAAGGAACATAACTCATATTTACACTATCTTTCCACTCATACGGTCTGATTAAGTAGTAACTAGGAGTAGTTCTATATGCTGGATAGAACTTGAGTAGTCAAATAATCTTTTATGCGTGTGCGGATCCATAATTATCTTTGTGATTATAAAATAGTAGTAACCTAGAACAGGCATTTGTAGTAGCTCTCTGGGTTTGGAATATGTGTCTTTGTGTTGCAAGTTAGAAATATTCTCTACTCACATAATATATATGCCTTCCATTATTCAATATTATTCTGTAACAGAAACTGCTTACATAAGAAACATTACTTTCCACGTACCAAAACAAAAAATGTAACATTCTTCCCCTTTATCTTGATCATGGTACTTCAAAACTCAAAAGTTCAGTAAGTTTTTGGTTTTCCCTTTGTTTTCTCTGTATATATGTTTTTGTAAGGTTGGGGGTTTGAAATTTTCTCTCAGACATGCTAGACTATTTTTGTGAAAAAAGAATGCTCACCGAGAATTCAATGGACAAGACTATTTCCGAAGTTTCCTTGGTGTCACAAAAATTTGATTATATGTTGCAATATATTTGAATTTAATATCAGTTTGAACTTCTTTATTTAAAATATCGAAAGTACATTGCGCCTTAAACATATTCTGCATGCTTTGCAATGATGCATTCAGTCAAGTGTTAGTGTTTTTAGATAGCCGAAATCTAATACCTAGTGTTTGATTTTTGACAGATAATGTACTTATTCGTAGATATAGTTGTCAACTTGGGACTTCTTAGAGCAAAAGATTTTCAAGGATTGAACCCAAACAGTTTTGATGGGAATGGGAATTACAACATTGGCATTAAGGACCAGACGGTGTTCCTAGAGCTCAGATCCGGTATCGGTACAGCTAGGGGAATGGATATATGTATCTCAACAACAACTAAAACAGATCAATAAGGATTAAAATTATTGGCTCTGATGGGTATGCCATTCAGAGAGGGTGTTGAGCCTACCGGCCCAACTGTTCGCAAAAGGAAGTTGAAGTCTCGTCATTTTGATGAAAAATCAAAGGGAAGAGCAAGGAAGTAACATTGTTTTTTTGCAAAAATTTAGGTGTAAGGAACTAAGGTTGTTATCATAAGAGATATTTTGTTGTAACCCTTGTTTCATTCAGATGTAATATTATTGATTCTTTTTTGTAAGAGATATGGATATTGTTAGTGTGAGGTTGTATTATGGTCATACAGATCTTGCTTGCTTACTGATTTCCATTTATTTCTAGACTAGATAAAATATAACGAGTAAGTCAATACTTGTAAGCACATCAAATTAGTTGCAAAGGTATGTCTCCTTACAAGAAAATGTTGTGTGTTTATGATGAGATTTGATCCTCTCTATTCAATTTAGGACCTTAGTAGGACTTGGGCAACAAGAAATTGTTTGGAAGTTTTGAAAATAGAAAATTGACTATGAACCCTAGAATTGTGGAAGGACCATATTGTTATGAAGCCATAAATGTTGATTTTGTTTATAGGATGGGGTTTATGAAATACTGACAGAGACACACGTATAATAATTCGAGAAAATGGAAGCGATTGAGTGTAACTACATAACTCGATGTCAGTGTTAGATATCAGACAGATCTTCAATCTAAAGCAGTGTCATGAACAAAACACATTGTTAATAATTTGAGAAAATTAAAGTAATTGAGTGTAATCACATGTTTCCGTGTCTGACACCAGACACGTCTTCAATCTTAATAGTAAGTGTAGGTGCTGCATTGTGGGTTGATGGGTTTTTTGAACTAAAGTATAGTATATAATGGGGAAACTGAAGTGAGGGGTATAAGGAATGATGAGTTGATTTGGTTACAAGGGGTTTCATGGTGGAATTGCAGTTCTATTGGTATTGGGGGGAGGGTGATGGGGTTTTTCTTTTTTGGTATCAAGTAACATCGCAGATGAAATGGGGATTGACATAAAATATGGTTTTCGATAAATTTCTGCAATCCTGGATTTTGTCTCTCTTTTCAGGTGCCTAAAGTTAAGAAGATTGTGGTTAACTATGGTAGTGGAGATGGTGCACCAAATTCAGAAGGTTTGGATGCAGCAATTAATGATCTAGCATTGATAACAAGGCAAAGACCTATTAAGACTCGGGATAGGAATTCTGTTGCTACCTTCAAGATTAGGCAAGGTCAGCCACTTGGGATTGCTGTCACACTCAGAGGAAAAGTGAGTCTTTAGTATTCAATTGATATTGCTCAATGAATATATCTATCAACATGGGCTGATCATTTACTCAAACTGCTTGACATTTTCATACTATTAGTAATATTTAGAAACAATGTTGTTAGCTTCTGATAATTAGCTCCTAAAGGGTAGTATTTTGGTTTATTTGCCGATATAGTTTGATGTCTCGGCTCGGTATAAAGAACTCTGATTAGTACTAGGCGCTTCCAGGACACTACATACATAGTGACAAGGGGCTACTATTTGTTAACTTGTCTAGTCTCATGCATCTTTGAATCTTGTGTAAGGTTTTAAATTTTTATGTATGTTCAAAAGGAACATAACTCGTATTTACACTATATTTCCACTCATACGATCTGATTAAGTAGTAACTAGGAGTAGTTTTATATGTTGGATAGAACTTGAGTAGTCAAATAATCTTTTACGCGTGTGCGGATCCATAATTCTCTTTATGATTATGAAGTAGTAGTAACCTAGAACAGGCATTTGTAGTAGTTCTCTGGGTTTGGAATATGTGTATTTGTGTTGCAAGTTAGAAATATTCTCTACTCACATAATATATATGCCTTCCATTATTCAATATTATTCTGTAACAGAAAATGCTTACATAGGAAACATTATTTTTCACATACCAAAACAAAAAATGTAACATTCTTCCCCTTTATCTTGATCATGGTACTTCAAAACTCAAAAGTTCAATAAAAGAATGCTAGACTAATTTTTGTCAAAAAAGAATGCTCACCGAGAATTCAATGGACAAGACTATTTCTGAAGTTTTCACGGTGTCAAAAATTTTGATTATAATTTGCAATATATGTGAATTTAATATCAGTTTGAACTTCTTCATTTAAAATATCGAAAGTACATTGCGCTTTAAACATATTCTGCATGCTTTGGAATGATGCATTCAGTCAAGTGTTAGTGTTTTTAGATAGCCGAAATCTAATACCTATTGTTTGATTTTTGACAGATAATGTACTTACTCTTAGATATAACTTGGGACTTCCTAGAGAAAAAGATTTTCAAGGATTGAACCCAAACAGTTTTGATGGGAATGGGAATTACAACATTGGCATTAAGGACCAGACGGTGTTCCCAGAGCTCAGATCCGGTATCGGTACGGCTAGGGGAATGGATATCTATATCTCAACAACAGCTAAAACTGATCAATAAGGATTAAGATTATTGGCTCTGATGAGTATGCCATTCAGAGAGGGTGTTGAGCCTACCGGCCCAACTGTTCGCAAAAGGAAGTTGAAGTCTCATCATTTTGATGAAAAATCAAAGGGAAGAGCAAGGAAGTAACATTACTTTTATATAAAAAAATTTAGGTGTAAAGAACTAAGGTTGTTATCATAAGAGATATTTTGTTGTAACCCTTGTTTCATTCGGATGTAATATTATTGATTGTTTTTTGTAAGAGATATGGATATTGTTAGTGTGAGGTTGTATTATGGTCATGCAGATCTTGCTTGCTTACTTACTGATTTCCATTTATTTCTAGACTAGATAAAATATAACGAGTAAGTCAATACTTGTAAGCACATCAAACTAGTTGCAAAGGTATGTCTCATTACAAGAAAATGTTGTGGGTTTATGATGAGATTTGATCCTCTCTAATCAATTTAGGACCTTACTAGGACTTGGGCAACAAGAAATTGTTTGGAAGTTTTGAAAATAGAAAGTTGATAATGAACCCTAGAATTGTGAAAGGACCAAATTCAGAACTGAAACAAGTAAAAAGAAATGGATAGAGATGAGGCGAAAGGATAAATAAAAAGGTGTCACGAGCAATGATGTTTGATGAGCCACCGCAAGAATCGGGAAATTATTGATAAGGGCAAAGTTAATTCATGTAAGAACCTTAAGAGAAGAGCCTCGCCAAAACAGTATTACCTCCAAATTCCAAATTTGTTTTCTCCAAAATAGTTTACAAGTGCTTTAACCTAAACAAGAGTTCAACTTGCATCACTTGGGCCCAAAATTAAGCATCAGCTTATTAAAAATAAGAAAATACTAAATAACTAGAAATTTTGGATAACCTTATTTTGGTTTTATTAGATTTTTAGTGGTGTTTTTATAATTTTTGGATTAGTTTTGACTCTTTAACAGATTTTTAGTAGCAGTTTTATAACATTTTTTAAAAATTTAAATAATTTTTTTTATTAATAACAAAATCGGATTTACCTTAGATGAGGTAAATCCGATTGTCTTTTTTTAGGAAAATCGGATTTAGATAAATTCGATTTTAAAAATAACAAAGCGGATGTATCCCCATCTGAGGTAAATCCGCTTTGTTATTTTTAAAGTCCGAATCTGAGGTAAATCCGACTTTAAAAATAACAAAGCGGATTTACCTTATATGGAGGTAAATCCGAGTGATTTTTAGATGGGCAGGGGTATTTTCGGGTATATGGGATGTGATGGGGGTAGATCCGCATGTGATGGGGTACAAAAAAAAGACCCACTAGAAAATAAGTTATGGGCTACACGAAAATACATAAGTCTATGGTCCATTTACATTTTTATCAGTAACTTAAAACTTAAAAGTGGGCAATGCCAAATAAAGAGTAGATTGCCCGAGAACTGATTTTTTAGCCTAAATTATTCGCTCGACGTACAACATCGTCACATGTTAACGAACTACACACTAAACAGAACCAAAAGACGGTCGAAATTCGTATCTAATTTTTTAACTGATTTATTTATTTATTAATTAGGTAAATCCGTTATTTATTTATTAATTAAGTTAACAAAGCGGATTTACCCCCACATAAGGTAAATCCGCTTTTGTTATTTAAAAGCGGATATACCCCCATATAAGGTAAATCCGCTTTTAAAAATAACAAAATCGGATTTACCCCCACTTAAGGTAAATCCGCTTTGTTATTTTTAAAAGCGGATTTACCCCATCTTAAATAAATCCGCTTTTAAATTTTTAAAATTTTCAGTGGAAATCAGATTTACCTCACAGATACATAAATCCGATTTCCAAAAAAAAAATTGAAATCAGGATACGTTCGGGTTTTCTAAATTTTGTGAAGGGCAATTGCGTCTTTTCGCAGGGTAGATGGGGGTAGATTGTTATGTGATGGGGGTACAAAAAAAACCCAAGAACTTAATATTCTTGATCAGCCCATGACGACATGCGTTGAATTAGTCTTGATCGACTCTTTGAACGAATTGAACTGCTTTTAGATGAGATTTTTTTTATACCCCAATCAGATAAAATTCTACCCCATCGACCCTGCTTTTAGATGAAATTTCAACTTTTAGTAACTCTAGTGTGTAAGTTAGTAGTTTATTGTCCATATCAAATATTCAATATGAGAGTTGTGGACGCTTACAATTTTTGTAGTTATATACGAGGAGTGGCTATTCTTTATTCTTTTATTTTATTGATCATTGATGGGTTATTAATTCATTTTAGACAAAATTACATTGTCATTTATCTTCGACCACATTTTAAGATTGGTCCTGTATATCTTTTTTTTCCACTCTGGTCATTTATATTTTCTTTTCCCAACTTTGGTCATTTATTTTTAACCAAACCTTCAATCTCAACAATGATGATTTTGTTATCGAGCACCAAATTGAACAATTATTGAGTCTAAAATGCTCGAAATTCAACAAAGAATCAGAATATGACAAGTATTTTGTTTGAAAAGCGCTAAAAACGCAAACATTATGAAGAAGCAACTTATATCGACAAAACGTGTTTGGCTATTATTTGCACATTTCTCAACCAACTTGCGTCAAACTAATTGCGTTCAACTCGTATTGAGTGCAGAAATTGAAATATAGCAAAATGTTTCAAACCAATTGCGTTAAACCCGTCTTACTACTCGTCTTCCTATTCTCTTCCTCTTCATGCTTTCGGTTCTAAAAGTGATTTTGTGTAAAAGCACTTTTCTGAGCTTAATTTTGGTTCAATTGAATTCCTTACGGAACTTTATTCAAGTTAGAGTTTGACTTTATTCAATTTGATCGCGTATTGTATGGGTTATTCAAGAAACGAGAAATCAAAGTGTTATTGGTGTTCTTGAAGATATTCATAGTGTTCTTCATTTTCTGGAAACAGATATAAAAGATAAAGAAACCAAGTGGGAAAAAATATAAAGTACTAAAGTGGGAAATAAATAAAGGATGAAACTGCCACAAATATGAAAAATAAAGGGTAAAAGGATCGAAGTGGAGGAAAAAGATAAATGACCAAACAAAAACATTGATCAAAGATAAAAGACCAAAAATACAATTTAGCCTTCATTTTATTAGATGCACCCCCAATATAAGTGCACCGTAAAACTTAAAATTCAACTACTCATTATACTTACACACCAACTTACTTATTCATACCCCGTCTTTTCTAATTTAGTTTACTTAAAATACTTACATCAAATCATTTTTATACTACATTGTACGACACTATACTACCGAATTGCTACAGTACTATAGTATCGGACCATGTTTTTTCAGAAAATTAAAAAACAAGGTACGACACTATAGAATCGTACTAGTTCGGTACTATGGGCCGGCCCCTATTTTTTCCATTTTTTAAACAGGTACTATAGTATCGAACTGTGCAGAAATCCAAAAAAAAAAAACCGTAAAAGAAACGGAGAAAGAGAGAGATAGGTTACATGTTGCATGTCACTTTCGAGAGTGAGAGAGGGAGAGAGAGGCGAATGGGAGTGAGTGAGTGAGAGTGAGAGAGAGAGAGAGATGCGAGGAGGAGGGGGAGTGAGATTGAGAGAGGGAATGCTTATGTTCTTTCTTGTACTTGGTCTAAATTCTTTGATTGATTGATTCATAGTGAAGAAAAATGAGCTGCTGGGGATGTAGGCTACATTGACCGAACCACCTGAATAAATTTTGTGTATGTTTTTCTTCTCCCTTACTCTTTCTTGTTTAATTTTCTGTTCTGGTTTCACTGTTGTGTCTCTAGTTGTGCGCAACATTTTGTCATTGCATTTGATCTGGTTTGCATTTTTGTATTATCTTGTTACGGCATATTCTGTTGTGTATATTACTGCATATATATAACCTACGTGAAAAAGTCTAAGCATGATTTCCCCTGTTGCCTGCCTCTGTACAGTGCAAGTTACCCGTAGACATTTGCTTAAGGATTGGATTCACGAATTAATCCTGTTGTCCCACTTAAACACAAACAACAAAGCAACTTCTTTGGAGTACAAAAATTAACGTTATGAAGAATGCACGAATTATCTATCTATGATATGATGCATGGTTGTTGCATAGGCAGTGCACACAACAGCAATAGAATCTGGTTGTGGCATGTTTTAGGCAGTGCCAAAGAATATATATATATATATATATATATATATATATATATATATATATATATATATCCTTAAGTAAAAGCTAGAGACGGGTAAGATAATCACTGATCCTTTCCTACCATCAAGTCCCCCAAAACAAACAAAACAAAAGATATCTGAAGGAACATCTACTTAAAAATATGCAAGTTAATGCCAAGAGGAAACAACAGGGTTTAGACAAAGAATAAACATAAGCAGCACAATTCAAGAGGAGCAAAAGCCCCAGATACAGAGAATAACATCTAGGCCACAACCAAATTTGATTAATAATTCTACATCTTATCATCTGATTAGAAACTCTAGTTAGGCATGAAAGCTAAGCTATTGCTTCAACTTATCAATCTGGTATTCTGGTTACATTAATAATTCTACATCTTTCTTGGATCTGATTTCATAACCAAACATACAAACATACAATAACAGAAGTTCACTGCTTCCTGATCAGATATGCCAGCAAATTAAGAGAGAAGAAAATTTCTGAAATCTTTTCTCCGCCTTTTTGGGCTGGATTAATTTGGTTTGGCCTTCTGGCTCAATTTGTGATGACTTCATTCTTGCTTGTTCTGTGTTCGTATCCCACTGTTTAAGACAATTTTAACAAAATTCCAACCTCCAAATTTCTTGCTTTTTCTTAACCTATATTTAAAGCTAAAAATCTTACCTGTATTGCGTAAATTTTAGTTTCTTCATTATGCTTACATCAATGGGACAGGCTACACAAAGGAATTAATAAGCTGGTGGTTTTAGAAAACAACATGACCCTAGCAGCTAATTTAGTACATCTTAAAATGCAATATTATTTACCAAGAAAAAAAAACAAAAGCAACAACTATGGAGTTAATTAAAAGTGTAATCACCATTCATGTCCTACTTTACTTAGTCATAGTCAACCAATAAGAAGGCTTCAAATCAACAATTGGAAGACCTATCCATCTATACCATTTACCCACTACCAAAATATTAATCTTATCATTTTCTCAACTAAATAATTAGAGGATATTTAGGTAATTTCACTTTTTTACCTTTTTAAACTTTTTCACTCTTACACACACTTTTTCAAACTTTTTCACTTTCTCACACTTTTTCAAACTTTTTCACTTTTTCACTCTCCCTCACACTTTTTACTCTCTTCTCCTCTTTTTTCTTCAAATTCTCTTGTTTCTCTATTTTTCATACTTTTTTCACTCTCTCACACACTTTTTCACTCTCTTCTCCTCTTTCTTCCTCTAATTCTCTCATTTTTCTATTTTTCACAATATACCTACTTTAATTTAATATACATATCACCTTCATTTTTCCTCTTTACTATTTTCAAAATTTCAAATTTTGACAAAATTTTAATATTTGTGTTAGGCTAATTAAATCCGTCAACTTTAAAATTGTCTTGATTTTCACGGGATAAAGTTTAGACTAATTAAATTTTGTCTGACTACCAAAATATCAATCTTATCATTTTTCCAACTAAGCAATTAGAGTATATTTAGGTAATTTCATTTTTTCAATTTTTCACTTTTTCAAACTTGTTTACTCTCACACACTTTTTCAAACTTACCATTTAACTACTACCAAAATATCAATCTTATGCTTTTCCAAAATAAATAATTAGAGTATATTTAGGTATTTTCACTTTTTCACTCCCTCTCACATTTTTTCACCCTCTTCTCCTCTTTGTTCCTCTAATTCTCCCATTTCTCTATTTTCACAATATACCTACTTTAATTTCATCTATATGTCACATTCATTATTCTTCTTTACTATTTTTAAAAAATTCAAATTTTCACAAAATTTTAATATCCGTTTATTTACACGGGGTACTATTTAGTCTAATTAAATCTGTCAACTTTAAAATTGTCTTGATTTTCACGGAATAATGTTCTGACTAATTAAATTTTGTCTGAGTTCATACATTACTCACTACCAAAGTACCAATCTTATCATTTTCCCAACTTAGCAATTGAAGTTTATTTAGGTAATTTCATTTTTTCACTTTTTCAAATTTTTTCATCTCATACACTTTTTAAAACTTTTTTACTATTTTCTCCTCTATCTTCCGCTAACTCTCTCATTTCTCTATTTTTCACGATATATCTGTTACCAAGTGGCTTCAGTCTCAAGAGGGGGGGGGGGGTGAATTGAGATTTAAAACTTTTCAGATCTTTTGAAAATGTTTTTCCCCTTTTCAATGACTTAGATCAATTTTCGCGCAGGTTAAGTGGAAGCGAAGGAATTAGAATATAAAGCAGTAAAGCGGTATAACAGTAAAGCAGGAAAGCAGTAAAGCACGCAGAGATTTATCCTGGTTCGGTCACCTCCTAGTGACCTACGTCCAGTCCTCACACCCTTGTGAGATTTTCCACTAACCAAAACAACAAGGCTTACAGGTGCCTTGGAAAACCTTTACAGACTCAGGCACTCTTCTACTAGGATACCCCACCTATAAAGAGCCCTCAAATCTAATATAACAATAACAAGAGATACCCCACCCTTGTTACAACAACTGCCCTAGAAAGATACCCCACTTCCTAGTACATGCAGCTACCCCTAGAGAGATACCCCACTCTCTAGTACAAATTATAACAACAATATAACAGTAATGTAAATACAGAAATACCTCTTAGTGTAGGCAGATATTACAACTTGAAGGACACAACCCCAACTAACTCTTAACGTAGGATCAGCTCTTGACGGACCAGTGGTGCGAGAAGAACACAATTAAAATATAAGAGTTTTTCAGAAATGATAGATCGTGAGAATGGGTTGGTGAGAAATGGAGGCTATGAGGCCTCTATTTATAGGCTATGAAAAACTAGATCTCACGTTGAAAATATTTAGGGAATCGATTATATGCCTAATTGTATTGGATCTAGGAATCGATTCTTGTGTATGACTTCCTTAAGGTGAGAATCGATTCTTACTTTATTTGACAATGAGTGACAATCGATTCCTGGCTCACAGGAGGGGTAGGAATCGATTTTGACTCAAGTATAAAGTATTGTGAATCGATTCTTTCACTTATGGAGACAATGGGAATCGATTGTATGCTTTCTCATTTATGTTGGAAATCGATTTTGTGTTTATTTTAAAAGATGGTAAATCGATTTTTTTCTTTTATGGAAACAATGGGAATCGATTATATACTTGGTAAAATCAATATGAATCGATTATGCACTTTCAAAATATGTTGGAAATCGATTTTGATGTTTACCAAAAACTATTGAATCGATTTCTTTCTTTTTCAAAATGGTTTTTAAGTTTATGTGTTCATGCATGCATTTTGAAAACTTGTGTGAGTGTGTGAGACTTTGAGAGGCGAGCTAACCTTCGAAAGAGCTTACACATTTTCCTAAGACAACCCCAAACCCTAAGGACTACCCTTATTTATAAGGACTACCCTTAAACTTGAATCTTCAAATCTTGAGCTTGATTGACTTGGATTGTGACTTTGATGTTTAGTCACTTTTCTTTACTTTTGGCTATCAACTTTACCTTTGCCTTTTTCATCATCAAAACTAATCCTGCAATATTAGATAACCTGCAACACAGGTATCCACATTCTCCCCCTTTTTGATGATGACAAAACATTAACTCATCTCAAGGTGGGAGGTTAGTTCAAACAGATAATATATATATGATGCTCCCCCTGACTTATTGACTAGATGTATAATATGCAAGTTCTATATGCTCATATGCAACCCTATATTTCTCTCCCCCTTTTTGTCATGATCAAAGAGGGTCAATATGTGATAAGGTTTGCGAATCGAATGTCACAGCTATTTGACAAGATAAAAGAGCCATTGCTGATTTGTAAGTGATCATCAAAACTTGAAGAAAGACATATTTGAGGCCATGAGGAGAATATTTTATCAAACACAGGCAAAAGCTAATTATGAGTTTCAAAAAAACTGTGAAGCAGTTGTTTTAAGCTTTATACATTTCATGCTGCTTAGTTTGAAAGTTGGTGATGGCAGCCAGAATATGGGAGAAAAATTATTTTAGGTAAACAACAATTGTGAGCATGTATTTTTCGAAAAATACCAGTGCTAGCAGTTGAAAAATAGATTTCAGGAAAAAAATAGCACTTTAACTGCAGAGATTCACAAGTCACACTTTCACTTAAATTCACATTTCTTTAAAAAATCACTTTGAAAAACATTTAATTGAAACCTCATTTGAATAAGTGGAGAACCAGGTTTTCTTTTGCAATGGATTTGTGAAAATATCAACTAGCTGATTTTGACGATTCAACTAACTCAATCACACTATTGCCTTTCTAACCATAACCTCTAAGAAGGTGATGTATAATTTCTATATGATCAGTCCTAGAGGGTTGACCAGAATACTTTGATTCCTGTTATTCTAATCATGCCTTATAGATATTGTTCTTAATGATGCATGAAATTAGTCTCTGTTTCACTAGTCACATTTTTGACTTAATAAACTATTTTTTTTAAGCACATTTTCAAAATAGAGGTGAATAAAAAATTTTAACCAATCTGACCTTTAACCGGTGATTCTTCCTCTATTTATCACAAGTCACATGACGGCTTTTTCCGGGGGTGAGTGTTAAGAACTTTATTGCGTCTCCGGTCATGCGCTTTGAGTCTTTGCTGTCAAGGTATCAATCTGCCCCCATACCTTGAAGCATACCTGCAAAGATCTAAAACAAGGTTCTCGGTACCCAAATCTCTTTGGGTCCTTGTGGGTTAGTGTTTGGTATGGTTCCTTTGGGAACCCACACCTTTTTCATATTTATTTTACCTCTTGCCCTGCAAACAGAAGCTGTATGTCCAGGTTTACCACAATAATAACATGTAATATAAGGTCTAGTGGAAAATTTTGGTTTATAATGAACATGCCTTTCTATGGGTTTGTTTCTAGGGAATCTATGATGCACATTTTGTAAACTGGACAATTTCCCAACAGTCCATTCCAGTTCATGAATTTTCTTTTCAGATTCAACACATTTATCACAAGTATAATTTTCTTTAAAGCATGCAAGGCTATCATTTTCTTTTCTAAGCTCTGACTTTTCTTTAGTTAAAGCAGTAACAGCATTTTCAAGATGAGTGATAATTTTCTTAGATTTATCTAATGCTTTAGCTAGTTTTAAGGATTTATCATGCAATTCAGTAAATGCTTCATATAATTCATCATAGGCATCTTGTAAAGATTCAGAGTTAGAATATACCTCAGTTTCACTTTCGCTGTCGTGGTCGGCCATGAGAGCAACTTGATCTTTTTCACTTTCTGAGCTATCTGATGAGTTCCTGTTTTCCCATGCTGTGTAGGCTTTTCTACTCCTTTTTCCTTTGGATCCCTTTCTCTCATCTCTTGGTCGTTTTCTTTGTAATTTTGGGCATTCCAATTTTATGTGTCCGGGTTTCCCACATTCGTAGCATGTTAAAGGACTTAAGTAGTTTTGTTTGCATGAGACTTCTTTGGTTGGAGAATTCTTTTCTAGAGACCTCCTTATGAACCTTTTGAATTCTCTTACCATTAGGTCTATATTCTCATCCTCTTCATCACTTTCACTTTGCGAGTCATCACTGTCGTCGGATGATCTTGAACTTGAAACTTTAAAAGCTAGGTTTTTCTTTTTCTTGACTTTTCCTTCATTCTCCGCTAGACGAGTGAGCTCTAACTCGTGCTCTAGTAGTTTCCCAAACAGAGTGGCAAGAGACATGGTAGTTAGGTTTCTTGATTCAGTTATAGCAGTTACCTTTGGTTGCCATTCTCGGTTTAGGCATCTTAGCACTTTGTTGATCAAGTCTTCGGGAGGAAATGATTTTCCTAATGAACCCAATTTGTTCACTATGTGAGTGAACCTTTTCTACATCTCTGATATTGTTTCACCTGTATTCATTCTAAACAATTCGTACTCTCTGGTAAGAGTATTTATTCTTGCCCTTTTCACTTCACTTGTACCCTCATGAGTAACTTGAAGATTATCCCACATTTCTTGGGCAGATTTACAGTTTGAAACTCGAAAAAATTCATCAGCACTCAAGGCAGAAGTAATAATATTTTTAGCGCGTAAATTAAGTTGCACTTTTCTTTTCTCATCATCAGACCATTCATTTCTACTTTTTATTCTAAGAATACCATCTACTATGTGTGTGGGGACGAAAGGTCCTTTTTCCACAGCATCCCAAACATCTAAGTCTACCCCTTCAATAAAAATTCTCATTCTTTCTTTCCAATATGCATAGTCTTCTCCGTTGAATCCCGGAGGACGGAAAAGAGATGCACCCTCTTGCGTAGACCAACCTGAAGCCATTTCTCTTGAAGCGGCTATGCTCTTTATACAAGAGTCTAGCTCTGATACCACTTGTTACCAAGTGGCTTCAGTCTCAAGAGGGGGGGGTGAATTGAGATTTAAAACTTTTCAGATCTTTTGAAAATGTTTTTCCCCTTTTCAATGACTTAGATCAATTTTCGCGCAGGTTAAGTGGAAGCGAAGGAATTAGAATATAAAGCAGTAAAGCGGTATAACAGTAAAGCAGGAAAGCAGTAAAGCACGCAGAGATTTATCCTGGTTCGGTCACCTCCTAGTGACCTACGTCCAGTCCTCACACCCTTGTGAGATTTTCCACTAACCAAAACAACAAGGCTTACAGGTGCCTTGGAAAACCTTTACAGACTCAGGCACTCTTCTACTAGGATACCCCACCTATAAAGAGCCCTCAAATCTAATATAACAATAACAAGAGATACCCCACCCTTGTTACAACAACTGCCCTAGAAAGATACCCCACTTCCTAGTACATGCAGCTACCCCTAGAGAGATACCCCACTCTCTAGTACAAATTATAACAACAATATAACAGTAATGTAAATACAGAAATACCTCTTAGTGTAGGCAGATATTACAACTTGAAGGACACAACCCCAACTAACTCTTAACGTAGGATCAGCTCTTGACGGACCAGTGGTGCGAGAAGAACACAATTAAAATATAAGAGTTTTTCAGAAATGATAGATCGTGAGAATGGGTTGGTGAGAAATGGAGGCTATGAGGCCTCTATTTATAGGCTATGAAAAACTAGATCTCACGTTGAAAATATTTAGGGAATCGATTATATGCCTAATTGTATTGGATCTAGGAATCGATTCTTGTGTATGACTTCCTTAAGGTGAGAATCGATTCTTACTTTATTTGACAATGAGTGACAATCGATTCCTGGCTCACAGGAGGGGTAGGAATCGATTTTGACTCAAGTATAAAGTATTGTGAATCGATTCTTTCACTTATGGAGACAATGGGAATCGATTGTATGCTTTCTCATTTATGTTGGAAATCGATTTTGTGTTTATTTTAAAAGATGGTAAATCGATTTTTTTCTTTTATGGAAACAATGGGAATCGATTATATACTTGGTAAAATCAATATGAATCGATTATGCACTTTCAAAATATGTTGGAAATCGATTTTGATGTTTACCAAAAACTATTGAATCGATTTCTTTCTTTTTCAAAATGGTTTTTAAGTTTATGTGTTCATGCATGCATTTTGAAAACTTGTGTGAGTGTGTGAGACTTTGAGAGGCGAGCTAACCTTCGAAAGAGCTTACACATTTTCCTAAGACAACCCCAAACCCTAAGGACTACCCTTATTTATAAGGACTACCCTTAAACTTGAATCTTCAAATCTTGAGCTTGATTGACTTGGATTGTGACTTTGATGTTTAGTCACTTTTCTTTACTTTTGGCTATCAACTTTACCTTTGCCTTTTTCATCATCAAAACTAATCCTGCAATATTAGATAACCTGCAACACAGGTATCCACATTCTCCCCCTTTTTGATGATGACAAAACATTAACTCATCTCAAGGTAGGAGGTTAGTTCAAACAGATAATATATATATGATGCTCCCCCTGACTTATTGACTAGATGTATAATATGCAAGTTCTATATGCTCATATGCAACCCTATATTTCTCTCCCCCTTTTTGTCATGATCAAAGAGGGTCAATATGTGATAAGGTTTGCGAATCGAATGTCACAGCTATTTGACAAGATAAAAGAGCCATTGCTGATTTGTAAGTGATCATCAAAACTTGAAGAAAGACATATTTGAGGCCATGAGGAGAATATTTTATCAAACACAGGCAAAAGCTAATTATGAGTTTCAAAAAAACTGTGAAGCAGTTGTTTTAAGCTTTATACATTTCATGCTGCTTAGTTTGAAAGTTGGTGATGGCAGCCAGAATATGGGAGAAAAATTATTTTAGGTAAACAACAATTGTGAGCATGTATTTTTCGAAAAATACCAGTGCTAGCAGTTGAAAAATAGATTTCAGGAAAAAAATAGCACTTTAACTGCAGAGATTCACAAGTCACACTTTCACTTAAATTCACATTTCTTTAAAAAATCACTTTGAAAAACATTTAATTGAAACCTCATTTGAATAAGTGGAGAACCAGGTTTTCTTTTGCAATGGATTTGTGAAAATATCAACTAGCTGATTTTGACGATTCAACTAACTCAATCACACTATTGCCTTTCTAACCATAACCTCTAAGAAGGTGATGTATAATTTCTATATGATCAGTCCTAGAGGGTTGACCAGAATACTTTGATTCCTGTTATTCTAATCATGCCTTATAGATATTGTTCTTAATGATGCATGAAATTAGTCTCTGTTTCACTAGTCACATTTTTGACTTAATAAACTATTTTTTTTAAGCACATTTTCAAAATAGAGGTGAATAAAAAATTTTAACCAATCTGACCTTTAACCGGTGATTCTTCCTCTATTTATCACAAGTCACATGACGGCTTTTTCCGGGGGTGAGTGTTAAGAACTTTATTGCGTCTCCGGTCATGCGCTTTGAGTCTTTGCTGTCAAGGTATCAATCTGCCCCCATACCTTGAAGCATACCTGCAAAGATCTAAAACAATGTTCTCGGTACCCAAATCTCTTTGGGTCCTTGTGGGTTAGTGTTTGGTATGGTTCCTTTGGGAACCCACACCTTTTTCATATTTATTTTACCTCTTGCCCTGCAAACAGAAGCTGTATGTCCAGGTTTACCACAATAATAACATGTAATATAAGGTCTAGTGGAAAATTTTGGTTTATAATGAACATGCCTTTCTATGGGTTTGTTTCTAGGGAATCTATGATGCACATTTTGTAAACTGGACAATTTCCCAACAGTCCATTCCAGTTCATGAATTTTCTTTTCAGATTCAACACATTTATCACAAGTATAATTTTCTTTAAAGCATGCAAGGCTATCATTTTCTTTTCTAAGCTCTGACTTTTCTTTAGTTAAAGCAGTAACAGCATTTTCAAGATGAGTGATAATTTTCTTAGATTTATCTAATGCTTTAGCTAGTTTTAAGGATTTATCATGCAATTCAGTAAATGCTTCATATAATTCATCATAGGCATCTTGTAAAGATTCAGAGTTAGAATATACCTCAGTTTCACTTTCGCTGTCGTGGTCGGCCATGAGAGCAACTTGATCTTTTTCACTTTCTGAGCTATCTGATGAGTTCCTGTTTTCCCATGCTGTGTAGGCTTTTCTACTCCTTTTTCCTTTGGATCCCTTTCTCTCATCTCTTGGTCGTTTTCTTTGTAATTTTGGGCATTCCAATTTTATGTGTCCGGGTTTCCCACATTCGTAGCATGTTAAAGGACTTAAGTAGTTTTGTTTGCATGAGACTTCTTTGGTTGGAGAATTCTTTTCTAGAGACCTCCTTATGAACCTTTTGAATTCTCTTACCATTAGGTCTATATTCTCATCCTCTTCATCACTTTCACTTTGCGAGTCATCACTGTCGTCGGATGATCTTGAACTTGAAACTTTAAAAGCTAGGTTTTTCTTTTTCTTGACTTTTCCTTCATTCTCCGCTAGACGAGTGAGCTCTAACTCGTGCTCTAGTAGTTTCCCAAACAGAGTGGCAAGAGACATGGTAGTTAGGTTTCTTGATTCAGTTATAGCAGTTACCTTTGGTTGCCATTCTCGGTTTAGGCATCTTAGCACTTTGTTGATCAAGTCTTCGGGAGGAAATGATTTTCCTAATGAACCCAATTTGTTCACTATGTGAGTGAACCTTTTCTACATCTCTGATATTGTTTCACCTGTATTCATTCTAAACAATTCGTACTCTCTGGTAAGAGTATTTATTCTTGCCCTTTTCACTTCACTTGTACCCTCATGAGTAACTTGAAGATTATCCCACATTTCTTGGGCAGATTTACAGTTTGAAACTCGAAAAAATTCATCAGCACTCAAGGCAGAAGTAATAATATTTTTAGCGCGTAAATTAAGTTGCACTTTTCTTTTCTCATCATCAGACCATTCATTTCTACTTTTTATTCTAAGAATACCATCTACTATGTGTGTGGGGACGAAAGGTCCTTTTTCCACAGCATCCCAAACATCTAAGTCTACCCCTTCAATAAAAATTCTCATTCTTTCTTTCCAATATGCATAGTCTTCTCCGTTGAATCCCGGAGGACGGAAAAGAGATGCACCCTCTTGCGTAGACCAACCTGAAGCCATTTCTCTTGAAGCGGCTATGCTCTTTATACAAGAGTCTAGCTCTGATACCACTTGTTACCAAGTGGCTTCAGTCTCAAGAGGGGGGGGTGAATTGAGATTTAAAACTTTTCAGATCTTTTGAAAATGTTTTTCCCCTTTTCAATGACTTAGATCAATTTTCGCGCAGGTTAAGTGGAAGCGAAGGAATTAGAATATAAAGCAGTAAAGCGGTATAACAGTAAAGCAGGAAAGCAGTAAAGCACGCAGAGATTTATCCTGGTTCGGTCACCTCCTAGTGACCTACGTCCAGTCCTCACACCCTTGTGAGATTTTCCACTAACCAAAACAACAAGGCTTACAGGTGCCTTGGAAAACCTTTACAGACTCAGGCACTCTTCTACTAGGATACCCCACCTATAAAGAGCCCTCAAATCTAATATAACAATAACAAGAGATACCCCACCCTTGTTACAACAACTGCCCTAGAAAGATACCCCACTTCCTAGTACATGCAGCTACCCCTAGAGAGATACCCCACTCTCTAGTACAAATTATAACAACAATATAACAGTAATGTAAATACAGAAATACCTCTTAGTGTAGGCAGATATTACAACTTGAAGGACACAACCCCAACTAACTCTTAACGTAGGATCAGCTCTTGACGGACCAGTGGTGCGAGAAGAACACAATTAAAATATAAGAGTTTTTCAGAAATGATAGATCGTGAGAATGGGTTGGTGAGAAATGGAGGCTATGAGGCCTCTATTTATAGGCTATGAAAAACTAGATCTCACGTTGAAAATATTTAGGGAATCGATTATATGCCTAATTGTATTGGATCTAGGAATCGATTCTTGTGTATGACTTCCTTAAGGTGAGAATCGATTCTTACTTTATTTGACAATGAGTGACAATCGATTCCTGGCTCACAGGAGGGGTAGGAATCGATTTTGACTCAAGTATAAAGTATTGTGAATCGATTCTTTCACTTATGGAGACAATGGGAATCGATTGTATGCTTTCTCATTTATGTTGGAAATCGATTTTGTGTTTATTTTAAAAGATGGTAAATCGATTTTTTTCTTTTATGGAAACAATGGGAATCGATTATATACTTGGTAAAATCAATATGAATCGATTATGCACTTTCAAAATATGTTGGAAATCGATTTTGATGTTTACCAAAAACTATTGAATCGATTTCTTTCTTTTTCAAAATGGTTTTTAAGTTTATGTGTTCATGCATGCATTTTGAAAACTTGTGTGAGTGTGTGAGACTTTGAGAGGCGAGCTAACCTTCGAAAGAGCTTACACATTTTCCTAAGACAACCCCAAACCCTAAGGACTACCCTTATTTATAAGGACTACCCTTAAACTTGAATCTTCAAATCTTGAGCTTGATTGACTTGGATTGTGACTTTGATGTTTAGTCACTTTTCTTTACTTTTGGCTATCAACTTTACCTTTGCCTTTTTCATCATCAAAACTAATCCTGCAATATTAGATAACCTGCAACACAGGTATCCACAATATCTATTTTAATTTCATCTACATGTCATTTTTCCTTTTTTTTGGATAAGCAATAATTTCATTAACGGAGCACTAGGGGTGCTCGAACCCAAACATCAATAAGAGTTACATATTGTTTAGGCACTAGAGTGGATTTAACCACCAAGTCGTGAATGGACAAATTTGAATTACAACTCAATCTATAAATAAACCAACTTCACGTTAAGCTCTTGATGCGAATAATAATAGAGTCCATATTAGCCTCCTCGTTCTTGAAGATAATACCATTCCGAGACATCCAAATGCACCAACAAGTAGTTAAGCAAAACAAATGATTAGTTTTTTTTGGCTTCTTCCCCTTACAAAGCTGACCACGCCTACGAAAATGATCTCCCAAACTCAGGGAATCATCAAAAGACACACCCAGCCAAGTGCACATACGCCTCCAAACCTCCGTAGCGAAACTGCAGCTCATAAATAAATGTTGAGCATCTTCATGGAACTGATTGCAAAAGGGGCACTTCGTTTCAGCCTCCAATTGTAGAGCATGTCTATGGAGAAGTTGAGCACGTGGGCAGCGAATCATGCAACAAACGCCACCCAAAAATCGAGACTTTAGAGGGATGAATCGTGTCCCAAATTCAGCAGAAATATCCGAGTCTTCCTGCTGCCCAGCATCCAAACCGAGAGCAACCAGCATCCTGTAATGGGATTTAACAGAAAATACCTTCGATGAATCCAACGCCCAGGTCCAAAAATCGCACCATGAAACAACCGGTTCCACTGCCGGCAGAATGTCGTGCAAACTGGCTGCTTCAGATGCACTGGCAGCGTCTTGAAAATTCGTCTAAGGTTCCTTCCAATTCCACTTTCCGCTAGACCATTCGCCAATTTCAGCAACTGAAACTTGCTTATAATCATAACCTGAAAAAAGAGAAGGGAACACCAAATATAATGCATGGTTCTGAACCTAACCAATGATACTGCCAAAAATTAACTGAGGTGCCATTTCCCAAGCCTCTTCTAACACACGAACGGAACCGACCCGTTGTGATAAAATTAGAATCCAAAGAGAGCAAATCACGCCACCACAATGAATCGGAAGTACCTCTAGTAGCCCCAACCAATGAACCATGAAGAAAGTTTGAAGCAAAATCCCCATATCTATGTAACAACAATCCCCTCCAACTAGCATTAGAATCCACCAAAGCCCTCCACTTCCAAACCTTTGATACATTCCTTCATTTTTCCTATTTACTATTTTAAAAATTATCAAAACTTTGATAAAATTTTAATATTCTATTTTTTTACACAGGGTAATGTTCGGACAAATTAAGTTTGTCTATTTTAAATTTGTCAAATTTTTCACGTGGCAATGTTCGGACTAGTTAAATTTTGACTGAGTTTATACATAAAAAATAAAACGACAGCATCGTGCGTAGGCACGTGGCAATGTTTACGTGATCACAAATTTATCCAGTTTAAAGACTAATAATATCAAAATAAACCTGAAGGGGTTATGTACAAATATTTAGTGTATCCTCGAGATTGTTACCAAAAACTTTTGAATGTAAGAACATAAGCCAAGTTCTTTTGCTAATTAAGCAATCTATTAGACCAGCAGCATTCATCAATACGTAAAGGACAGCAATATGTTGTTAACTATACCTCGTGCTTAATTTTTTTCACCCAAGATGTGCAAAAGCTCATCTTGGTGTACAAACTTCGCCTTTTTGTCTTTCTCCACGACCAAAACTCCTGCTGCTGCGACTCTTTCATCTTCAGCTAGAAGCTGAGGCGTCGAGTCTCCATCGACCAAATTAGAGTTACATTTATTATCCACTGAGCTGCTGCATTTCTGAAAATTGAAGTTCGGATTCAAGCAGTTTCGTGTGAAAGTGCGAGAGGCTTCTGCACTTATGTAGTGCTGCGTTGAAGAAGGAACACACACAGTTTCATTATTTGCAGGATGGTAACACTTAATCCCCAATTCAGAATGGATTCTTTCTTTTATAGATGCCATCTTAGGCTTCTCACCATGCACTAGTATTACATGTTTTGGGGAGACAAATTTTACAAGATCCATTATCCCTTTAGAGTCTGTGTGGGCACTAAAAGCCAATTGGTGAATCTGGCAACGCACGTCTGTTTGTGTATTATCAGGATCATCGAGATAAATTTTGGTGGGCTTTCCTGATCCTGACATTAATTTATGTCCTATAGTTCCAGCTACACAATGCCCAGGCAAAGTGACAAGGTTGTTTTCTGACGGTGCCCAGTGCTTAAAAACTTCAAACGAAAATCCACCATTAATTATCATCCCAGGAGTGGCAAAGAGAACACAAGGACCAGGAGCATCTATCATTGACCTTTCAAATTTGTCAACATTCTTAAAATCAAAAAATGCACTTGAATCTTTAATTGTCTTCTTCTCGCTGCTTGTCCAACTAATAAGCATCTTATAATACATATTCGCTTGAATAGTTAAACCTGATGAGAAGTAGATGGGAACGTTGTTCAAATTCATGCGCTTCCAGTAGTCATCCAACAAAATGCATAATTCATGAGCTCTTCCTCCAAGAGCATTTACTGGAATAAGCACCTTTCCTCCACTAGAAACACATTTATGAATGACTTTGAGGAACTCCCTCTCTCGAGCATATTTTGAATCGCGTATCGTAGTTGCATATGTGGATTCAGTTATAAGAAGGTCAAGGCGTAGTCGATCAATTTGAGCCGCTCCAAGGAATCTTTCTGGTGTCATATTGTAGTCTCCCGTATAAACAATTTCTGCATTTCCCACTTTTGCATAGAACATGGCAGCTCCAATAACATGTCCTGCATAATATGCACGTATCTGCAAGTCTTGGTCTACTTGCACAGTTTGCCTCAGATCTACAGCAGTAACTTTCTTCATACACTCAGCAATATGATCAGAAGTGAATTGTTCTTCCTCACCCCGACGATCAACCATCCCTTTCCGATAGTCTTCCAACGCCAAAGGAGCCAAAGCTTTTGTTGGGTACGTCATGTAAATCGGCCCTCTATACCCACAAACTTCTGTGAAGTAAACCAATGCTCCAATATGGTCCAAGTGACAATGAGTGATGATGATGCAAGAGAGTTCATCGTCGAATTTTCCAGAAGGGGAGATGAGAGAAAAATCAGGATATCGACGATGGTCAGCATAGCCCATATGCATACCACAATCGAACATTATTCTCTTTCCATTCATGCTCACCACAACGCAGCTCTTCCCAATCTCTTGACCAGCACCCAACACTAGAGTTTCGATGTCCATAAAAGATGCTCTCTCTCTCTCTCTCCTTTGTAATTCTTGCACTTGCACTACTTGCATAACCAACCAAATGAAAGAACAACACGTTTAGTACACGAGCATATTACAACTTAAAAAAATCTAAAATTGTACCATAATTATTAAAACACACATTTTCATCAATTAGCAACATTAGATGACCAGAATAATGCCAGAAACACAAACATAATTAAAGTGTATTTCCCAATCAACATTACCCAATATTAACAGTAAACATCACCACCACCTTGTTCACATGACTAACAGAATTAAAAGACAATTACCCAATGTGATGTACAATTTTCATTCACAAAAGCAATTGATCAAAATTTAACTAATTGAAGCAAGAAATTATTTACAAAAGTAATTACCTAAAATCGAAGTACTTGTTGGTAAAGTGGCTTCAAGAAGCATCCATCACCGCTGTGTAAACGAAGTTTTCAGAAGTCATCAACTCAATTTCGTGGTGGTAGGCGGCGCAGATGGTGGGCGGCCGGTGGTGGTCGCCGTCGCAATCGCAAGGAATTACTCGGATATACGGCGGGAGGGCCGTTGAAGAGATGATGAGGGAGGGTGAGGGTTGCGCAGGGTTTGTTGCTTATTTGGGTGTGTCTGTGTGCTGCGATAGTGGAAGGGAATGGGCCAAAAAAATATTGGGCCGTAAATTGGGTTTTTTTTTGGTACCCCCATCAACTCTCATCTACCCCCATCAGCCCTATGAAAATACCAAAATACCCTTAAAATTTTGATAAAATTACAAAACATTTATCATTTATCACTTTCATCCGTTTGACCAGATTTTTTTTAGAGATCATCGGATTTAACCTTCAGAGATACATCCGATTTCCCATCGGACTTACGCATCGGACGTAGCTATATCCGATCCACACATCCGCTTCGTAAACAAGTGAGTCGGAATTACGTAAATCCGATTCTCCAATCGTATATACCTAAATCCGATTTCCCATCGGATATAGGTAGATCCGATTTGGTTTTTATTTTTCTAAAAATTTGTTTTTTCAGTGTCAAACAGGTATCGAGGGGAGTCTTCGTCTCGGGCATCACCAGGTGCTCCGAGTACACGCACCCGCCACAGGATTGCGGGACATGCGTCTGCCCGCCATAGGCGACAGCAGCAGTATCAGCAGGTGGAGGAGGCCCCGGACTATCAGTATGAGGAGGGTCAGCAGGGGCATCCTCTTGATGAGCATTCTATGTCCGAGGGCCATTCTATGGCTGAGCAGGAGTATTATCAGCAGCAGCAGTACCAGGAGGAGCCCTATCATCAGCCTCAGCAGCATGAGGAGCAGCATGAGGAGCAGCATGAGCTATTCACTGGACTAGGATCTCATGTCTGTTCTATTATATTGAGAGACCCGGTAAGTTTTATTTATTTACGTAGCCTTTTTAGTTTAATTTTTTTACATAGCCTTATTTTTTTATTTTTTTATAATGCAGACATATGAGCGTAAATTGAAGGTTACCAACCATGGTAACAAGCTGGCTCAGAGATTGCTTGGGTTTGCCCAAAACACCCGGATGTGGGATTTTATCACGGGTTCCAGATTAGCCCCTCTTGTCTCGACCGGTCATACAAAGGTGGACCATGAGCTGCTGTCTGCTTTTGTTGAGAGGTGGCACTCTGAGACATCGTCATTTCACCTACCATTTGGTGAAATGACGATTACTTTGGATGATGTCTCCTGTTTGCTGCATCTACCCATTACGGGGAACTACTTCAGAGCCCCACCTACCTCGGTCACCACTGATCAGGCCATCCACCTAGCACATGTTTATCTAGGTGTGACTATAGAGGAGGCGGGGCTGGAGTGTCGAGCTTCATCTGGCCCGTATTACCGTTTTGAGTGGCTGCAGGAAATTGTTACTAGAGGGTCCATAGAGGATGACATGCGTCCTGCTGTCAGGGCCTTTATCCTTCTGATTCTGAGCTGGTCCATCTTCACGGTCAAGACCGGCGACAGAGCTGAGGCTAAGTGGCTGCTGCTACTTGAGGATGTCAGTGAAGCTGGAGTGGGATCATATGCATGGGGGGCAGCAGGGCTTGCTTTCATGTATGACCAGCTGAACTACTCCTGCTTGGATCAGGCGCATCAGTTAGGAGGGTATGCGACCCTCTTACAGGTAATAATTTTAAGTTATATTTTCCGAGTTTGGTTAAATTTCTGTTAAACAATTTTTAAGTTATCTTCTTTTTTTCAGAGCTGGATTTTATGGTATTTCCCTCAGCTGGTGGAGAGGAGGAGTGGATTGCGGCTTGGAGCACTGTGTGGGCGTTGGAGGAAGAAGAAGACAGATGGAGTGAAGCTGGGGGTATACAGGCAGAGGATTGATGCACTTACCTCGGATGATGTCTGCTGGCGACCATTTGAGGAGCACCGGGAGGAGGGTAGAGACTTTCACATGGTCTCATTATACAGGGGCCACATCAGCTGGGGAGACATCACTGTTCCCTACATGCCCGATAGGTGCCTCAGACAGCTTGGGTACGTGCAGGTCATCCCACGTCACCCTCTTACCGATCGTCCGAGCCATGCAGACTGTATTTTTCGGATTGCACATTATATGCCTGTGGTGCAGGACGTTTTGCGTGCTACTTATGCTGCTGAGGAGTTGGGTCAGGTTGCTCCGGATTACATACATTGGTATGTGAGGGCATCTATTCCTAGACTCTTACGGGTTGCATCACCACCACCACCAGTACCACCAGCACAGCCAGAGTTGCTCGAGCTTTATCAGCTTATGGAGGCGGAGATTCGGAGGGGGCTTAGGGTGGGAGACATTAGGATGGGTACTCAGACGTACACTCGCCTCACGCAGTTACTGGATATGGTACCGAGGCGTGACTAGAGGGTTTTGCGGGATTTTATGTTTGAACTATTTTTATATTACTTGATTATTAGTATTTTTTGTTAATTAATATTTCTTGTTTATTATTTTTGTGGATAAAAGATATAAGTTCGATTTCATGCGATACAAGATAAAACATAACCAACTACAATAACAATAAAATATAAAAGATACATTTTCCTGAAATAAGTGAGCGACAGTGAAAATGATAAAACGACAAACTACTGAGCTGGTGGAGTGAAACGACGAAGGATCTCAGCGACGGTCCGTGTCGTTTCGACGTGCAAATGCAGATAACCGTGCCACTTAAACATAACATGCATGGACATCATTGCTTGGACGTCACCGTCGTTCTTGATATCCATTGTAGAGCAGAGCACACGTCCATCAGCCCAATCCTTTTTCCGATAAACTATACGAGTTATCTCTCGCTCGTCGCCCTCCACTTGCACTTTACCCAGCAGTTTATCTTTTAGCTGAGCGAATGTTATGTTGTGTTTAAGCCTGCACTGCATTGTGTCACGCCCCTCGAAACAGACACCATCATCTTTGTTGGTGATGATGCCCTGATGATGAATGATAGTGAGGGATGAATCCCGCTCATATAGTCGCTCATATAGTAAGGGATGAATCCCGCTCATTTTTTTGGAGTGACAAGAATGAGGTTTGACAAGAATAGGTATTTATAGAGTTCGTCAACCATTATCAACCGTTGATATTGTCGGTGCAATCTGCACCGTTGATCAAAGCGGATCTATCCCAAATTGCAAAGCGGATCTAACCAATTTTAGGTAAATCCGATCTCACCAGCTCAAAATCGGATTTAACTGGATCCGATTGAGTTTATAAATTTCGCATCGGATTTACTCCTCAAAGGTAAATCCGCTTCGTAATTTAGTGAATCGGATGTATCTACAACGCAAGTAAATCCGCTTCGTAATTTAGTAAATCGGATATACCTTTTGTGGGGGTACATCCGCTTTGCTAAATTACGAAGCGGATTTACCTTCTTCCAGGGTAAATCCGACTTAAAAAAACAGTTAAAACACTTAATATTTGTATTTGGTATATATGGATAGATAGTTATAAAAAATGTCAATGTAAATAATAAATACAATAAATGTCAATGTAAATCGTCGGAATCATGGGTTAAGTCTACAAAAGTGGGAGGGAGACAAGGCATCTTCAAAGCGGTAGACTGCCAAAGGGCAAAACGACCGGTATAAGGATCCAGCCATGAAGTAGATTCATCTGATCGATTGTGAGACCACATCAAAGCAACTGGAGGCAACGGACAGACAGGGGAGATCGAAATATGCATCCAATGGATATCTCTGACGTTAAGAATACATATGATTTTATACTTGGAAGAAGAATAACTACCTCTCAAAGGAAGATAAGTAAAATTCATATCCAAAGACAATTGAACTAGGGCCACATTATACTTAGTAGCTATAAAGTACCCCATCTCAGGCAAACTCAACCACTTATCCTCCTTCTGGAAACCGGGGTATTCAATGGATAACGCTTTTCTAAGCACAGCAAGTCTGTCCTTTCCAAACATGTAACTATATAGTTGCTCCCTCTCCTTTGTTTCTTTGATTAAATCTTGCCTAATTATAGGCCAACTATCCTCACCAAGATCGAGACCAACCGCTACTGCTCGGAACCCACAATTACCATCCCGTTCAACATCAATAATTTTTTCCACATATGGTTGCACGTGATGAGGAACCGACGGCAAATTGAATTTTGTGTCACCTTGATGTGTTAATTTCTTAGAAACACTCTGAGATAGGATTGAACACCGCTGTGATGATTTTATACAAGAAGACCGCTGTGATGAATTTTTGGAAGAAGTTCCAGATTCTTGAGTCAGTTTCATCTTCTCATCCACATGCTCCCATCCAGAAGGATCACGCTTGACATCATATAATTTCTGCTTCTTCTTCTTTGGTGCACCTTTTGTTTTAACTTTAAATGGTGGTGCAACCATTGAAGAAGTGGTAGGGAATGCAAGCTCATTAAGTTGTTTCTTGAATACAAATCTCTCCTCAGGAGTCATACGATTATATCTCGCCCAAATCATCTCCATTTGGTAAGAAATATCACAGTCAGTCGATTTTTCCTGCGAGAATTTATCATCCATAGAATCCAAACTCAATTTTTTCCAATGGTCATCTATAACATCCAACGGAATAGGAGTACCAGAGACATGGTACACACCTAGCTCACAAGCACAAGGAAGAAGATGTGTCTTTCTAATAATGCACCCACAGCGGGCTTTGTCATATCCAACCCCAGATGTCGATTTTGAAAACTCTTTAACAATATGATCCAAAGCATTTAAAGAGACAAGACCGCGAAGCTTTTTAAACAAAGGAGTATTGGAAGCCACTTCAATACGGTTGATGCTTCTTTGAAAAGACCCGATGACTTTATCAAATTGAATAGTAAGCATCTCATGCATAGATGTAAAAGACTTAGACAAGTCACCTCCAGAAGTCCTCAACTGTCTCTTCAAAGTCCAATGAGCTGACTCGACTCTTAAATAATAACAATAAACACGTGTCAAAAAAATTTAAACTACGATAAAAATACTAAACACGTGTCAAAAAAATTTAAACTACGATAAAAATACTAAACACGTGTCAAAAAAATTTAAACTAAGATAAAAATACTAAACACGTGTCAAAAAAATTTAAACTACGATAAAAATACTAAACACGTGTCAAAAAAATTTAAACTAAGATAAAAATACTAAACACGTGTCAAAAAAATTTAAACTAAGATAAAAATACTAAACACGTGTCAAAAAAATTTAAACTAAGATAAAAATACTAAACACGTGTCAAAAAAATTTAAACTAAGATAAAAATACTAAACACGTGTCAAAAAAATTTAAACTAAGATAAAAATACTAAACACGTGTCAAAAAAATTTAAACTAAGATAAAAATACTAAACACGTGTCAAAAAAATTTAAACTACGATAAAAATACCTATTGGTGGTCTGATTCCCGAAGTGTGGGATCTGGTTTGTCCATGCCAAGATAAATCTTTCCTTATGCTTTGTCAACCACGTGTCATGCACATACTTAATAAGAGCGGGCAAATCAACGCAGGAGTCCTCAAAAATCTTCAAGTGACCTGAGTACTCTGACTCGTCAAGTGAATCAATAATGTTATGCCAAAGACAGATGACGTCCTTTTGCCTATCCACATGCACCAACTCTTTAATCTTCGCTTTCACATTTTTAGTCACGTGCCAAGAACATAACAAATTTGTAGCGGAAGGAAAGACATCAACAATACCGGACATAAGACCAAGATCTCTATCAGTCAACAACACCTGAGGCTGAAGTCCGTGCAAGGCAAATAATTCTTTTAGTTGCTGCAATGCCCAAGTAAAATGAATTCCAAGCTCGTGTGAAATATAGGCAAAAGCAACCGAGAAAGTTAACTCCGTTGAAGTGACACCTACAATCTCCAATAGAGGTAGATTGTATTTGTTGGTCTTGTAGGTGGTGTCAAGAATAAGAACCTTTGGAAACAACCGGAATAACTTAATAGAAGTGGGATGCGCCCACATGATGTCACTGACCACATCGGAACCCTCAAATTTTCTGCTCCAACATAAATAATTTTGCGTCTCAATCAATCTCAATAGCTCTTGAATGTCCGTTCTAGGACCCCTCTTAGAAGACCTATAGGCGTAACGCTGCCTATATATTTGAGGAAGAGAAGTGACGTTGTCCGGATAATGGTTCTTCAAAGCAGTAAGACAATCTTTCGGGGCAACATTCAAATCAGTGTGCTCATTAACAATAGCTTTCTGCGGCTTAGTTAAACGACCAAAAGCTGTCGACCCAACCGGGGTAGTAAGCAACTGATGTGTGTGAAGACCACACCTAACACTAACACGCCAACCCCCATGACGTTTTGTACAAGTAGCTCTCAATGTAAACGGACAGCTTCTTCTTTTAGACCCGAAAACTCTAGAATCATTAGACCAATTCCCTTGCTTCTCACAACCAAATAATCTTATCTCTAGAACCCCTTTTACCTCCAGCTTTGTCAGATCTTACGATGATAACCACAACTCCAATACGCCTCCCAACTGCGTTAGCCCACTCTTCAACATCCTGGCGTGTAGAAAAAATCTACAAAATAGAATAAATAGATAAATGGGGGTACTTAATTAATTAAATATCTACCAAACTTTAATTAAGAAAATTGGTTTCAAAAATATACCCTCTCTGTCCAGAATGCCTCTGTAGTGTCTACCACAAAAGGAACGACCTGCGACTCTGTATTCACTGTATTTATTTCAAAATAGAACAACAGTTATAAAGTATATATTTAAAAATAAAAAAAACAAAGCGGATTTAGGTGACTTTAAAGGTAAATCCGTTTTCTAATTTTTACAAATCGGATATAGCTTCACCAGGTATATCCGATTTCTTAAACAATAAAGGCGGATTTAGCTAAATCCGATTTCGCATCGGATTTAGCTAAATCCGATTTGTAAATATTTTGCCTCAGAATTAAATCGTATTTAAAGCTAATCGGATTTACCTTCCATTTAGGTAAATCCGATTTCCAGATTAAGTGGTCCCCCACCAGAGAATCTTCCAAAAGTCAATTTTTGTAATTTATGTCAGGGGTATTTTTGGAATAACGTTTTTGGGTGGGGGTACATGGAAGCTGATGGGGGTATAAAAAAAAAAACCCCCGTAAATTTTTTGTTGGCCCATGCTTTTACCAACCCCCTCCTACTCACCACACACCCCAATCATTTACCAAAATAACCTTACATTCTTTTACATCCCCCCCCATCCTTCATCCCTCTTCTTCTCCTCCAACTCCAACACACTCCCCTCAAACTCCCTAAACCTCCCATCTCTCCACTCCAAACCCTATCCTCCTCACCTTCATCATTAACCTTCTACTCATCTTCTCAACATTGCCAACCATAATAAGGTATCATCTCTATCAAGCATTTTTCATTTTCGTCCCTGAAGCTTTCTGCATTTGTCTTTTTTTTCCAGAAGTCGCGCTTGGTTCGGCCCCCATTAACTGAACATGTTCGGTCAAGCACCATTGTACCAATAATATTAGATTTGGGGTGTTTCTGCAATTTTGTTGAAACGGCAATGAGGTGTCGGAAGGGTTCGGTGAAGGGGCACCAAACCGGTCCGGTTTGTGCCAACCATACCTGCGTATTTTCAAACGGTCCAGTAACTTGATTTTTTTCCTTCTTTTTGCAGTTTTTGTTGATTGATAGGACTATAAAATGGAAAAAAATGGAGGTCGATGATAATAGAGACTGCACCCCTGGCTTATGTAGATTTAGCTAAAGATAATGAAGATAGTGATTAGTTGATAGATTTGTAATTGTAAAATTCAAATTTGTATTAAGACGACAAATTTCCCATGTATGACTGTTATGACTTGAATGTTTACCACGTTTTTTAAATCAATACTAACTTGGCTTATTTATAACATAGTGGCTTATTTATGACTTGATTGTTTACGGAAACATTTTTGTAAAAGTTTCTGCCTGGTGCAGTATTACGTAGGTTCGGCACCTCCCTGCCGAATCAGTTCGGTTGCCAATTGCCACACGCACAAATGAGTAAAACACCCCCTTTTTCCAATTTTGCCACGTCCGGTTGATTGTTGTCGTACCAGTTCTGCGAAGGATTACCGAACCCAGAAAACACTAAAACCCGGTGTTGTGGAGTCGTACCGAGTCGATGCGAGGCAACCGAACCTGTGGAAAACAAGTCATCCATGAGTGTTGCACGTGAGGGTAAAATTGAGATATTTAAGGTTTGGAGGTGTGTGGTGAGTAGGAGGGGGTTGGGAAAAGCATGGGCCTTTTTGTTGGGTTGAGGCCCTGTAGTGCACAGGCTGCACACCCACATGACTGACCCTAGAAATACAGTTACTTCTTGGGTGCTTCTAGGGTAAAATTAGAGTATTATTTTTTTCACCAAACTGGATATTGAGGAACGAACTTACCGTATTTAAATATCTAAAAAATTTCTAAACGTTAAAGTAATATTGTTTTAAAAATCAAGAATTTTAAAAAATGAAAAAAAAAAGCAAAAAAAGAAAATCGAAATTTTTTTTATAAGAAAAAAAATCGGAGTTTATAAAATAGCATTCATTTCCATACATCCATATAAATCGAAGGTGACTGAAAAATCAACCAATAAAATTGATATTTTCTATAAATGATATTCTATTTTGCCGGGTGTAGTTTTTAAGTTTGTATTAATAAGTGCTATCGTATTAGCACTAATGCACCTGAATTTCATCAAAATTCTACAGTTAAGCGTGCTTAAGCGAGAGTAGTACCAAAAATTTAAGATGGGGGACCTGTCTTCGTGTTACACCTACAAAATATGTCTTGTAAAAAAAAGTTTCCATTAATAGGTACGTGATGAAACAACAAATATAAGTCTTTCACAATAACCCAAAAGACCCACCCTACTCCACTTATCCTTTCCCTAGCTACTTCCATCTTTGTCTTCTTTTGCTATTAATTTTCTCCAATCCAATGTAAATTTAATGAGGCAATTTGGTAAAGCACATAAGTCAAGTATATGAATATAGTAGTTGCAAATTGCAATAACTAAAAATTTAACGGCTTTATATCCTGCTTTCTATCTAAGTATTTAGGATAAGTGGAAGTATTTAGATAAAGTAAACAAGACTCAACTTACACTTTAAGAAAGTCCAATAAAGACAAAACAAGAAAGAAAATGCCTTTTGAAATTCGCATGGGGTGCATTATATGCTAAGTGCTTTATTTTAATTAGTGCAATTTTTTTAGTTTTATTAGATTCTAAAGATTCTTGATTGCTTTCAATTTTTTAGTGACAGAATGGCAAATATTTACAATCATAGTGTTCTTTTTTTTCTTCACTCTATCATGCATTCTTAGCTAGAAAGAAACCAAAAAAGTATTATTCTTATTGGCGAAGTCTTGTCAGATTATCCATTTTCCATTCTGTAATTTTGTCACGTCGTCCAATAATATAATAAATAATATAGGAAATAATGGAAGGAAGTTTGTAATTGAAGTATCTCAGCTCAGGTACCACTCATATCATAGGTATATATGTATAAAAAATGAGATTCAAATTGGAGCTATGTAATACTACTAATATATAATGAGGCTACAATATTTAGTGCAAAAAGTTTTCTTAAAAAATATAATCAATGGTATTTTGTAAATATAAGCCAGTGAATAAACAAACACACTTTGAAAAAAACAGCTGCATGTGTGTCCAAAAAAAAGAAAAAAAACAGCTTATTCATCTATCTATATTATTAAGTACTGCTTTTTTCTTCTTTCATACTTATAATACACTTTTATTTCCCTTTGTATACCAAAAGAAAATAATACACTTTTATGACATTCACAGTTTCGCCCTCTTGAACCCAAGTGGCTGGCAAGTGGCAATTGATGCCATTGTAAAACTTTGGTTGTGCGTAAACTAAAGCAGATTAATATAAATTTTATAAATATGCTTGTTTTTTATAGACAACGTTGGTGAGGGACCTCCTTGCATTCTTTAGGTGCGTTCTTCAGTATTTCTTATCTTGCCAACTGAGTTACCTACTTGTAATTCCAATCATAACCATGGCAATAAAAACAAAATGAACATAATGAATTCATTCCAAATAATGAAAAATTAAATTTGCTAATCAATATTTAGGCTCTCTTTGGCAAACCAAATTTGCTAGCTTATAACATGTAGCTTATAGCGGATAAACTATTTGTTAGTGTTTGACGCAACTAACTTATAGCATTTTTTCACTAGCCTATAGCGTTTTTTAAAACGCTACTTGAAGTAGCGTTTGAGCTTATGGCTTAGAGTGTTTCACTTTTTCTCTCACTTTTACCCTTGTTACTTTAATTAAATTCCTCATTTATCTTCTATTAAATGAATATGCTTTCATTTTAAACATTAATTACAAATGTCCATTTATGTTATTTTATATTTATAAGCTGGTTCAACTGTTAATTTTACCAAACACTTCAAATTCAATCCGCTAGCTTATTCGTTATCAATTATCTGCTATTCTCTATAGGCCTATCCGTTATAAGCTAGCTTATACTCTATCCGCTATTCTTTGTCAAACAGAGGCTTAGTGTTTTTCTTACAATTACATATCATTTATATTAGACACCCCAAAGAACAAATATTATGAACCTTACACATGACCTCATGACAGTTGAAAATTCATCTCCAACCAATTACATTGATATATCAGTAAAAAAAACAATTGGGGTCTTTCTTGGTAAGGTGCTAGTTAAGAAATAAAAAATTAAAATTTTGTATTGAAAACAATAACCATGAAATGTTCTTAAGGATTCTAGTATTGGCCACAATAATTAACTAAATTAGTTCCAATTCTTTTATTTTATAAAATGTTGGCAACGCAGTTTTAATACATTATTTATTATTAGACAATTTTATAAACATCCCATTACTAAGTAATTTAGTAATGATGTTCTCATAAAGTTCATTTCAAAATCTAAAAAATGTTCAAAAAATATTTAAGAACTAATAATTAAAGTTTCTTACTATCAAACTCCTACAGTACTGAACTCTGATTTAAACTGTTGGAAACTTTTAATTCCGATTCAAAGAACTCTTCTGTTATGATGTTATATATATGGAGCTTATGTGGAGGAGGACAATTTGGCTTTCTGAAAAATACTTCTGAGTTTGCTGCTCAAATCTCTTATGTGACCGATTCCTTACTCTTTGAATGGACAAAGCTAGGCTTGGTTGACAACATGAAAGTTAGTTCTCTCAAATTTGATTAGATGATGTGTGGAATCCCAAACGCTCTCTTTCGAGTTTCCTTTAATGTACTTAGGGTATCCGGTGATTTGGGTAAATTTAAATCAACTCATAGTAGTTAGGTTCGGAGAATATTAAAAACCAAACTTGTGAACCCTAACTCATAGTTGTTTTGTAATTTTAGGAGCACAAGTTTCTATTTGTTTAAACTTTTTACCTTAAAAATTTATGATTAAGTTATAAGATTTTAATAGTATGGAATGGAAGACTACTTCTGAGTTTGAGTTTAAGTTTGATTTGGTATAATTTTTAGAATTTTTTTGGCTATTTAAGAGTATTGGAATATTATAAAAGCGTAGTTTTTTTGTCACAAATAAAGTGTAATTTTTTATATTTGAAAAAATTAGTAATTTGGTGCATGACCCAAGAGCCCAATTCGAATCAATCCATCTAATATTAGATTGGATTGATTCAAATTTTGGAGAATAAAACGTAAACTCCAAAACCAACCCAAATCAAATAATTGTAATTTGTTCGAACAAAGATTTAGAAAAATTTGATCTAAATGAACACTCTTAAATGAAATGTTGATACTTTATTTTCCAAACACCACTTGAGTATACTAGAATTGGGGTTTTTATAGGGGGTTGATGTGACAAAACAATGTGTTCTTATTAGCTGTCGATGCAGAACTAACCTATGTTGATGGTGCATAAATTATTAATTCTTTTTTAGATGATACATATTTCCAACTTCAAGCTTAAGTGCAAGTAGTTAATGCACTCCATCTTAAGGGGCAGACTCGTCTAGTACTGGGTTCAATTCCCGGCGATGGAATAAATTGGAGCCAGACTTTACTTACCTCCCGACTGAACTCCGGATTATTCAGGGCCCCTTTCTACTGGACATTGGAGCGGGGTCAAAGACCTCTAGACCAAAGAATAATATGATACATATTTCCCATAAAAAGTTTACAGGTCAATTTTTAAAAATAATTTTGTTTCATGTTACTTGTATTTTCATAGTTCATTACTCATTTGATGTTTGCCGATGACTTGCTTCTTTTTGGTCATGCTACTGTGGAACAAATGATATCGATACTTCGTATTTTGAATCTGTTTTGTTCTCTTTTTGGTCAGAAAAAAAATTATAAGAAAACTAGTTTGATGTTTTCTAAAAATGTTAAGAGAGATCTAAGGGATGCGATTGTGGCAGTTTCTGGTTTTAAGGAATTTATTTAGCCTTGGTAAATACCTAGGGGTGCCTCTTATAGGGAGGGCGCCTAAGAGGGCTGATTATCAATTTTTGATTGATCAAGTGAGGCAGAAGTTAGCAGGGTGGAAGGCTAAGCAATTGTCTCATACAGGGAGGACTACTTTGGCTAAGGCAGTGATTGAAGCAATGCCTCTTACTCTATGATGACTACTATGATCCCTAAAAATGTGTTGAATGAGATTCAAAGATGTCAAAGGGCCTTTATTTGGGGTGATGAGGAGAACAAAAAGAAGAGTGCATGCTGTTAGTTAGGATGTGGTTTCCACTCCTAAGTATATGGGAGGGTTGGGCATTAGACACTACAACAAAATAGGAAAGCGGCGGAGGTTTTAAAAGCATTCTGCGGCGGTTTTAACCGCTGCCAAATACCCCTCGCGACGGTTCCAGAACCGCTGCAGTTACCTCCGCCGCTGCGGCGGTTTTGGCAACCGCTGGAATAACCGCCTGGAGTAGTACTTAGCGGCGGTTTACGCTGCGGTTTGGGGTTTGCGGCGGTTTGCGTTTAGCGGCGGTTTTGAAGATGTTTGCAACGGTTCAAAACCGCCACTAAACCATTTATGTGATGGTAGATTCCTTACTTATATACAGCGATTCCAGGGATGTCTGCGGTGGTTCAAAACCTGAGGACAAAACTGCTTTTAGCTTTAAAGGCTCAAATAAGTTGTTTTCTTATTTATAACAACTTTTTCTCAAATTATTTAAAAACATAAAATTATAAACTTACATAAATAATTAAAAAAGTTCATTCATTCATACTTAAATAAAAAACACAATAATATCAAAAGATAGTATTGTCCCAAAATATCAAAAGATATGTGGTTTGGGAGTATAAATTTCCCCAATATAAAAACATGTTTTTCAACATTACTAGTTAATAACAAATCCTAAATCTAAAGAGTAGATGTTGGTCCATGATGTGTTGGGGCGTGACTAGCGGATGAAGAGCGCATTGCTTCAGCAGGTGAACGTAAATTAGCAGCCTGAAATTAAACAAAAATAAAGTTATGAAGTTACCGATTATCAAATCTACCAAGTCAATAAGAAATTTACATCGAAGATCTATCATAATAATACAAGCATATTCCGCTATTAATAGGAGTAGCTACTGCCCTTTTTTTTTTGAACAATCCTATCATTATTTTTATAAGCCACATGACAGGATTATTGATTGTTAGTAAATTTTAACATGAAAACTATAGCAATTCAATCACAATTTATCCAAAACAAGTAAAAGTAAAGATGCAGAGAAAAATCAAGTGTGCTCAAAAGTCAAAATGTTATGAAAACTGTATATAGCAACGCCCTTATCATGTTAAGTGCTTTTTTTGAATGATAATGTAGCTCTATTGGTCTTGTGAGGTTTCAACAGGTGTCTCAGACTCGGATAGTGATCCCCATTCAGTCCATGATCCATCATAAACTGGTACTTCTGGCCACATAGCTCATCTCTGTTTTTAAACAATTAGAATTTACAACTCAAAAAGCCAACATGTGACACTCAAACAGCATTTGAAACAAAGAGAAAACTGTTTTTCTAGATATTTTAACCCAAACAAAGAGAAAACTGTTTTCTAAATATTTAACTTCTACGAACTATGCAGAGCCCTGGTTAATGGAATCCAACTGACTCCGAAGATTCTGATTGTCTTCCAAGAGGCGATCATATTCCATAAGGAATCCCTCAGGACTGCTTTTTCTTCTAATAAAAGAGAACTTATGATAAAGAAGCTTAAGTATCATTACCAAGAAGCAGCAATATTCTAAGTAGACATAAGTTAACCACCCACAATCGGTTCCTAACAGCACTACAACTTATACTAACACCAAAACAAAAACTAAAAGGGTAAGTAACAAGTAACAACAACCAAGTTATGCAGGACCAGTCAATAAAGGATCACATTAGACCACCAAAATAGTCTATCATCAGAAAAGTTGGACAGGTTAGTACCTCATCAAATCTAGTCGGACATTGACCACGAGCTTGCTGCATTAGAAAAGCTACTTGCTGCAAAACCATATTTAGATAATGAGAGTATGTTTTAGACAAATTGTGAAGGAAAAAAACGCATAACTAGCAAAAAAAAGGTACATATATTTTACCAGTGCTTGTTACAAATTGTGAAGGAAAATAATCATAATAATAACAACAACAACACAACATTACAAAACAATGTCTAGAAATTTTATTTTAAATTCTAGCAGATGAAGACGAAACAATGGTTTTAACATTGAATGATGTGACTAAATCAAATGATTCAGAACTTTTACATCATGATGAGCTAGTCAAACCTCTCTCTGAGCATTCATTCCATGGCACTGAATCACTAATAAGAGATACTTTGCTAGATGCTAATTCTCACGGTGTTTTAGAAAAAGAAAGGGAATCTCAAGAAAAATTGTTATGTGCAAACAAGTTAGATGAGAGAGATGGAAATGAATTTGAGAAAGCTCTGATAGATAATTCAGAAGCTACATATGATCCCCCAACTACTGATAACAACAACAATGGAAATCTGTTGACCAATGTCAACTATATTACTGAGGATTCCCTAAAACCAATTCCTGAAACTTTTGTTGTGGATAACCAAGAGGAAAACTGCAAGGTACTTAATGAAGAAAACAAACTGAGAAGATGTCGATCAAAAAAAGAGAATCCAAAGGATTACAAGCCAGATCAATGCATGAAGGAATTTAAAGAGAAAAAGTCATGCTCTAAGAATCCAAAGCATGATTTTTCAAGGTTGACAGTTCCATCTATTGACTTAGTAGATGAAGAATCAATTGAGAAAGAAAGTGAAAAACATTCACAACAAGCAGAAGCAACTTCAGCAGCTACTATTATGTCCACTGAAACATGTTCAG
This sequence comes from Astragalus membranaceus, assembly GCA_039519185.1. NCBI lineage: Eukaryota > Viridiplantae > Streptophyta > Magnoliopsida > Fabales > Fabaceae > Astragalus > Astragalus membranaceus. The sequence continues at coordinate 118,742,426 of CM076854.1, read as the reverse complement.
ACAATTCTATACTTCAGCAGAAGCAACTTCAGCAGCTACTATTATCACCAAGCTTCAATCTCGATCTCCGAATCGAAGCAAGGAAAGAAGAATCAGATCAAACTCCATTACTTTATCAGGATAAGTCTAATAATGAAAGCTTGTCAAAGCTAACAGATATAAACATCAGCAAATCTATGTTACACAATGCTGAAATGCTAGTGGAAGAGAAGATTGTTACTGGTGTAAAATGCATTCATGACAAGGGCTAAGAAACATTCTATTAAACAAGATGAAGGTATATACTCTCCTCCTATACTTGAGCAAAATTAAAAAAGACTGAATGGCAGGACAATAGACGTCCAAAGCCAACATATGATTTTAACATTCAACCAAATCATAATAATCCTCACATCAAAATTCATATAAAAAAGTACCTAGTGTATGCTGAAACTATTTCATCTTCTCTGAAACTGTCTTCTTGAGAACCAAATCATAATAATCCTGGCAATATTTAGATGTTCCAAAAGAAGCCCTGAAAATGTAGAAAACAATAATATACAGAACTGATAAGCAAGAACCAGAGGACAATCATCTCATACACGAAAAGCTTCAACAGGTGCAAATATTGATACCTTAAAGGTCTACCCTTCAGAACAAATCCATGTACATTTTGAATACATCGAATAGCTTCTTCTTCCTTTGAATAAGTAATATATCTGAAACCCTTGAAACCCTTCAATCTGTTTCAGAGGGAACAGTAATAGTTCTCCTGAGTTAGGGTTTTCGCTCAAATGGGAAAAAGAAAAGGGATTAAACTCAAAACCCTAAAGAAAGAGAGAATGAGAGAGAGAGAGAGAGGAATAAAAAAGATGCACCTGGTTGAGAGAAGAAGCTGCTGCGTCGTGAGAGAAGAAGCTGCGACCGTGAGAGAAGAAGCGCTGCGGCCGTGAGAGAAGAAGCGCTGCGGACCGTCGTGAGAGAAGCGCTGTTGCAGAGAGGATTTTGCAATTTGGTTTGTTGTAGAGAAGCGCTGTTGGTTTGTCGCAGAGAAGCGCGGTCGTGGCTCGTGAGAGAAATGAAAGGGCTTTTGGTTATTTTAGTAATTAGTAACTGAGAAGCGCTTTGATTAAAAAAAAGGGGGGAGTTTTTTTTTGACAAAAAAGGGAGGGGGAGTTGTTTTTGACACGAAAATTTGCAACCGCCGCAATATCACCTTATAACCGCCGCCGCTTGACTCCAAAAAAAATCAAACCGCTGCAGATTACCAAATAACTGCCGCCGTTTACTTACTAACTACGGCAGTCAAGATAACCGCCGAACAAACCGCTGCAAAATTATAAGCGGCAGCGGTTTACCCAAAACCGCCGCAGATTAACCGCCGCCGGTTGCCTATTTTATTGTAGTGAGAAGACTATCTACTATGAACAGGGTTTGCTTAATGAAGTTGGGGTGGGAGTTGAGATGTGACTCTGCAGACTTGTGGTGTAAAGTTTTTAAGAGGAAAGTATGCAAGGGATATGGATAGCTCTCACATGCTGATATCAAAGGGAACTGATTCTAGTTTATGGAAAAGTCTCACTAAGCTTGGGTCAAACTTTGATGAGTTCGAATTATGGACTATTGGTGATGGAGTTAAGGTTCACGCATGTCGGCATGGAATGACAAATGGTTGACTAGGCATGACAGGCTCACAACAAATCAAAGGAAAGCTTCTTTGCAATTGGGAACTCCATATCGTGATTGTCCACTTGTTTTGGTAGTGTGGGTGAATATTCTACATGGTAATTGCAGGGATAGATTCTACAATTGTGTGGGCAACGGCGTGTTATATGTTATGGCAGTGGAGGAATAAAGGAGTGCATGAGGAGGAGTTCGTTCGACCTTGGCGCACTTGGACTCACATTATTGAGGAGACAAGACAGTATGGGGATTACTTATAGATAAAACAACTTGCTGTTGGTGTTAAAAGGAAGATGGAGATTCAAGTGTGTTGGAAACCTCCTAATAATAGTTGGGTTAAATTAAACTCAGATGGTGCTAGTAATGTTAGAAGTGGGACTGTTGGGTGTGGTGATGTCTTGCATGGAGACAAAGGTGAATGGTTGGGTGCACTAGTGCAAAATCAAGAAAAGAATTGGACATTTAAAGTCAGGGGCCCAGATGCCTGACTTTATATGTTGACGCGGTGGCAAACTTGTAATTAAGAGGCAAAACTTGTGAGTTTTAAAGTCAAGCGAATACACGCCTGACTTCTAAAGTGAAAAAATAGGAAAAAAATTAGACTTTTAAAGTCATGCTATCAGACGCGTGACTATATAAGTAGACACGGTAGCAAACTTGTAATTAAGAGGTAAAGTTTTAAAGTCAAGCGATTACACGCCTGACTTCTAAAGTACTAAAATATCTTGCACAGCTCTCGCAAAACACTCTTCGCTCTCATACCTTCTCATTCGCAAAACACTCGCTCTCACTCCCTCTCTCTCAGAGATCATTTTCTCCTCTCAACGAAAACACAATCGTTCCCAGGAGAAGACAAATCGTTGCCAATCAGCACCCAATCGTTCCCAAATAAAAAACAACAGGTGCGATCTCTGATTCTCTCTATTTCTCTCCCGTAATTCACCCCCTTAATGAAACCCTAAATTTTTCGTGGTGTGATTCTTCAAGATTTCAACAGATGCGATCTCCAATTCTCCATCTCTGTTACGGCACTGCTCTTTCTCGCGTTTCTCTCTGTCGCAGTCAGTTGCTCTCGCTTCATTCTCCATCGCTCTCGATTCTTCTTTGTTTGAATCGTCTCTCTCAAAAGGTATTTCGATTCTCCCGATCTCCATCTCTGTCACGGTTTCGATCGTGATTCTTCTCTCATCTCTATTTCTCTATCTATGCTTTGTTCTTGTTATTCGATTTATTTTTCTTCTGGGTATTTTGGTTCTGGGTTTTGAGCTATTTATTTTACTTCATGGTTGATTACTTGATTTGATGCAGATTTATTCTTAAGCTATCGATTATTGCTGAACTTCAGTTAGATTGCTGCAAAGTGACTTGATTATGAGCTTGTTAAATGGTTAGTTCAGGACTTCAGGTATTTCAAATGCTTTGTACAAGATAGATTAGACATTTAGAGTTGTGTTCATTGCTAGTGTTCATTTAGGTCCTGACCTTTGTGTTTTTAGTTTTAATAGATTAGATTCTAACCTATTATAAGAATTAAGAATATGCATCTGGAGTTCTGGATATATTCTCCCTTTGTTCTTAACAACCTTGTGTGTTGGACATGATTGCATAACTCTCTCTAGCTGGATAATCACCCTTTCACTCTAACTGGAGTCTTCTAATCACCCTTGAAAGTTGATATAAGCAAAAACTCAATGAATCTAAATTTACTGATAAGCCCTTTTTAGTAATTTCACTTCCTGATCTCACTCATTCTGAGCTTCTTTAGAATCCAAAGTAATTTATAATTTGCTTATGGAAACATCAATACAGAAATTGTTTCAAAGTAATTTATTATCGGGATGCTTCTGAATGAAACAGTAGCTTTTGAATGTATATTCAAATGGGGGTTTCTTATTTTTAGTAGAACTCATTTGTTGAATATTCTAATTAATGTGATTGGAATACTTTTGGGTCAATATAAAAAAAAGGCTTTAGTCCTTATTAAACCTATTTGGATATGAGTATATTGCTACACTGCAGCATCTGTGATGGATTTACAGAAGGAGAACTTAAAACTAAAGGAGGTATGCAAAATGGAACAAGATGAGAAAGAAGCTCTTGGTGAAAAGTCAAAGGATATGGATAAACTTTTGAGTGAAAAAGCCTTTATGGAATGCTCCCTGACAAGTATGAAGAACAAGATAGTTGGACCAAGAGATACAGTGAAGAATTTTCAAGATTCATGCCTTGCTCTGAAGGATGAAAAATCCATTCTCATTACGGAGAAATCAGATTTACTCTCACAGTTACAAATCATCACTGAAAGTATGCAGAACTTATTGGAGAAGAATACCTTGTTGGAGAAGTCCCTTTCTGAAGCAAAGATTGAGCTTGAAGGTTTAAGGGCCAAATCAAGTAGCTTGGAAGAGTTCTTCAATTTGCTGAATAATGAGAAGTGTAGTATTCAGAATGAAAAGAACATTCTGGTGCCATTGTTTTATTTATAATTGCATTTTTTTTAAAACAGAGATGGGTGAAGAAGTCAAGGGAATTGTTCCTGAATCTGTGTTGAAGAAACAGAAGAGGGAAGAGGAACAGGCTTTGGTGAAAAACCAAGAGTTTGAAGCTGCAAAGAAGAAGAGAGCTGAGAACCGTAAGCTGATTTACAATAGAGCTAAGCAGTATTCCAAGGAGTACGAGCAGCAGGTGGATATCTTGTTGCTATTGTCTTTATTTATTTGTTTGTGTATTTATTTACTTATTCTTCTTCCCTAACTGTTTCTGTTATGGTTTTCTTTTTGTTTTACAGGAAAAGGAATTGATTCAGTTGAAACGTGAGGCCAAGCTGAAGGGTGGATCTTGTTGTGGGGGCTACTTGTAATGAAGAGTATAAGAGAGAACCAAATTTCAGGTGTAGACACTTCAAAGTACTTGTAATGAAGGGTGGCCACTTCAAAGCTTCGTGCTAAAATTGCAGATTGGGTTTGGCAAGGTCCTTTCAAGAAGACAAGAGCCACATAAGTACAGCCATTGCAGGGACTTTGTAAGTATCTTTATTCATAACGCATTGTTTTTAGTAAATAATATTAAAAGTTTTGAGCAAATTATATTCATGTACTCCTTTATTCCTGGAGCTGCAGGGGTATATGGCTCCAGAGTATCTAGTTCATGGGCAGTTAACCGAAAAAGCAGTTGTATATAGCTTTGGAGTATTACTGCTAGAGATAGTTACTGGTAGACAGAACAACAGGAGCAAAGCATTAGAGTATTCAGACAGCTTGGTTAAAGTGGTCAGTTCTAGATTCCTTAGTTGTTTTGTTCTGAATTTGTATGTACACTAATCTGAAGCAACTCATTTTTTTATCTAATATTTTACATTTACATTTGGGCAATATCAGACATGGTAGCATTTTCAGTCAGAGACTGCTGAAAAGTTATTTGATCCAAATATAGAGTTGCATGAAGACAACAATAGCAATGTTAAGGATGAGATTTTAAGAGTGATACAAATTGGACTTCTATGCACACAAGAGGTCCCTTCATTACGACCAACTATGTCAAAGGCATTACAGATGCTAACCATGAAGGAGGAGAATCTTGTTGCTCCCTCTAATCCACCATTCCTAGATGAGAGTACCATGGAACTCCATGATACAAGTGGCTACCCATTTTACTCCCTCAATGCAGCTGATTCAATAGCTACTGTATCCAATAGCTCTTTTCATCCCAGGTGACCATGACAATGGAGAGAAAACCACTCCACACAGCAACTCTATAGCACAGCATTACTTAAGACGGCAAAAAATATGGCCTGGCTTGGACCTGAGAAGGCTTCTAACAATGCATCTGATCAATTGCTATATAAAATATATGCTTCAAAGAGACTATGAAGTCTATGAAAACGCGTTTGAAACATTTCATTTAAAAATTTATATTTGCAAGCTCTTGTTCATTATTCACATTCGTGGGTATGTGTTTTCTGTTTATTTGTTTATACCCGAGTTTTAGGTTAAAATTGGATTAGATTCTTACTTATATTAGAGTTTTTCAATGGATTTAAGTTAATAGTACCTTCATAAATGTATAGGTAAGTGCTTATGGAGTTATTTTAATTTGTAAGAAAACTCATTGTTATAATGTCATTTGATTGTTTCTTTTTTGAAAAATTCTTGAGATTTTTGTCTGAATTGATTCATAAGATGTTCTGGTTGTCCTAACTATATTCATTGTGATTTTCCAGTATTAATGCCATGGACCCAAAGTCCAGAAAGATTCTGCAACTCTTGCGATTGAGACAGGTAAAACTTCTAACCATAGGTTAGTGATGTCGATTTGCAACTCAATGCAACGAAGGAGTTTTGTTTTGTTTTAGCACATAATATGTACTTTTTTTGGAGTTTGGAGTGTATGATGTATTATGAAGCATATAATAAACTCAAGATTCTTCCACTCTTGTTCTAGATACCCAAATTTGAAGAGTGTAAGGGAACTCATTTACAAAAGAGGGTATGGAAAGCTAAAGCTGCAGAGAACTCCTCTCACTGATAACTCCATTATTGAGCAGGTGCAATAATTTACATTTCTAAAATTAATATTTGAGCTTATTGATTACATGTTGCTGACTTGCTTGGATGACACTCAGGGGCTGGGCAAGTATGGAATCATATGCATTGAAACAAGACTATTGTTTTCCTATATACAATACTATTGTTTTCTCTGTTTTTTTTTGCTGTATACATTACACACTGATACGCGGTTTTAAACCAATTTCATCAATCACGTGTATCCAACTGTTTTTAAAGTTCCAATCTTGTCTCTTTTCGTTTCCCTCGACTCCATTATCATGGATACATATATGCTTGCAAATCAACTTCATTAGCCCAAAAGTTAATTTCATTTACACATTACACTTTATGTCATTCTTCAAATGCAATTATTTTTCTTGAAAAACTTGTCCATTCATTTATATATCTAATTAATATTTGTATCAGCTATGGGAATCATGGGATCACCCTTTAAGGGAATTGTTTAAGATTTCAAAGGAAGAGTTGAATGCTATAAACAAGATTGGGTCTGTGCAATATGTTCTGGTGTTAGGTAATTCATTATGCTTTATACATACTTTATACTTACTAGGACTAGGACTAATGTTGTGTCTTCATGAGCAATATCAACTCATTCATACTTATTTGAATAACTAATGGCAGCATATTGGCTCCAATTTTCTATATTTTCTTTGCTTCTGCTCTCGCTGTCATTGCTTTTGGAGAGCAACTTAGTAGGGATACAGGTAAAGCTCTTTCTTTTCTTTGGATATCAATGTGTTTGACATTGATGTTGATTGTTTCATTGTTATCCCTCAATGCTTGAACTGAGCACTTGCATTTTCTTTAATGGATTAATCACTCGATACTCTAGTGTGTACATCTAAACCTGGTAGAGACTTGTATAAGCATCTATGGTTGTTGTGGTTTCTTAGCGTGATGTTGAACTTTGTTTTATTCTGCCATTCTGATGCCTAAGAGTTATGTTAACTTTTTGCTACTACTTGCTATCTAAGAGAAGAAACCATATAGCTACAAATGAATGCACACGTCTCCTCTTATTGTGCAGGATATGTTTTGGGTGGCAGTCACCCTGCTCTATCTCATTAACTTATATTATTTTTCATTAAAACTTTAGGCAAAGCAAACAAAGATTGAGAGTGTATGAAAATCAAGTCTAATGGCTGATATTCTGGAATTTGCATGACTGCACAAGGTGTTTGACTGTACTGAATCCAGTTCTGATCGTGTTGTTGTACGCATGAGTAATTAATTGAGTTCTGTTAGGAAAAATAATTTGTTTGTATTTTTGTTAGAAGTTGTGATTCACTATGCTAATGATATTTGTATAAGTTTTGCTATTAGTTTTCTGGATGTGTTCAGTTTTACAAAATTTTAAAGGGGGTGTCATGTCTGTTGTAGCCTGTATGGGTTGTGGTGTTAACCTTGTCCTAATTTTACTCTAAATTTTTTGTTGCAGATTCACTTTATCAAAGAATAAAGATTCTATTGTAGAAGGGGAAAGAGTTTGCCAAGTTAAGGATGAGTGAAGAATGCATTATACAAGAGTAATCCAATTGAAGAACAAGGGGACTTGAATAAATTTCTTTATAGATAATTCATTTGTGCATTGCTGCTTCTTCTGATTCTTGTGGTTAGATATGTATTTGTGATGAAATTATGTGGAAGTCATTATATGTTTGTATTTGTGTGGAATATATAATTTGATATTGTTGTAAGATTGTGTTGATATAAGATTATAAATGAAAAAAAGTGTCTTAATGTTTGATAGTTTTTGGTTTGATTTTGGTATGCAGTCATTATTTAGATTAGCTAGCTACCAAATAATTTTTTTTTCTTTAAAAATGAACTTTTAAAGTCAGGCGAAACTAAAGTCTGACTTTAAATCATACTTACGAAGTCAGGCAATAATAAATGCTTGACTTTAAATCATACTTACGAAGTCAGGCAATAATAAATGCTTGACTTTAAATCATACTTACGAAGTCAGGCAAGAATAAATGCTTGACTTTAAATCATACTTACGAAGTCAGGCAATAATAAATGTTTGACTTTAAAACAGACTTACGAAGTCAGGCGAAATAAATGCTTGACTTTAAAACTGACTTACGAAGTCAGGCGAAATAAATGCTTGACTTTAAATCTGACTTACGAAGTCAGGCTATCGCTTGACTTTAAAACTCCTGACATACAAAGTCGACTTAATAAAAGTCAAGCGGGCGCCTGACTTTAAATCCCCTTTTCGCCTGACTTTAAATCCCTTTTTTGCACTAGTGGTGGCAATTCAAAGTTTTTAGGTGAGTGTAGTAGTTATGTAGCAGAATTGTGGGGAGCATAATACTACATACAATCTGGTAGTATTGGATGTTGTAGCATTAGATGTGTGTCTTTTAGTCACTAACATCAGAGTTTCATTACAAGGGCTTATGTCTAAGCTCTAAATAGACTCACCTCTGTATATTAAGTACCCACAGTTTCATTCTATGGACTATGCTTTTCTATGTCTAGATTTAAGCATAGTTTGCCAAAGTTTCCTTTGACAAAAACCTCACCCATATTAACCTTTGAGTTTGAATCATAAACCATGTCTGTATTTACGAATGTACTCATTTTAGTTGGTCATTCCCAAAACAAGTTTGAAAGAAGTATAAAGCAAGGATTAAAATGCGTACATCAATATATAACATTAACTATTCAGAAATCATTACAAAACTTATGCATCCCAACTACAAAGTGTTTAGCTCATGATGAGCATTAACAAGAAACTACAAACAATGATAAAAACCATGTTCATAATATTGAAAATACAAAAGAAGTAAAATAGAATAAAATATATACTATTTAGTGTGCAGCATCGCTTTACAGCATTAGTGTGCAGAAACTTTTGTCTATGGAGTTGGAGCGTATTTTTGTGGTAAAAATGGAGAAGAGATGGTGTGATTGGTGTCAAGAACTCTATCTGTTTTAGACCAACAAAAATATCTTGTGGAGAAGATGGAGTGAGGTAGTATGTAAGGAAGAAGGCTCTCCCTTTGTTTTATCCATTGTGTCTTCAAAAAGCAATAAGTGACATTCCCACCAACCAAGTGTACCTCTCCATTTGCAAGTGGACAAGTGTCATCTAAAAGATCCTGGGTTGGTGAGCGCGTCAGCTAGCCTGCCACATAGAGTAGTGCTGATGTGATTCCTTTTTGGAGCGCCAAATCTTCACTTTCTGGATTCTCTCATATGATGATGTGGCAGAATTGATGTTGTGGCATTATAAAGCTGTAGCATTGAACAAACACATAAAAATACCAGAGGGCTTCCAAAAGTGCCAAATTACCACCAATTGTATCCTAACCTCTAATTTTACTACTTAACACATAATTACTTAATTAAACAACAATATTGCTTTAGAACTTACATTGATTTAAATATAGAAAGTATAAATAACTCTTATAAATAAGAGTTATCAGAGTGCATATCTTATATTAAATCTCTTTTTTTTTCCTGATTTTTACTACATTATTAAAATTACAAGAAGATGCCGACTTTTTTTAAACTTTTTACAAAACAAGTATTTTGGAAAATTTAAATATAGCATTTTATCGAGTTTTTCCTTTTTCTTTTATTAACTTTTGCAATTTTCAATGTATTTATAATTTCATAGCAAATTATAACAAATACGGTGTCACTCGTGCAGATGCACGAGTAAAATATTAGTATTAACTATTGTTTTGTCAATAATACTTTTAACAATTTATCTCAAAAAGAGAAATAAGTAGAATGAAATGGTAAGTAAGTAAATAAGGGTATTATAGGAAAACAAATAGCTTTACTAAAAGTAATAAAATTTATTAATTTTTTAATACATATAAATAACCTTGAAATATTTTGTCAAACGAATATGTATAAAATATAGGCTAAATATCACTTTTAGTCCTTTATCTTTGCTCTAGGTTTCACTTTGGTCATTTATTTTTTTTTGGGTCCGTTTTAGTCATTTATCTTTCATTTTCATTTCATTTTGGTATCCGTTAGTTTTTTCCCATGAAACCCATGAACGGAAATGAGAGAAAGAGAGATGAATTTCCAGTAACCCATGAAAACGGAAATAAAACCCACAAAAGAAATCAAAATCAACTTGAATGTCGGTTCATGTACGTTTTCAATTCTTGTGCGTTCGATTTCAGTTCTCGTACGTTTTCAGAAATGGAGAAACTTGGGAAGAAGACGAAGAAGATCGGGACGGAAGATTTCAACCCCATTGATTTTAGTTCTCGCTTTTTCAGTTTTGTTTCAAGTTCTGTTCGCAGTCCCTCTTTTGTATATGGATTTCTTTGAAGATTTTGAGTTTGTTTTTGTGGGTTTGAAAATTTATGTGTTTTATGATTATTTGCACGTGTCACCTTATTATTGGGCCTCTGTGACACGTGGCACTGACATGCCACGTCAGCTCCTATGTCACCACTGCCACGTGTCACTGACATGTGCCACGTCAGCAGCCAATGGATGGCTGCCACGTGGCACTAGTTGTTACACTCAAAAATAAAGAATTTTGTGGCCTCCAAGGGTGTTGAACTCGTGACCCCTTACTCACACCCACACATCCTAACCACTGAGCCACATTAGCATTTGTGATTATTATCTCACCTATCAATATTTATTACATTATTTGTTACTTAATTTAAAAAAAAAAAGTGATCTTCATCATCTGCAAACCACATCTGCAAACGAATTTGGAATTAAAACAAAAACGGATCTGGAAAAAATAAGTGATCTTCATCATCTGCAAACCACATCCTAACCACGCAACAATTGTTTCTTCTTCAAACGCATCAAGTGGGAACCGAAAACGAATATGGAATTAAAACGAAAACACATCTGGAATTAAAACGAAAACGAAAATCATCATCTGGAATTAAAACTCATCTGGAATTAAAACGCATCTGGAAAACGCATCTGGAACCAAATGATTCTTTTTCTTCAATTCCTTTTCTCAGCAAACGATTCTGTAACCAAACGATTTTGCCAGCAACCTCAAACGATACGAAATCCATTCAATTGCGTTTCTCTTCTTCTTCATCATTTTCAATCGTTTTTTCCAGAAACCATACGATGAATCTGCGAGAGAGAGAGGGGAAACCCAGAAACGTTTGTATTTCAGATTCATGGGTGAAGAAGAAGATCGCGACTGAGAGAGAGAGAGAACGCGACTGAAAATTATATTTTGCAAGGTTTGTTTTAAACGTTTTTTTTGCGGGGGGTAACTGAATAATGGGTATATTTGCAGGGGGGTAAAAAGTATTTAAACCTTTTTTTTTGACGGAGTAAAACTAAAATTTTTAAAGACTAGTATAATGTAAGATCAAAGATGGGTGACGATTGACATGCATAATTGCATATAACGGTAAAATTCAATGATATCACTTACTACAAAAAATAAATAAATAAATTTTTTTCCTATAAAACTAAATAAATTTTTTTATTTCTATTTTCTTTTTTACTAGTAACATACCCGTGCATCCGCACGGGTTGATCGCGTTATATGGTATAATTTTGTATCAAATAGATTTCTATAATGTAAGTAACAAATTGAACCTATGTTTCTAATAAGTAGATAGAGGAAATCAAAATTATATTTCTGGTTACTGTAAATTAAACTTTCTATTTTTTTTTTGGTAAGAAATGAAATTTTGAAAGAAGTTTTCATACGGTTAAGTTTTGTTAATTAATGACAAATTAGTATTAAATTCAAAAGAAATGATGTAAATGAAACAGTGTTAGAAATTACAATGACTTGGAAACTTAAACTACAAAAGTAGATATTAATAGTTGTTTCATGCTTTAAAACACAACTAAATATTGAAATTGTAATGAAGTTTCTAATGCATAGGTCATTATGTCTTCAAGATATGGACCCTTAAATAATGACTTTGTCAACCTCGAGAAAATTTGTCTCTTCAAGATTGATCATATTAAAATTGAGCGTATCTCCACCAATTTGTATCACGTGTTGGATCTGAGAATGATACAATAGCATGCTGTCAGTAATGTATCCATTAGGACCTCAGAGCATCAAATGACGGTAATTTAATTGTGTCAAAATGATAATAACTTTTTTGAAAGGCAAAAGGGATATATGAGCCAAAAAGAATTAAAGAGTATATTTATCGTAAAAATGGAAACTTGAATTGTAGAACAAAAAAATAAGAACAGAAATTATAATTATATTAATGCAAATAAAGCAAATGCATTAGGTGCCATAAAGCAAATTGATTTATATTGGAATTATACTTTACAGTGAGGCAGTAAAAGATTTCTTGAAAATTGATACTCCAAATTTACCTTATCCTCCAATATAAGTGGTCATTGTGGAGCTCCTCACCTCACCCAACAGAAATCAAGGATGAGTCCTATGCATTTGTCATGGAAGTAAGTGAATTGAAGGCAATGGACGCTGAGGAAGTTGGAGACCAAGCTAATGAGATGGCCGATTTCATTGCTGATAGTAACTAAACCATCCAAAAAATTGCCAGTTCTGAGTCAAGTTGAGGTGACAATATTCTTTGTCTTGGTACTTTTTAATTAATTGAATCATTTTTGGACAGATAAATCGGTTTCCTCAAAGACTCGAAATTCAATTATTTTAAACTCAGTTAACAATGTTTTTGCAAAGCATATCTTATGAACATCAATTGTATTGTGTTTGAATTTTGCTTAGAAGAAAGTTGAGAGAAATATTTGAAGAACTTAGTTCAGGACTGAAAAAGACATTCATAAGACTGTATGTTGTCAATTCATATCTGTTGCCAATTCAGATCTGTTGCCCATTCAATTGTAAAAACAGGCTGATCTATTGTTAATTCAAATCTATGTAGTTATATGTAAAAGTAGTTCATGTTCTAATACATTCATAACACATACAACACCATCAATTTATTTATATAGTTTACTAAAGATATGCAGACCTCATCAGATTGAAGCTGTTGCAGAAGGGACTGAATAATTCTTTCATCAGTTGAAATATTGAGCAACAAAAGCCTGATTTTGCGAAGTCTAACTTTGAAAGCCAGAGATAAACACAACAGGTCATCAAGTAGTACCCAATCAGTTATATAAGGTGAGAGAAATTAGAAACCAATTCTATAACAGTAAGAGGTAAAACTATTGCACTTTAAAAGTTTATAGCCAATTGGTAGTAATCTATAGAGGCGTTTTAAAGTAGTAGCATTATATGACTTTCAAACATGATTGTAACCAAAATATGAATCTGATCAAATTTGAAAGCATGATAAAAAAAAGTGCAACTTACAGATGGTTATGAATTCTAAAAGTGCTCTTTGTTTCTAGTACTATGGTTATGATTACTAACATGGTCGGTCTCTCTTTACATCCAACAAAGAAAATGATTTTAAATCACCAACACAGGAATTTAATAGTTTACCTTAAAGCTAAACATAACTCAATGCCACCTACCATACAAACACATAGTAGCAAGTGGAAACAGTTTAGCTTTATGATATATATATATATATATATATATATATATATATATATATATATATATATATATATATACATATATATATATATATGTATATATATTAAGTTCAAAATATAACTGATAACTTTAGATAACGCCCAATTTTTTCATTAAGATATTCTCTCAAATTTCAATTGTTTTGTTAATTTCATGAACTCTAATAACTAAATTCAAAATTCATAGTTAATGTTCTCAAAGGTGTACTCATTACTGGCAAAAGTAAATTTCCAACCACACCAATACACTTGAAGCAAGGTCCATTGAATTACATTCTATTTAGCAAAAGCTACTCAAGAAACAAATAATACCTATCACTCTGATTTGAACCCGTCATAGAAGGTTGGCCACCATATTGGTACTCCCTAACAGTTGAAAGCTGAAGAAATTGTCAATTAATGCCCCCTTGTAATAATAATAACAAAACCAATGCAAAGAAATAGAGTTCAAATTAAATTTGATCATATCATAGAAGAGGTAATGCATGGCCATATATGTTACTACTGTGTGGGAAATAAAAGAAGCTACAAAGCTATCTTGTAAACTTGTGTACCCGTGGCCATATATTTGGGAGCAACTCAGCCATATGTACCCATTCCTTTGATTTTTATATATCAAATCTGAAAAGTAAAAGTCTTGTTCCTGGAAAAAAAAAGAACAACAGTAAAATGTCTAAGGAATTAATATGAACTACACATGTTGAAATGCAAAAATGGAATCACAATTAGATGAGAGTAGAATAATCCATAGTAGAATTCATTATTGAGATAGGTTGCGGGCAAAATAATCATTTTCTTAGCAGTAAATACTAAATACAAAAAATATTAGTTGAGAACACAATTTATAAAATGGAATTGAACTTGATAAGGGTTATTTAGGATAGAATTGATTGATTTCAAAAATAAAGTGATTTAAGTTGATATGATGTAGTCAGCTTGACACTGACCCCAAATTTATTGTTGGATACTACTACTTTGGCCAATGAAATTTGTTTAAGAGCAATATACCTGTAGATAGAGTAAGACATATTCTTATGTTTTTGGCTCTTACCATTTTTGTCTAGCTCTAGCTCTCCTCCACCATTTACCAAATCACTCCAATATGCAACTCCTGCACAAAAACAGTAAAAGGCATTTGGAGCTGTATGTTTTACCCAATGAACTTCATCAAAGAATTGATATGTTGTGACAATTCAACTTAAATGTAAGAGGTGAATCCAATAAGGAAAAAAAACAATAGATCCATAAGTATTCAAGAAATTCTCACAATTCTTAACAGCTAGTATGTGTTATTAAATAATCAACTAGTGTGAAAAACAAAAATTTGTCCTACAACAATAAGAGGTAAAACTAATTTTGCTTCTCATAAGTTAATATTAATTTAGCTGCTATAGCAAAAGAGGGATTCGAGAGTTTAGTCCTGAAAGCATCAAGTAATAGAATGAAGACAGACATTAGAGTATTAAAGGTGTCAAGAACTACACAAAATTATGCAGAACTACAATGCTATTATCCAATATCTAACACCAAATTATGATCAAAGATTCGATGCTATTTCCAAGCTACCTTGCCTATAGGGAAGGGTCTATTTGTCCACATAATACATATCTTTTAAGTGGAAGAAGTTGTTTGCTCGTATACTTATATACCCTCTCTGGTTTTTGATTTCCATCAATGCAGCCTTGGGTAATCTAAATTCCTGAAGCAAAAAATAAACAATAAGATGTATACAGGAGAAGAAAAAAGAGGAAATAGTATATAAAGAAGATGTACGCCGGATAAGACTATAAATTGCAAGTTAGCAGCTATGCCGAACCACATAACACTTTTGAACTATATGTCCACTTTGAACCAATGATGAAATACTATATAAATTCACTTAGTAACTGCATAAAGAAGAGAAATTTAATAAAACATTTGGACCATTTAGGCTTACATAATAAAACTGATAATAGTGCACACAACAATGAAAGTAAAATATATAGTAATATAATCATATAAAGAAGAAATACATACTAATATAATTTGATCATTTGGACCATTCATTCAAGTAATGATGCCTCTTTTAGAGAGGGCAACTAAAAGTAGCGTAGCAGGATTTTATCATCATCATCTAGCCATTACCCATTACATTTGCTTCGAAAATTATGACCGAGAGTTGGAACAATGAAAAATATATCTAATTTTTAGTCAAAACCTTATAAAAACTCAATTTTATCAAATCCACTAGCTATAAAAATTGTTACTATGAAAGATTTTTAACAACAAACAATTCATTGTTCCAGCACACAATAAAAATAGACTGAGTCACCCCTACACACATAATAGAATACCCGACAGTTACGTGGTAGCCCCCTCCACCCAAAAAAAGCACAAGTTGTGTGCTACAAAACAGGAAAATTCACACCTTGAAAAAAGAGAAAGAGTAGCTCACCTTCCTATTCACATAGATATAAAGCATATCCTTATAAATATTCAAGAAGAGGTCCTTCCTAAGTCATGCATCTCAGTAAGAGATGTTTCCTTATTTGCAAAAATAACATCCAAAAATATAAACAGATAATCATAGCTCAACTTAATTCATAGCACAGCTTAATTCAATATGATGGTGTTTTTTCTTAATTCAAGCATTCAATATGTAAGGTAAACTTTGAATAAAGAAACTGATACTCCACAACCTGGAGGAAGAGTCAACCCCCATAAGTTTGTCCATGGAATAAAAACAAAGCATCAAAGAAACCCATTATGCAGACAAAATAGTAAAAATGAAATGTTATAAAGATTAACATGATCATAAGTGGGATTGACAAAAAGTGAAATATGAAAAATGGATACCAGAATCCTTTACTAATATAGTTGTAATTAACTGATGTTATCAATGACATCTCATCTGAGCTATAATATTAGATCCATGAGGTGTTCCAGGTTCAACAAAAACCTGCAAAATAACACCATTCATGTAAAGTTTTCTTGGCTCTCATCTCTCCTTTTCCTCTCCCATTTACTTTGAATTTCAAAAAGATGTCAAAATAACACCATTCCAGTAAGTAACATAAGTTAGTTATAGCAAAAAAAATATAAGCTTGAAATCATACCAGAACATCCCGTGTTAGATCCCAAAGCTGGCGAACTATGTTAATTCGACCCTTTGGAGACGGGATTTCTCGGAGCAAATATGACTTCAGCCCACTAAACAGATAGCAAGCAATCAACGTCAGTTCAAGAAAACACCGAAGTACTTTATACTATCAATGTTTGAAAAAATAATATAAAACAAAGAATATCCGTTACATGCTCAACATTGTAATACACAACTTCCATCCGCACGGGTCGATTGCGTTACGTGGTATGATTATTACTCAAATTAAAATTAAAATTTTGAAAGCTCAGTGTTCTAAAAGCAGAGGTAGAACAACAAAAAATGTAAGAATTTTGTTGTTTTGGGATAAAATCAGAAGTTAGTAAAAAACAAACAATTTAACCACAAAAATACAAGGACATTTAAATTAGAATTAGTTAGAAAGAGAGGGCACAGTGTATGGTAAACATGAGGAGTAAGTATTTTGCATGCTGGAAGAACAAAATTAATGCATTGAAAAGGACATAAGGAAATAGAAGATGCTGGTGAAATATAATATGTTTACTTGTTTAGTATTAGCATCAGTGTGTGAATTATATTTGGTTCATAACTATATAACAGAATGAGTATTGTGTCAAAATAGAAAGAGAAAAAATAGTTTACCTTGTACACTTTCGCCTACTGGAGTTCTCAAGATTGACAATATAACTTCTATGCAGACAATGCAAATTCATTGAAAACAAAGTCTTACTTAAGCATGCGATGGCCATTCATGTCAAAGTTTTGACACCTTTACTAATCTTCAAATCAACTATGTTTTCCATCTCAAGTGGCACCAACAGAGAAGTGAGAACAAATGTCAATTCTAGATAAGCAGTATGTACAGAATAGAGCAAACACGTTTAAATAGATTGAAGGTTACCCGTACTCCTCGTTGATTCCAAAGTAAACTTATTAATTAAGGTTCTCTTAGCAGGAAATTGAGACCAAAATAAATAAATTTCTGAGAAGAGAAACTTAAGAAGACCAAAATATGTGAGACCCCAAATTAAGTCAAACAAATAGTGGTAAGTCATTACTAATTACTAATTAACAAATAAGGGAACCCCTATTTTGTTTCTCAAGTAGTACACCGATCTCAATTACCATTGCAATAGCAATCACAACATAATCAACTGAAGTTGCAACTCCATAACTTTGGTAGCTACTTAGAGCCTATGGGCTAGTGTTCTTTCTGCAGTTTCTCCCAAAGGTATAGCATCATTCTTGAATTGTTTGATCCATGTGCCCAAAGCAACATCTTGTAATTTAAAAGAGCTTGAGTATTCTTTCCTGGTGAAAAGAAAAGAAAAATGTGGTGTTGGCTATCATAACTGAAAAGAAAAATCAGTTGAGAAATGCATCAAAAGGCTTGTTCTAATCAGCCAAAAAAAGGCTTGTAATAACAGAAGCAGAAAGCAAAATTAGAAGCTAGGCATTACTCATAATTTTGATTTGCATGATACCAAACATAGAGTTTAATAAGTCAAATAAAACCAAGTAATAGAAAGATTCATAAAATCAAATTATACTAAATTGTTATGAACTTATTGGTAATTGGCTCCTTCTACAGATCATGTTGTGCTGAAAAGCAAATAGAGCATATTAAGCATATACTATTATTTCTTAAGTTCAGTTAAGCTTAAGCAAAGATAAACA
Source organism: Astragalus membranaceus (assembly GCA_039519185.1). Lineage (NCBI taxonomy): Eukaryota > Viridiplantae > Streptophyta > Magnoliopsida > Fabales > Fabaceae > Astragalus > Astragalus membranaceus. The sequence continues at coordinate 118,723,919 of CM076854.1, read as the reverse complement.
AAAGCAAATAGAGCATACAAAATTCTTTCATACCCAAACTTTTGGTTTTCCAGAAAGTAACTCAAAGGAAAACTTAAAATCAAAAGATACCACATATTAGCAAGGCGGGAAACAGAAAAAAACGGCTTCAAATCTGAAAGTAACTTCAAATCCTCAATCTGTTTTTCATAATCAGGCTGATAAATAAATAGAGCATCAATAAGGATAGGAAAATCATGAATGATATCAATAAATGTTGACAATTACACAAATGTTCACGACTGCATGTACTATACATAAGAAATCATTGAGGGAAGAAATCTAAATTATATAAATCTTATGACCAGTATTCTTGTAACCAACGTGGTTCTCTAACAAAAAATGAAATTGCAAGAAAATGTAAAGTATAACAGAATGCAAAGGCATAATCAAATGACAGATTTGTCAGGTCTGCTGGAGAGTCTATCTGCAATTCTTCCAAGAACTTCGTAACTTTTCTAACTCTTTGGCTTGTGATGTTGGGCTTGTTAGAGTTGCTTGGCCCATTAGTTGTGGCTGGGATTAGATAAAAATCAACTATATACTGATATATAAAAATTTGTTTACACACAGATTAAGGAACAAAATATAAATGAATAGACATTGATAAAAAAAGAAGCACTTCAAAAAGCATTCCAAGGGTGATATCTGTAACAATATACTGTATTTGGAATCCACCTCAAAAGGCTATTTTCTCTTGATCATTTATGATGGCTCTCAACATAGAGATTTGAGAGGGGGTTGCTTGTGAGAAGTTAAATGAGCAATATCCAAACAAAAATTTCCCATGAATAGATTCAACTGATAGTAATTAGTTCATCTTATGACTTCCAAATCATTGATAAAACATGCCACATACCTACACATAAGACCATGAAATTAATTGAGCATGATATGAATTCAAACACTCAAGCAAATAACACTCTTCAACTGAAAGAAAATTGCACCCACAATGCAACATTTCAGCAAGACCAGTATTTTTCAGAGAACATGAAAAAACAATAATACTTATGATTAACCAAATCACTATAATATTCATCTTAATGCAAGTAAAGGCATCAAGCTCTAAGTTTTATAAAAAAAAAAACTTCACCAAGGAATTGATAAGTCTTGACAATTCAACTTTCATGTAAGAAAGTGAGAGTAATAAGTATAAAAAAATTAATATAATTCAAGAAACATGACAACTTACAATTCAAATGCCCCAAATGTCCTTCCAAAAGAACATTGACTAATTATTTCCAGGCCTTTTGCAAACAGATTTCAACATCATTTCCATGTAAAAGGCATACATATAAGTTTGCCTTATTGTCTGCCAGCCCCAATGTAGCGACCGAAAAATCCGAAGGAGGGGATTCTTCGTCATTTTTGCAATGAAGCCGCCATCAATATTTATTAAATAGGAAAACATTGAAAAAACCTTTATTTTTGGGTTCGGGGGTCGATTATGCGCGGGGAAGGTGTTAGCACCCCACAGCATCCTTTCAAGAGAAAGGTTACCGTTTAATTTAATGTGTAGATAGATAGTTAATTTAAAGAAAATACTTTAATTTACCTTTTTATTATTTGCAAAATTGAAGAGGAAGACTTAATAAAAAATTTAGTTTTTTGCGCTTGACAGGAGTGGGCCCCTGCTCCTACGTATCTCCAGGTGCGATGGAGAAATCAAAGCTACGTAGTTCTTGGGGTAGAAAATGTTTGTATGTTTGGTGTTTTTTTTATTTATTTTGAAATTGGGAGAGGTATTCGTGACGACCAAACAAGTAAAACTCAGAGTGGTCGCCACTCATAGCTCGTTTGAAAACTAAAGTTGTCATTAACGGTCAAACAAGCTAAGCTCAGAGTGACCATCGGTAACAACCCATTTTTATGTTTAGGAAAACATTTATTTGCTATTTGGGAAAAAATAGGTTTGTGAGAGAAAATATTTATTTAGGGAAAAGAAAATCTTTAAAAAAAGGAACAGAGGGTGCAGTAATAAAATGGGGTGTGATTAGCAGAAAAGGGGTGTGTTTTTTTAAAAGCCGGGGTGCAGTTAGCAAGCCATTTTTGTTTCAGAAACGCCAGCCCACAAATCATGGGCTTTTCAGGGGGGTTGTGATAATGAAATCGATGGGTGCGAACAATAATCTGGAAAAAATCAAAATTAAAATTAACTAAAACCTCCATATATAAAGCAAAACCAAAATCTAACCCTAATTCCTTGACTTCCCTCAGCGCCGCACTCCCCCCCTTTCTAACCCTAATCTCGCTTCTTCTCTCTCTCCCACCAACGCCGTTCGATCCCTCTCCCTCCCCCTAGCTCCGATCTCTCCCCTCTTTTCTTCTACCTCTTCTTCGCCCCTTTGCGCCGCACCCATCTTCCATTCCTCCCCAAACCGAACGTCCCTTCCTCGTTCTCGCCCTCTCCACACCAAACCAAACTTTCGATTTTCTCTCCTCCTCCTTGATCCTCGCCTCCCTTCTCTCCCGATTCTTGTTCGCGGTTCCAATCCCCTCTTCTCCTTCACCGGTGACAACGAATCGTAACTCGGAGGGAGGGAAAAACTCGCGAACGACAACCATGGGATGTTGTGACTTACGACGGCGTAGGTTGGGGTGTGGTCGGTGGTTGGACGCCGTCGTTTTCGGTGGATGAAGAGGGTGCGGTTGTAGGTGGAAGGTGGAGTGGCGGTGGTCGTTCGGGATGGTTCGATTTGTGGCTGTGATGGGGCGGTTATGGTGGTGTTGCGGTGGAGACGGCGGCGAGGGTGGTTTCGTGGTTGATTCGGCTAAGGGCTGAGGGTGACTGAGGGGTTTGGTTTTCTGTTGGTGGGTTGCGGCGGCGACGGCGGAGGTGCACGGCCAACAGCCACCGTCTATGGTGGTCGGAGCTTAGAGGTGGGTTCCATTCTCTTTTTTTTGTTTTTGCTATTCTGCTTATTTCCTCTTTTTCTCTATCCTGTTCTGATTTTATTTTTTGATGTTTACGGTTTTTAGTTTCTCTAGGAATTCGTGGCTAGCGGCGGCGTGTTTGGTGGTTAAGGGTGGCTGAGGCGGTGGTTGAACGGCAAAGATACGGCGGCGACCGGAGGTAAAGTTTCTGCTTGTTGTTTTCTCACTGCCTCCTCTCACAGTGTCTTCCCCCTCTCTTCATTTTGTTTATTTTCTAAATGGATTGATTTTGACTTGTTGCCCTAAATTTTCAAACTAACCTATTACTAGTTAAACCCTTAACTAATTTCGTTTTCATAAACAGAGAGATAACAGCTGATTCTGAAAACCTTGTTTTATATTTAACATTGATCTTTCAAAAGGGGAAGAAAAGGATAAACTAAACCTATTGTGAATAACAAGATCATAATAAGGAAAACGAAAATAAGACTACATTTTGGAAGAAAACAGAGATAGGTTAGACCACCTTTTTCCAGCCTCTGAATGGGTTCCTGTTGCTTACTAGACTGAAAACTGCTACTGCTTCTGGGTGAAAAATTTGCTCCTGACTGTATCTGAATTCCTCTTGTGTGAAGATTGCTCTAAAAATTGTTTTTTTTTTTCTAATTTCTTAAGTTCACAAATGCATATATTTTGCTGTGTTTGCTACTGTTTTTGTGAATTGTTCTCTGTGTGTGTATATTGCTGTCTATGAATTGCTCTCTGTGTATCTGTCTCCTCTCCCAAACTGATTTCTGTTCATTGGTATTTATAGGCTGAAGAAACTGTGGTGTAGGTGGGTGCTGAGCAGGGGATCAAAACCCAAAGGGGACCAGTTTGTTGCTGTTGCAGTGGAGCAGAGAGGAGCAGCAGAGGCAGCAACATGTTTTTGCCTGAAACATCAAAAGCCAAGAGGCAAGGAGAAGGGCCCTTTGACCCTATTCTCAAAATTACATTCTGGTAGTAATCCTCAGCAGGCTGCGCCCTGCTTGTACCTCTTTTTTTTTAATTAATTTTTTTGTAAAAAGAGTTGACTCTTTTTCTTTTTGGTACTATTCTTCTGTTTTTTTTTTAATTTCTTTGTTTGCATATATAACAAAATCAGAAAAAAGGACAGCTAATAAAAAAAACTGATTTTATCTTATTACTATTGTTTATTATTATTATTTTTTGATGATAATAAAAGCGGTAAAAAAAAAGAAGCGTACACGACGAGAGGCGAGCACGTGCGCGCAAAGAGCGTAACGACACGCACGCGATTAGGAAAGACACGCGTGTGTAGTTAGAAATAACATATGCACGCAACAATGTGAAAACGTTAAGACTAACACGCGTACGCGACTAAAAATAATACGAGTGCACCATAGACCATGTTTTTTTTTGGGTTTTTTTCGATTAGTCGGACAAAATTAGGGTATGACACCCAAACATCAAAATTTGTTTATATCGTCTATCTTTTGCCGACCAGCACCGCGAAACCACCACCATCGTGCACCACCACAATCACTCTCTCTCTGTCGTAAATCCTTCCTCTCTCTCTCTCTCTCTCTCTCTCTCCTCGGTGTTCCTCTCTCACCCACTATTTCTGTCATCTTTCACCCCCATGGGGATTTGACCAGAGAATGCATAAGAATGAAAGTTTTAGGGCTTCCTAACCCAAATCAAAAGGATTTAAATTTCTTAATAACATAACAAAAGGAACCCTAAACCAATATGAAAAATTGGAAAAAAAAATGATTTTTTTTTTGTAGAAAATCAATAAGGAAAAAATCTTACATCGTTTCTATTCACTCTATTCACTCATCTCCTCCACTCTCTTCCTTTGTCTTCGTCAAACCCACTATTCTCTGTCGGTGTTGAATCTTCTTGTTTCAGTTTTTGAGAAGATGAAAATGAAAGATGGAAAATGAAGAAATGAGCCCAGATGGAAAATGAAGAAATGAAGAAATTGAAGCAAGCTGATTTTTTTTCAAACTTGGTATGAAGATGGAGGCAATTGACGGAGAGAGATAAAGGTGAAGACCAGATGGAAATGAAGACCAATATTTTTTTTTCAAACTTTGATAAAGTGAAAGTTTACGGTGACATAAAGTAGAAAGGAGATAAAGGTGGAATTAAAATTACAAATGTAACCCTATTGTGGGTAAAAAAAATGTGAAGAAAAGACACGTGGCGTTTAGTGGTGAGGTGTATTGTTGGTAAATCAAGTGTGGTTTATTGGTATTAATAGATATTAGATTACACAACATTTAGGTGAGTTGGGTTTGGGGTCATTCAGGCTAGGAAAAGTCTTAAGGCTCTTTGAATGCTTACAGATGTATTACACATTATCATTAATGAGGTCTTCACATCGACAACAGAATTCGAACACACGCATTTGTGGGATGTGAGCTGAGTCTTCCTCTACTGTGCATAACACGTGCTGCGCCAACTTCAACCGTCCAATTTAGAGAGAAGTGTTCTCTCTAGATCAGACAGTCCACACTGGCGCAACACGTGATGCGCACCGTAAAGGATCCGGACCCATAGAGCTATGAAAAGGGAAGCAGAGAAACCAGTTTGTCCTAAGTGTTTTTGTGTGCAAAGGTGTGACTGTGTGCACAGAAGGGTGGCGTGGGGTAGTGGTTTGTGGTGCACCGCTTGCTTGTAAAACCATGTTTTTTTGATTTGATGGTCGGACTGGCAAGTGCCAGGACCTAACACACAAGCAAACATGAAAACCAAGGCTCGACACTTGGGTGTCCAGAAACGGCGTTTCTGCCGCTGCGGCGAATCATCCTCGAACATTAATTAAATGAGCATAACATTGTATATATGAGACGACTCAAGTGAGAACACTTGGTTATAATAAGAAATTTAAAATTAACGATTTAGATTACATCATTAATTACAATATCATTAATTACAATATCTCTCATTATCTTTAATTAAAAAAGAAACAATCATACATGGTATTGTAATTAATCACGTGATCTGAAGTCTGAACATTTAATTTTAATCTAACAGTTTTCTCATTTATCGTAAAAACCAAAATGTTCTCACCTGAGATGTTTGGGATGTTCGCGGGTCGATTTGGATTGGATTTGGTCAAATCTCTTGCCCGAGCTTACTACAATTACTCGTTTGGGTTGTTTTGAATTTTACCTTTTTTTCTCCAAAATTCGAATCAAACAAATCCGATATTGGGTAGGTTTGTTCGGATTGGGCTTACAGGTTATTCCCTAAAATATTAATTTTCCAAAATATGAAAAGCAACACTTTTTTTTGGGTAATATACCAAAACTTTTAAATAGCCAAAAAAAAATCTAGGATTCTAAAATAACACCAAATCAAACTCATATCCATTAATAGTATTTCCATTCATATGTATTCACATTTTGCAACTTAAACATATATTATTAGGGTAATAAGTTTAAGCAAATAAAATTTTGCTTTTAAAATTACCAAACTAGTATGATCTAGTATGGGTGGTTCAGATTCCCGAGTTTGTTTTTTAAAATCTGTTGTCCGAATGAAACAACTACGAGTTAGTTTGGGTTTGTTCGATTTTGGCTCGAGCACGAAAAATGTCTTCACCAAATATATCGATTTGAATTAGATTGTGGGTTGGTGGTTCTATCTGAACTACAGAATATGAGCTCTCTCTCTCTCTCTCTCTCTCTCTCTCTCTCTCTCTCTCTCTCTCTATATATATATATATATATATATATATATATATATATATATATATATATATATATATATATGTTACCTGCGTAGTTTCTATCGGCTTTGTCGGTGACTAATGTACGCCGGGGAACCTGGCTGGCCATGAGTTTCCGGCTTTTGCCGGCTCGTATGGTTTTTCCCTCCCAACAGAGTTTTTGCCACACCCAAGATTCGAACCCGAGACCTTAGGGGGATCCAAGTCCAGTTACCACTTGGACAAATCATTGTTGGTAATATATATATATATATGTGTGTGTGTGTGTGTGTGTGTGTATTATTAACCTTAATATTTCAAAATTGATTTCTTAATATGTTAGATTTAAATTTCATTGAAATGATAAAAAAATTAGTACCTCAAATACAATAAGAAGAAAACAAGGCTGGCAGCTTAAAATAAAAGTATTGGAATAATTTGAAGAAATCAACATAATTAGTGAATAACCAACCCCGCGCCTCATCCTATAAATAATGACATTTTCAACCAATAATTCAGCATTAGATGCCTCCAAGTGTTGTAATGTCATGACACGCTGCCGGATTCAACAATTCTTCTTTTCTGAACGTTAATTCTCCTCTCTTTGTTTCTTTCCTTTGTCTTCGTCCCTGTTTGGAGTTTTCCTATCCCTTTCATTTATCCACTGCCTGTGTGATTCATTAATGCTGTATCCTTTATTTATTTTCCCATAAATAAATACTAATACTAATGTTTATAAAAAATCAAATAAATACTAATAAATGCTCTTAAAACATTAGCTAAAAAATAAACAAACAAATATTTATTTCATGACAATACATTAAATTTTTCTTAAATTTGATAAACTTTATAGGACTATATTTTACCAAAAAATAATAATATTAAATTCAAATAAAAAAGTAGATATATTTAATTTGATTTTAAAAAAAGTAGATAATATTAAATGTTTTCTTGGTTTAACAAGTCAGACATAAACACAAAACAGGCTACAGACGCAGCTCAAGATGCAAAATTTCCTCAACACTCTTCGCTGTGCTGTCTTCACCATCACCTTTCTCTCTCTTATTTCTCTCTGATCTCACTTTCTCCCTCTCTTACTACCTTCATTTTCCTTTCTCTTTCAAATTTCTCATCTTTTTTTCTTTCCTTCCACTCTTCCACTGTCTCCTCTTCACTTCCACCTTACAACGACCAACACCTTCGTCAGTAAGATAAACTCGTTTCTGAATTTTCCGGCGACATCACGGTGACTCTAGTTCACCGAAAAAAAAACCAATGCAACCTAGTTTTTAGAATCTCACGGCAAGTTCCTCGATCGCAAGAAAATCACTGAGAGTGTATTTCTCTTCTCTTCTCTCTGCAACAATGTCGATCTTCGATGGAGCTTTCATAAACACACAACTTTCAAAACACACATCAATCTTCGGTCTTCGATTATGGGTAGTAATCGGAATCTTAATCGGCGTTCTAATCGTTTTCATCCTCTTCCTAATTTCCCTCTGTCTCGTCTCTCGCCGGCGCCACCGCCGCACCGGCGACTACAAACTTCCCGGACCAAAAGAAATCCAAGAGATCGTTCACCTTCCAGGACCACACATGCTCCGGCGACCGGCGCCGGCGAAAGTACCGGAGATCCACGTGGATATAGGGAAATCAGAGCACAGAGTGGTGGTTCAATCTGATAGGGTTTCTAGTGGGGAAAGTAAAGGAACAGTAGCAAGTGGGTGTGAAACGACGTCGTCTTTTGGGAGTGGAAGTGTTGGTGGAATTGGACCTGAAGTTTCACATCTTGGTTGGGGAAGATGGTATACTTTGAGAGAACTTGAAGATGCTACTGGTGGTTTGTGTCCTGAAAATGTTCTTGGTGAAGGTGGTTATGGAATTGTTTATCATGGTGTTCTTACTGATGGTACCAAAGTTGCTGTGAAGAACCTCTTGAATAACAAGTATGTGCTTTTTTCTAAATTTTTATCAATTTGGTTTCAAATTGTTTTGTTTTGTGTCCTTGAATTTTACATTAATTTGGTGATGATGACGACTTATTTGAGCTTATTTATTGATATAAGCACTTGATAACCACTTGTGAGACTGGCAACTTATGAAAACACCTTATGACATAAGTTGCTTATTTCAATAAGCTCTTTAGGATAGGATAACTTATGAAAGCAGCTTATAGCTTATATGAACAGTTTAACAATAGTTTATCTTTTGTCATAGAAATAGCTTATGTATGAGCACTTATATGATAAGCGTTTTTGCTATAAGCGCTTAATTAAGTTGTGTATCTCAACAATGCCTAATTCTATCCCTTATTCTCTGACAGAGGTCGGTATAATAGTTTGTGTTCAAAGTTTGAGGTTTGATTCTGCTTGGATTTTGTAGTGTTCTTAAGAAATCTCAAGTTGTCTAATTTAGTTGTCTATTGATCACAAAATTTTGTGGTATCTTTTTCTGTTATGGTGTTTTTATTTAGCTCATAGTCCCTGGGGTTATATTCTGTTGTGTGATGTGATGAGGGTTGAAATGTTGCTTTCTGATAGATGCAATTTCAACCTTGCATAACTGGCTTTCCCTAATTTGATTCAGAGATGTTGAAAAAAAATTGCTTTATTTAAATGATTAAGACATATAATTGTTCCTTATTCTGTTGGCAACCAACCAGATATATATTGGGCAGCAATGTCTACTTTTTGATGTAGGCCAATGTTTTCTTCTTTTACTTTATTCAGTGCTTCCACTTTTTCACTATTCTTCTTTTAATTTTATTTTTGTGTTATCCTTGTCTTGCATTCTTTAGGAGTTATCATTTAAGTGGGGGCTCACTCATGTGATGTGGAGAAAAGAATCATTTTTCTTTTCAGCTCTGTTGTCACTTATCTGGAGTTTTGCACTCTTATGCATATTGTATATTGTTTAATTTTAATTTCCTTTCACTATCTTTTCTTTTTTCAATTACTTCAAGTTGCTGTCTTGTGAAGGTTCCTTGGTCCTACTCTTAAATTGTCTTTATCTGTGAAATTATATTTCATGTTTAACTTCTTTTTAGGGGCCAAGCTGAGAAAGAATTCAAAGTAGAGGTAGAAGCAATTGGTCGAGTGCGACACAAAAATCTTGTTAGGTTGCTTGGATATTGCGTTGAAGGGGCCTATAGGTATTCATATATTTTTCTTAAAAACAGGAAAAGAAAAAATCGATGCTACCAATTTCATTTTATTTGGACAGATGTAAAATTTTAAGCATGGTGTTTTTTACAGGATGCTTGTATATGAATATGTAGACAATGGCAATCTAGAACAGTGGCTACATGGAGATGTTGGAGATGTAAGCCCTTTGACATGGGATATACGCATGAACATTATATTGGGAACCGCGAGAGGGTATCATATTTATGATTAATCTATATACATTAGAAATTTGAAATGCATGTTGATGCATGAATGTTTTGATCACTGTACTTTTTGTGTATCTTCTCAGATTGGCCTATCTTCATGAAGGACTTGAACCGAAAGTTGTCCACCGAGATGTGAAATCAAGTAACATCCTCCTCGATCGCCAATGGAACTCCAAGGTTTCTGATTTTGGGCTTGCTAAGCTTTTGAATTCCGAGAATAGTTATGTCACGACTCGAGTGATGGGGACATTTGGGTTAGTATGACTAAGCTACTCTCACACTTGCAATATGTGTAGATAGTTAATGTTACTCTCAAAAAAATTGAATTTCAAAAGATAGTGATTCTCTATGTTGCTCTTTCTGTAGTTATGTTGCACCAGAGTATGCCTGCACCGGAATGTTGACCGAGAAGAGTGATGTTTATAGCTTTGGGATACTTATCATGGAGTTAATCAGTGGGAGAAGTCCTGTTGATTATAGTAGACCACAAGGAGAGGTTAGAGACCATCATGAAAAACAAACAATCACACTTTTACATGTAGCATTCTCTCGTTTTTTTAAGCTAACTATGTGTATATTGGTATAATTATAGGTTAATTTAATAGAATGGTTGAAGGCTATGGTTGGGAATCGAAAAGCGGAGGAAGTAGTTGATCCTAAGCTCCCTGAAATGCCATCTTCAAAGGCTCTTAAACGTGCTCTATTGATCGCTCTTCGATGTGTCGATCCTGATGCAACAAAGAGGCCTAAAATGGGACATGTGATTCACATGCTCGAGGCAGACGACCTGTTGTTCCATAATGTATGTTCTTTTTGCCTTCTTAACGTTGTTAAACGCAATCAAAATCGATATAATCTAATATTTACCAAATTTTTTTGTTACTTCATGTTTATAGGATCGCAGAAGCGGGGGAGAATCTTCGCGATCCCATAATGATTATCAACTAGAGCATAAGGACTCAAATTTGGATAAGAGGACAGATGGAGGGATCGCTGATATAAGTGAACATGGTAGTAGTGGAAATCATCATCAGTCAACTAGGGGGAGATGATAATAGTTTGATAAATTAAATTAAACAGATTGTTGTGTCTTAGTTTTGATCTTTAGTAGTTTGCCAATATTTATTTTTAGCTCAACTTCAAGAAAAAATAATGAAAGCTGTATCTGATATTTATTTTTCTCTTGTTACTAACCCCAATTTGGGATTCATATTCAAGTGTATACTGTGATTTATTATCATAAAAAAAATGTTTAGTCTTACCTTTCCAGAGACATTGATGGATAAACCTTAAAAAAGCAACACTTGATGCAGACAACCTGGTATTCCATAAATGTTATGTGGTCACCACAAGCGAATTTGCAACGCTCTTTTCTCCTATCTATCCTCCCACCTCAACAACTGTAAGAGAAAAGTGTTTACAAAAAAAAACTGGATATTTCAGCTTATAAGATGAATTGTTTCTGATATGTTTCCACAAGTATTTGGATTTTTTAGAATCATATCTGAGGTTATGAACGGTTTGGATTTTTTCCTTTCTTTTGATAAGAATCGGTTTAATGTCCAGGACCGGACATTTATGAGTGGTCCAATATTAAAGAATATGTTCCAATACCATAATAATAATTATAAAATAAAAAATGAATCTAAATCTCAAAGCAAACTTTAACATTTATATTATTGATAATTTCGTAAAGTCAAATCAATAAAACATATTTTTCAATAAAATGAATGTTTAAAAAATCAATTTTTTTTAAAATAAAATTAATTTTACAATCTTGAATCTAAATAGACTGTAAATCAGTGGCCATAAATTAAGATGCTCATTGAGGAAAAGACCCACTATCCAGCTATTTTGATAGAAGCAACCAACTAGATTGAATCAACATCATTGCCAACTCCATAGTTGGATGCTTGTGGGAAATGGACCAGTTAATAAGTTGAAAATTTTATTTTTTTTATTGAAATAAATAAATTCAAATATTCACTAGGTATGGCATGAGAGATCCCTAAAAAATTCAGGTATGTCATGAGAGATTCTTAGAAAGTGTAAACAATTCTTAAATTACCCTAATCAGTAGTCAATGTTTTAAGTTGTAACATGGTGCTGTTAAGTCAAGTGGCAGTCTGCAAGACAGTGTGCTTACAAGCTCCTCTGTAATCTGTATTGACTTTATAAAAAAAGAATCTATGTATCTTCTGAAGATAATCTAGTATGGTTTTTACATTTTTATATTTGAGATTCTAAAGTTGAGAGAAGATCACTATTGATTGACTAATGAACTAATAGCATGTCTTTTGGAATTTGGATCATCTCATTCAACACTCTATCTCTCTCATAAATTCATACATTCTCTCTTATTTTTTCTCTTTTTTTTTTTGACAACATCAAAATCATATCATTTCATTATGGATAATTGTATCAATACAGGTTGGAATACGATCAAACACTTGGGAACTAGCATTAAATCTTGATGCTCTCGCTAGCGTATGAGCGGCAAGATTTGCTTGTCTCCGAACAAAGCTAACCTGAAAACTTGGAAATCTAGATAAATAATTCCTACAGTAAGACACAAGCACACCAAACTCAGTGTCAGATCGTAGGTCTGTTGTCACACCATTTACTGCTGGTAAACAATCCAGCTCTATGGTTGTTGTCGTCAATCCCAGCTCTCCCATCCAAAGTAAAGTTTGCCAAAGTCCCATAGCTTCCGCCTCTTGGGAGATGGAGTACCGTTGGAACCATTGTTTTTCCTTTATAAAAAACGCTTGCTGAATTCCGGATACACATTCCTATCCCATACTTGTTATCACTTGCAAGTTGCAAACAGGGCTGCATCTACATTACATTTGTACCTACCTTCATTCCGTTTTTGCCAAACTAGTTGCTGCCTTTGCTGAACCGTGGTCGCTCACCAGTAGTTGTGTGTTTCTTTCGCGCCAGGTTCCACTCAAAAAATAACTCTTGTGCTTTGTTTACGATGACCCTAACCGACTGAAGCACTCCCTCCCACACCTTATCATTTCTTCACCGCAAAAGCCCCCAAATCATCATCACAAACCGTTTCCTCTTACTATCGGGTAGTGAGCACATGAGCTTGAAGAAACATTCCCGAAAACTCTCACTTACATCCATCACATCCTTAACATCCTCCAATAGACCTGCAACCTCCCATACCCTTTCCGCATGTACACAATCGAAAAAAGTATGCCATTCATTTTCCGGATTCACACAGTGGGCAGCAATTCTCGCACATGACACGGCGCCTGAGGAGGTTACTTCTAGTTGGTAAAACTTCACGGACAGCCCTCCAAAGTAACAGTTTAACCTTAGGAGGAATTCGCATTTTGCATATAGTCATCCAAGCACCTTCGATACGAAAATGTGAGCTATCAATGAGGTCCTCCATAATCGCATAATAGGCTGACCGGACTGAGTACATACCACAATGACTTCTACTCCAAATGAGTTTATCATTATCTGTTGTAACAAGTCTAGGCATTGCTTTAATGAAGGAAGCTTCTTTGATTAACAAAAAGATGATCAATAAGACGCACATTCCAGTCATTTGTACTTGAATCATATAAATTATTAACAGTTAAATGCTCAGTACTTGACACAACTGGAGATTTCACAAACCTGTCCTTCCTACCTTTATGCCACGGTTCACTCCACACCTTCACACTTTCACCATTTCCGATCCTCCATCTAGCACCCAAATTAACAACCACCCGAGAAGCGAAGATACTACGCCACACATAACTGGGGTTATGGCCCAAGCAAGCCCCCATAAAATCACACTCTGGAAAATATTTAGCCTTGAACACTCTACCAACAATAGTATCTGCGTGTGTAACAATTTTCCACGTTTGCTTCCCTAGCATTGCCAAGTTGAATCCATGAAAGTGACGAAAACTCATACCTCCAAATTCTTTCCGAACTGTGAGCTTGTCCCAACTAAGCCAGTTGATACCTTTCCTTGCTCCACGATTAGAAGCCCACCAGAACGAGTTCAACATTCTTTCCAACTCCTCCCCTAAAGAGGCTGGGAGTAAGAAAGAGCTCATACAATAAGTGGGTATAGATTGAGCTACCGACTTCAAAATAACTTCTCTACCTGCTTTGGAAAGATGCTTTCCGGTCCAGTTTTGAAGACGCTTCCACACTCTGTCTCGAAGATACCCAAAGATCCGTTTCTTATTCCTTCCAACCATTGATGGAAGTCCCAGGTACTTCCCCGTGCCTAGACTCTCAGTCACGCCTAGGATAGATATTACCGCTTCCCTGTTCTCTTGGGTTGTGTTTTTGCTAAAGAAGATTTCTGACTTCTGGGGGTGAATAGCTTCCCCAGATGCTCTTTCATAAGTATTGAGGATATCTTTCGAATATCTGCTTTCTCGTTCATCTGCCTTGCAAAATAAGAAACAATCATCAACAAAAAGGAGGTTTGTGAGGGATGGTGCCCCTCTACACACTTTGACTCCATGGATGTCTCCTCTCCCCTCCGCTCTTTTCAAAAGTGTAGTAAATCCCTCCGCACATATTATAAATAGATAAGGTGACAGTGGGTCACCCTGTCTAAGCCCTCTCCCTGGTGTGATAGGAACGACTCTCTCCCCATAACCAAAACTGAGTAGCTAACTGTTTCCAGGCACATGGTCATCCACCCAACCCACTTCTCATCAAAACTCATCTGCATCATCATTTTCTTAAGGTAGCTCCAGTCTACTCGATCATACGCCTTGCTGATATCTATCTTAAGAGCCATTTCCCCAACCTTCCATTTGGTCTTGCATTTCAAGTTGTGAAGAGTTTCAAAAGCCACACCAGCACATTGTCAAGGATGGAACGATTCTCAACAAAAGCCGATTGCTCAACTGCTATACATTTAGACAACAAAGGCTTAAGACGGTTAGCAAGCACCTTTGAGATGATCTTATACATAACATTACACAAATGAGATAGGTCTCAAATCCCTCATGGACGTAGGATTATCCACTTTGGGAATTATGACAATATTAGCATCATTCAGACTCCTAGGGAACTCACCAGTCTCCAACCATTCCATTCCAGTATGAAACAACTCCATCCCACATTGGTTCCAAAATCTTTTGAAAAAAATCGGATTCAAACCATCCGGTCCCGGGGCCTTATCATTATGCATGCCAAATAAAGATTGTTTGAATTCCTCAAATTCAAGAGGACGTAAGAGCTGTGCATTGTCTTCCTGGCTCACACGAGGCTGAACACACATAATAACAGGATCATAGTCGCCCTGTGCTTACTTCAAAAAGTGACGTGAAATGACTAGTTGCAACATTACATAAGTCCCGCTGTTCCGTTGCTTCACTCCCATCATCCCTCACTAGTTTTGTAATATGGTTTCGTCTCCTTCTCGAACTCGCCATTGCATGGAAAAAACGCGAGTTCGTATCCCCATCCTTTAACCAAAAAACTTTTGATCTTTGTTGCCAAAAGGCTTCCTCTTGTGCCAACAAAACACTCTCTTTTAAATATATTATTTGTATTTTAACAGAGAGATAGAGAGTGTAGAGGATGATTGAGAGAGTGTTAAATGAGAGGATCCAAATCCTGTCTTTTGCTATGAAAAACAAATTATCAAAAAATCAACCCATCTGTCTATATTATTTTTCAAAAAGTAGAAGTTTATTGTTACGATTTAGTAAAAAGGTTAGACAGAAAATAAGCTACACGTATTCTAAAAGTCAAACACACTAAGAAAAGTTTAGACAGAAAATAAGCTACACGTACGTATTTTAAGAGTCAAACACACTAAGAAAACATTTAACACATAGTTGTTTTACTCCTCTAAGGGTCAAATGGAAAACTCCCAAAAACTAGACACCAAAGTAGACACCTATCCTTAAACCCATGTTGCAAAAAGGCCCAGAGGGAGACACCCAAGAGTGGCATGGAGAACCTACTTAGGTAATCTTTGAAAGTCAATGAATCCCAAAGCAACACCAACCTAAGCCCCTCATCTTGACCATCAGTAGGTCACAACACCAATGCTAAGATACCTAATTAGTGCTTAAAATTATTTAGTATTCATAGCACCTTAGTGTGCACTTCTTCCTGGAGCTTCTACAAAGTTTTGTTAGATTTTGGATCATTTCTTCGTCCATTTGTGTGCATAACCTCAATTATTGACCTAATTCTCACGTTTTTCTAGCTTCCTATCTTCTTGTGAGCTGGAATTCATGGTGTTTTTTTTGACTCCCTTCTTTGGTACCTTTATTCTTTTCTTACCTTTCCCTACACTACACCTAGCATTAAGGCCAGAAAAGAATTCCTCAGAAAAAGGTACCAATCACGGTTCCTATCTCCTAGCTATGTTGAGAATAAAATGGTTTTCAACTAACGACATTAGCTCGATATGGATGAGAACCTTTGCTAACTCCATGGAATCGTCTTCTTCCACTTCAAACCATATCAAGGTACCAATGCTTTCAGTGGCAAGCACCATGATTTCTTTGCACCAAGCGAGCAACAAGATGACAAATATTTCTAACCAAACATTTTCCGACCATTTTCTGATGGTGAAACATTTTGAAACCATGTTCTCCTCTAGATAATTCTAATATGCTAGCATGAGTTCCCGAGTTTCAAAATTGACAATGAACTTGAATTTTCCTTAAATCAGTAGGACCAATGTGAATTTCATCCAATCATAAAGAGAGTGCTGGAAAGAGAGTGTTGTTAGCATTCATCATATGACAAATGTTTCCATATGCCCTTGTTGCATACCTTTCTTAGAATAACTCTGAAGGTGATCTATTAGTGGTTTTATGGTTTTTAGAGTCGTATTTTTATGTAGTTTCGGGTTGCCTCGTTTTCTTTCATATTTTGCCCATGAAATATCTCCCCCCTTCTAGTCTTCTCCACTCATTATCCTCACCGCCTCCGCCGCTTTAAGGTGATAGCATAACGAATAGACTTAAAGCGGTTTCTTGTGTTGGCTCTTACCTTTATGGATATGGAAACATCATCCACTTTGCCAATCTTCTAGAATATGGATCGTAAATATCTTTCGTAGAAGGATGAATGAATATTGTCAATGAAGATTAGTGTAAACATTTTGTCTTGATGAATTGCTTCTACTCGACATAAATGTGATCTTGATCGTTCCAATCTTGGTTCGGCTACGTCGAAGCTTGTTCTAACCATAACAACAAGGATTTTCCTTTACAAGGTCGTCCAATTTTCCCATTCCTCACCAGAGAGTTCAATCGATGGTCTTGGAATATAGGGTTTCAAAGTTTGAGTCTGTTCCACATAGTCATTCGACACGTACCATCTGATGGGGAATCAACACATAAACGTAATAACAGAGCAATATACAACGGAAATAAATTCCCCAAACTTGCGAGAACCTATGAGGAGCAACAACGAATATATGGCGACAAATAAAACGAAATAAAAACGTCCAATTGAACACTGATATTTTTAACGTGAAAAACCCCTCAAAGAAAAGGGTAAAAACCACGGGTCGTCCAGACCAAAGAAATAGCTCCACTATAATCAAATAAGGGTACAAGAGAGTCTCAACAAAGTGCACAATAGTGCCAACAACCAGCCAATACAATAAAGCACAAAAGCTTACAAATTGAGAACAAGAAGATGAAAATACTCAAAACTACAGTTTCAGTACGAAGACGGTTTCTCTCTCCTTGGACCTCGTTTCGAAGATCCGTGGGGTGAAAGTGTAAAACTATGTCTCGCGAACCTGCTGTCCAAAAACAAAGACGATCCAACGGTTAACGAATCCACAATCGCAGTTTTACGGAGACAGGTTTGAGAAAAACGGGAATTGCTCTCTCTCTTCTTTTCTCTCTTTTGGTGGCTCTCTCTATTCCGAAAATCTCTCTTCATCAACCCTAATTTAACCCTCTCCACTTATAATAAGTGAGAAACATAATGGGCTAAAATATTTGGGTCCTTATCCACATAGGAAGGGAGCCCAATACCCAACATATCTCCCCCTCACAACTATGTGGAGGTGATCGCCAAACCGGGGATATCACAACAAACTTCCCTCTTGGCAAAGATTTAGTCATCATATCTAAACCATTATCATTTGTATGAACTTTAGCTAACTCCAACAACTTAGCATCCAAAACATCACGTATCAAATGATACCTCACATCAATGTGTTTGGACCTATTACGAAAAGTCGGATTCTTACCAAGATGAATAGCACTTTGACTATCAACAAATAAGAAATATTTGTCCTGAACATAACTAAGCTCCTGCAAGAATTTCTTCAACCATATCAACTCTTTGCAAGCTTTGATAATGGCAATGAACTCTGCCTCTGTAGTAGACAATGCTACACACTTTTGCAACCTGGATTGCCAAGCCACAGCTCCCCCTGCAAACTTAATCATATACCCCGAAGTGGACTTCCTGGAATCAATATCTCCAGCCATGTCTGAGTCGGAGTATCCCACTAAGGTGGGTTTGTCACCTCCAAAACAAAGCCTCATACAAGTGGTACCACGAAGATACCTTAAAATCCATTTCACAGCATTCCAATGCTCTCTACCTGGATTTGACAAAAATCTACTGACTGTACCAACAGCATGCGCAATATCTGGTCTTGTATGTAACAGCCCAAAATAATTGATTAATTTATTTAATTAATTATTTAGGATTTATGTGGTAGAAATAATAGAAATAATTATTTATTAGTATATGTGGACCTAATTATTAGTGTTAGTATTAGTAAATTAGAAGTGTTAAGTGGAGGCCCATGATTAGGTCACATAAGATAAGAAACTGGTACATTTTCTGGACAATTTCAACTTGTTTATGGTTTTTGTGCATTTTCTGGACACTGTTTCGGTTTCTCTGAAACTGGTACTGTTTGGTCGATCCAAAAATTATGTGGTTGTTTGTTTTTGAAAATAGACTTAAAGCCGGTCGTTTTGGCACTGGGTTCGTTCAATTTGGAGTTGTGTAGCTCAAGTTATGAGTCTCCAAAGTTGGGTCAAATTTCTGGAATCAAACAGTGACGTGGGTTGGTACCACATGCATGTGCATTGCTTGAGTCTCATATCGCATTCATATTGCACGACTGATTGAATGAAGTTGTTTGGCCATTGTGATGGTTGTTAAAGTGATGTGTTGTTGTGAAAGTGACGTGTAATGTATACTTAGCTGTTATTAACTGTTAAGAGTGATGTTGCTTGCTGTGATTAATTGATGTCTTGAGCTTTGTATGTGGTCTTTCATACACTTTTATATTGTATGGAATCTCACCCCTTTTTGTGGTTGTTACTTTATAGGTGAGCCCGAGTGAAGATTGTAGTCTTCCTTTTTGCCTGGTGTCGTCTGCTCTGATAGGTAGCACTTGGGGAAGGGTCGATTACTGTTTTTAATTAAATTTCGGTTGATGTTGAATATTTTAGTAATTGGTGCACTTTGCACTTTGTCGGTTGTTGATGTTTTTAACGATGTTGAATAGTTGCGCTGCATGTTTTGAGAAAACTACGAGGTTTTGTTTTACGTTGAAAAATGCGACACTCTTTTGGCGCGAAAAACTCTGATAAATTATGAATAAACGATGGGTGAAATAAGGGTGTTACATTGTACACACCATTGCATACATCAAAGTACCCACAGCAGACGCATAAGGAACTCGTTCCATATCAATTTCATCATCTTCATTTGAAAGACTTTGTTTGGAACTCAACTTAAAATGAGTAGCAAGAGGAGTGCTTACCGCCTTAGAGTTTCCGATCTGAAATCTCTGCAACACTCTTTCAATATAGTGCTCTTGTGATAGCCAAAGTTTCTTCTCCTTTCTGTCACGCATGATTCTTATACCAAGAATCTGTTTAGCTGCTCCCATGTCTTTCATGGCAAAAGACTCGCCCAACTGCTTCTTTAACCTGTCAATCTCGAAAATATTTTTCCCTACAATAAGCATGTCATCAACATATAACAACAGGATAATGAAATCATCATTAGAAAAATTTATAACAAAGACACAATGATCAGAAGTAGTCTTTTTATATCCTTGGTCACACATAACTAACTCAAACTTCTTGTACCACTGTCTTGGAGCCTGCTTCAAACCATATAGACTCTTTCTTAGTCTACACACATAGTCTTCCTTGCCTTCAACAAGAAAACCATCAGGTTGTTTCATGTAGATCTCTTCCTCCAAATCACCATGAAGGAAAGTTGTTTTTACATCCATTTGCTCTACCTCTAAATCTAGAGTAGCCGCCAAACTCAACACGGTTCTAATCGATGACATCTTTACCACATGCGAGAAAATTTCATTAAAATCAACACCCTTTCTTTGACGGAAACCCTTCACCATTAATCTGGCTTTATACCTTGGAGACTTAGAGTTACTCTCAGGTTTCACTCTATAAATCCACCTGTTTTCCAAAGCCCTTTTACCTTTTGGCAACTTCACCAAATCATAAGTGTGATCATCATGCAATGACTTCATCTCATCATGCATTGCATCCAGCCACTTTTGACTTTCTTCACTTTCTATGGCCTCTTGGAAATACTCAGGTTCCCCTTGATCGGTCACCGTCACATACTCATCAGAATTATACCTTGTAGATGGTTGTCTTCCCCTGCTAGACCTTCTGAGTTGAGCTTGAGATGACTCAGAAGCCTCACCAGGATTCTCATCTTCTGACATCTCATTCTCCTCATCATCATTAACTGGAATATGTAACTCATCTTCAAGTTGTTGATCATCAACATGTGGCTCACCATTTTGTACATTACCATCAACACTATCCAAATTCTGAATAGGCAACCGAACTGGATCAACACCTGACAAGTTGTCATCTTTCTTGGGTGTAGTCTTCTCCACCTTATCAATGTCCTCAATAGTTTTGTCTTCCATGAAAACAACATCACGACTTCTGAGAAGTTTTTTCCCTATAGGATCATACATCCTATAACCAAACTCATCTTGACCATAACCAATGAAAATACATTGCTTTGACTTTGCATCCAACTTGGATCTTTCATCCTTTGGAACATGCACAAAGGCCTTAAAACCAAAGACTCTCAAATGATCACAATTGACCTTCTTCCCAAACCAAAGTTTATCTGGAACATCACTATTCAAAGCAACAGCTGGACTGAGATTAATAACATGCACTGCCGTGTACAGTGCCTCACCCCAGTAGTGTTTGGGCAACTTAGCTTCCGATAGCATACACCTCACTCTCTTAACTAGTGTTCGATTCATCCTCTCTGCTAAACCATTTAGCTGAGGAGTTTTAGGAGGAGTCTTTTCATGTGCAATATAGGGGTGTTCGCGGTGCGGTTTGGTTCGGTTTTGAGATAAAAAGTTGTAATACCCTAATTTTGTCCGATCATAATTGAGAGATTTTATTTATTAAAAATAATAATCTTTTTTATGTCATGTATTATTTTCTTGTTTTTATTGCTATGAGTTTTAATCATCAAAAAATATTTTATTTAGAAGTAAAGAAACAAAAAATAAGCCAAGGAGGAAATAGGGGGGTTTGTTAAAAAAGATTAGAGGTGCAATCGGGATTGGGCCATCTAAAACCCAATCCAATTCCAAAACCCTAGCCCAATTCTCATGACCCTAACACTCCTTCACCAAAACCCTAACCCATCCAACCAACCCATAACCCATGACCCAACTCACTCCTCCACTAAAACCCTAATTCGACCACCCCCCCCTTTACCCTAAAAACCATCCACATTCAATCCCCCCTTTCCCTAAAAAATCATCCACATTCACTCACCTTTCCCCTCCTAAAAATTCGCCCCACTCCCCCTTTTTCCTCCTTGGAAATTGCATTTTTTTTTCCTTTCCCACTTCCCCACATTTCTCTTCCCTATACACGCCTTTCCCCTCTCTCTTCTCTTCCTACGGCTCACTCTCTCTTTCTCACACCCACTCACTTCACTTTCTCTTTCTTTCATCTCTCACATCACTTCCTCTTCCCTTCTACGACTCTCACTCTCCTTCTCTCACACTCAACCTTCATTTTCTCTTTCTTTCTCCATCACACACAACTCACACTCAACCTCTCATTCTCTCCCCATCCCTACGACCCATCTCTCTCACACTCTCCATCATTTTTTTTCCTTCACATCTCTCTCTCACTCACGGATTCACTCTCATTTCTCACATAAAAAAAGAAAAAAAACCATCTCCTCTACCATGCCCATACCCCTTCACCAACTACTCTCCACAAAACCCTGAGTTCTCATATGTCTCAATCTCAATCAAAGCACTGTACAAGGTATGGTAAAAAAACAAAGGAAGAAGAGACCCCTTTTTTTTCGTATAAATAGGTGGTCTTGGACCTTGAATAGGGACGGTTTTTTGGAGGAGAAAAACAAAGAAGAAGATAATTTTTTAGTCTAGGTTTTCCTCTTAAAAAAAAAAGAGTTGGATCTTTAGAAAAGAAAACAGTGAGGTTTGTTCACCGTTTTCTGTTGTTTTTTTTCCTTTCTTTCTTTTCTTCCTTCTCCTTCCATTTTTTTTAAATTCTGTTGCATTAAGGAGATCCGGAAAAAAACTTCTTGTCCCAACATTTCCGAAATTTTAAGGTACTGTATTGTCTCTCCTGTAATTTTCAAATCCATATATTGTTGTTATTTTAGTTGTTGTAATTTTACTCATGTAATTATTGTTGTTATTCCTTCTTTACTATATTGTTGCTGTTTTTATGTGAATATTGTTGCTTCTTTTTTCATTTTTTTTTTCCTTTTCTTTCTTATATTATCGTTGCTTTTTTATTTCATAGTTATTGTTTTTTTTTATAAAAAAGTGTTGCTGTTTTTTGTACATAAAAAGTGTTGCTGTTTTTGTATATAAAAAGTGTTGCTGTTTTTTGTATATAAAAAGTGTTGCTGTTTTTTGTATATAAAAAGTGTTGCTGTTTTTGTACATAAAAAGTGTTACTGTTTTTTTCCAATAAAAATGTTGCTGTTTTTTCTAATAAAAAATGTTGTTGTTTTCTTCTATTAAAAAAAAAATGTTGTTTTTTTTATGTAAATTGTTGCTTTTTTTTATGTGTAAATTGTTGTTTTTTATTTTGTTACCCTATTTTAAAAAAAAAATTTGCTGTTTATTTTCGGATTAAATAAAGTTTTTTTTTACTAAAAAAGTGTTTTTTTTTAAAATAAATGGTTACTAGTATCACTACCTTTCTCAAAAAAAAATAATAACAATAATAATCATTTTTCAAAAAAAGCAAAGATACACCTTTTCAATATAATAAACATGACCATTATTTTCTAATTAAAAAAAAAAGGGGGGCATTTCTTTATGAATGAACAAACTGTTTCAAATCCAACGCGTATTAGTATAGGTAAAAAAAAACGTTTCAGAGCAAATTAATAAAGGGTTAAAAAGTAAAGAAAATCAAGCAACCGTTTTTTTAGCGTCAAAACGCTATTTGCATCCCCAACAATCATTTTTAGCGTCAAAACGCTATTTGCATCCCCAACAATCATTTTTAGCGTCAAAATGCTATTTGCACCCCCGACAATCATTTTTAGCGTCAAAACGCTATTTGCATCCCCAACAATCATTTTTAGCATCAAAACGCTATTCGCACCCCCAGCAACCTGTTTTTAGCGTCAAAACGCTGTCAACACCCCCATTTTTGATACAACGCCCCTGTTGTTCGCACCCCCTTTTTATCACCCATTCCGCTTTTATTTACACCATAACGTTTCCGAACCGTCTCTTTTCTTTCAAATAATCAAACTCGCGTAAAAAAAAAGGGGGTTATTACTAATGGTCACTCTGAGCCTAGCTTGTTTGACTGATAGGACTAACCTCCATTTTTCGAAGCGGTTTGGTAGCGGTGATCACCCTGAATTCATTCGTTTGATCATCGCAAACAACCGCCTAAACTTCTAGAATTTTTCAGTTAATAAAAAAAAACAAATGTAATCTCAACTCCCCTTTCTTTAAAAAATCACGCTTCCCAGTAAACTTTTTTTTCAAACAAACAAGCGCTCAATCACAAACCGGTTGTCTATAGCGGTCACTCTGGGCCTCGCTCGTTTGAACGCTGTAAATACCTTCTTTTCCGAATAAGCCATTAATGACGACCACTCTGGATTTATCTGTTTGGTCACCATGAACGGCCTCTAGTTTTCGCAAACTTTTCGAAAAAATAAAAAATACCAACACACAAATATTTTCTACCCAAGAACTACGTAGCTTTGATTTCTCCATCGCACCCGGAGATACGTAGGAGCGGGGGCCCACTCCTGTCAAGCGCAAAAAAAGAACTAAAATTTTTTTTAAGTCTTCCTTTCCGTTTTTTTTGCAAATAATAAAAAGGGTAAATAAAAATGTATTCTTTAAACTAATTTTTTTTTCTACACATTAGATTAAAAGGTAACATTTTTAGGATGTTGCGGGGTGCTAGTACCTTCCTCGCACTTAATCGACCCCCGAACCCAAAAACAAAGGTTTTTTCAATGTTTTCCTAAAAATAAATATTGATGGCGGCTCCATTGTTCAAAAGCAACGAGGAATCCCTCCTTCGGATTCTCCGGTCGCTACAGCTGGCGACTCCACTGGGGACTATTTAAGAGGGTCAAGCCTAATTTAGTTAAATGTGTAGATATTCGTTAGTTTAGCACCTTTGTTTACCCTTAGTCTTTCTATTAGCACGTCCATTTCATTTATCTGTTTATTTGCTTTATTGAACCTTAGGGTAGAAGACCTTTGTACTATTATCTGTATTTCTTTTGCAGCATGGGTAGTTTAGGTTTATTATATCACACACATCACTTACACTTGTTTGTTCACACACTTCTGAGTGGGGCCTTATACCCGGGTCTGGAAAAAACCTAGGACGAGTGGAGACGATTAGTGTCAGTCATTCTGGATTTTATCTGTCTGACTCTCATGAAAGTCTCAGCCAGAGTACGCTCTTTCGTGGTATCCCACACCAGGTAGCTCGCTATCGTTATGGGTCATATCACGAAGGAGATTTCAGCTCCGGAGACCTTTGTGAGGAAGTGAATAGGGCCACCCGAGAGATTGATCACACAAATGACCCTAGACCGTGACCTATGTATGAGACATCACCTGTTCAGGACACAAGGGCAATTCACCTACCCGCTGCATCATCGCAGATTTATTAAAAAAAAAAAATCATCAAGCCATAAAAAAAAATCATCTATCTCCTTTTCCTTTTTACGTGTATATGATGAGACACATAGTTAATGTTTTCTCAAAGTTGAATCACCAAAAAAAAAAACTTCTTTTTTTAACACGTGCAACATCATTCTTCTTTCATCCATCATACAGAATCATTATTTCAAAAAAAATGATAAAAGTCCTTACATGCATTCATTTCATTAAGCATACACATACATGTTCCCATTCATTCAATTGTCCATGCATCACTCATATTTTCATCCATTCATATACTCATATCATGTACTCTATCAACAGAGCGTAAAAAAAAAAAAAGAAAGCAAGCTGGTGCGTCCACATCGATATTGGACTCGTTCTCAGGCTAGAAACATGGAAGAAAATCAGGACAATCCGCCTCAAGATAACCCAGATCAAGGCAATCCACATCAGAACCTAGGCAATCAAGAGCTTAGGGCAGAAATAGATGGGATGAAAGAACAGATGGTTGAAATCTTAAAGGTTTTACAAGCTTTGAGGGGCAAAGACACAAGTGAAGATGTCTCCGCTGGGAACACAGATAATCAAGTTACCAACCCTCCTCCTCCCAATGGAGTCGGGATCCCGCATACAATGCCCCCTACTGGGCCAAATGGCCAAGGTTACATATGGCCTCCTTACGGACTTCCACAAGGTTACGCACCTCCGACAGTCGATGCTAATCCAGAAGACGGTCCCTCAGGAGTCGTGGGCCAACAACAGCTTACACCGACGGGTCACGATGGTAATTCGGGGGCACCACAAGTTCAAAACCCGAACCCCGTCATCACACCACAAAGACTCCCACTTGGCTGCCCCCCATCGCCGATAGTTGACGCTCAAGCTCAGGGTTCCGACCTCAGGAATCCCACTCATTCACATACCCCAAATGTGAACCCAGCCATAGTTCCGATAATTCATCCTTACTATGGTATGAGTGGGATCCCTCACAATTACTCTATGGAGGACCCTCAAGCCAAAGACAAACTACAAATGCTTGAGGAAAGGTTGAGAGCAGTTGAAGGATCCAATATTGGGGCAACCGGCGCTTATGACTTGTGTCTCATCCCTAATGTAGTCATTCCTCCCAAGTTCAGGGTGCCAGATTTTGATAAATACATGGGTGTAACCTGTCCTGCTAGCCATCTGACCATGTATTGTAGAAAAATGGCTGCCTTTGCACATGATGATAAACTGCTCATTCACTACTTCCAGGACAGTCTAGCTGGGGCAGTCTCAAGATGGTACATGCAGTTGGAACGCAACCACATTCGATGTTGGAAAGATATGGCCGATGCTTTCCTCAAGCAATATAAATACAACATCGACATAGCTCCCGATAGAGCACAGTTGCAGAATATGGTGAAAAGAAACCATGAATCATTCAGGGAGTACGCCCAACGTTGGAGAGGACTAGCAGCGCAGGTGGCACCACCTTTACTGGAAAAGGAGATGGTATCCATGTTCAGGGACACTTTGCAGTCACCCTTCTATGACAGGTTGATTGGGAGTGTATCCTCTAACTTCTCAGACATGGTCACCATAGGGGAAAGGTTAGAAAGCGGAATGAGAAACGGGAAAATTACTCACGGTTCAACCGAAAACAATGAAGGAGAAACCAATTCCATAACAGGACCGGGGAAAGCCTCTTACGCTTCCAAAAACCGTCCCCAAGCCCTGCACTTCTCTACCCAAACCAGTAGAATCCATGGGCCACCAAACTATCCAGAAAGGAAACATGTACCGTTTGATCCAATTCCCGTATCCTACTCAGACATGTTCAACCACCTCACCAGTCACAACTTAATCTCTCCCCGCCCGATGAGACCTATTGAACCTCCTTTCCCGAGGGGCTACGACCCAAATGCCACATGCGATTTTCACGCAGGCGCAATTGGGCATTCAGTGGAAAACTGCAAGGCGCTGAGACATGTGATTCAGGATCTGATCGAATCCAAATGGTTGAACTTCAATGAAGGCAATAACCCCTTTCTAGGGGCATGAAGAGTCATTTGTCAATGCTATTGAAGGCGTTCAAAATGCTAGAGAGGACATCATCATCCTTGTGCGCCGTTATCCTGCATCTGAAGCACTTATGAATTGGGGGACCGTCGATTTTCTTGTGATTTTCAGTTCAAAGTAATTTTCTTGTAATGCAATCCTATGGCTCTGCCCAAGGCCTTAGGACATTTCAATAAGGGCACACATGTTTCTTTTCAGTATCAATATTAATAAAATAGCATTTTGAATTCTCCCATAAACTTCTTCGCTCATTCGCTCGATTCGCTTCTTCTTCCATCCTTTTTCAATTTCTACTAATGCAGATCTAAATAAGTTGTCCTTGAAAATAACAACATCGTTGACTCATAACTTCGATCAGCCCAAACTAAGGAAGATGTAGAAGATAACTGAGAAAACTCCTCCAGAGGTAATGAGAATAATGAAGCAGGAGGATGAAGTGGTCCAGCTTCTCATGGAATCAAGTGAGATGATTAACTTGGGAACGAGAGAAAGCAAAAAGATGTTAGAATGAACATCACACCAAAAGGGCAGTGAATCAAGAAAATTCACTCGCATTACTTTGTCTGACACAAGATACCCACCGGTGTAAGAAAATCAGTGATTGTCAATAAATTTGGTCTGTCGTTACAACCTTCCAAGTAAGATCATCGTGAACAGTGGGGAAAGGTTTGTGTGGAGACCCCAAGTCGAGCATCATAACCCCTCCCCGTACCACCCAAAAATGAATGAGGCAGTTGCGGCGACAAACAAAGAATATCAGAGATGATAGTAACCTTCAAATGCTCCTTTTTACCTTACATGGAGATCAGACCTTGTTTCACACTTCAACAGGGGCAACCCCGTGCGATGGAAGTAGCACTTCCATTAAACCTTATCAAACAAAAGGATGGTTGTTTTGTGTCATATCAGAGAAGAGCAAAGAAAGATTAACAGAAAAGGGTTCGTCCCCGACAATTTCAAGGAGACTTGGTGCCCAAGAAAATCATACTCATCCAAAAGGATCCCCGTGGAAGATGGACCCTGAACTATGAAGGACCTTATGCGGTAAAGAAATCATTCTCTGGAGGGGCCCTAACCCCCCATGAAAGTAGAGGGCGAATACTTCCCGCCCCCGATTAATTCTGATGCGGTCAAGTACTATGCCTAAAAAAAATGCATATAGAGAAAAGAGAGAAAATGAGCCAAGAAAAACAAGCTCGCTAGGCTGAAAACCCGAAAGGGCGGCCTAGGCAAAAATTAGAGCGACCCGGTGGATTGAAAACCCGAAGGGGCAATCCAGGCAAAAATTAGGGTCAGGAAGTTGGACTAAATAAATGTTTAGGCAATCAACAAAAGCCGGATAAGGAGTTGATCAAGGTCATGAATATGAGCGGCCGACATTGTTACTTCAAGGACACTAACTACCCAAAGATCTGCTTAGTATTTTTGCCTTTTCATTTCTTTCAAATTCTTAATATGCTCTCAAGCCAGTGTCCCTTTCGCACACTCGGCTCCAGTCTTAATGTCAAACACTTTCCCTTCTTCTTTATTTTCCCTTGTTTTGAAATGACATTTTATGGTAGTTGATATTGAATTGTGAAACATGTGCATGACTACAAGCATTACAGATTATTACGAAATTTCTAAAGGTCACATAAACGAGGCGATCTCTCATAAATAAAATTGCAAAAAAGATAAATACATGCAAGATCACTTCAAAAAGGCGAATGATAACAATAGGCCGCACTTCGATAGCACTATTTTGGGCAACTCCCGTATCTTACGTCGAAAGTCCTGCGAGTTGATCAACAAGAAGGGGCAAGAAAGAGCAAAAGAGCAAGAGCAAAAGAGCAAAAATAGTCAAAAAAAAAAGAAAAGGAACAAAAGCAAAAAAAAAAAGAAAAAACAAAAGTCATCCATTACATTTTATTCATTCCACTCAAAACCAATCATCACACATGCATACATTACATGCATGTCATATGCATAGCATCTGCTGTTTTTCAACTTTAAGTGTCGGTCCTTCCAGTTTTTAACGAGCATCGATCCTACATCAAACCAAATCACAATGTTAGCACCAAGTCTAGCAGAGATCCCTCAGACCAACAACGGTCCTTCAATCCAGATCGCATGTCGCGTTATCGAGCAACCGACCGATCAACCGACCCCAGGTCCTTCAGTTCAGTTTGAATCAACACGTCCAAGCAACGACTTCAAACTCTACCCTCAGATCACTACGTCGACACTGAGCACGACGGATCATTCGACCCCAGGTCCTTCAGGTCAATTCGAATTAACACGTCCAAGCAACGACTTCGAACCATACCACCAGATCACTAAGTCGACACTGAGCGCGACGGATCGCCCGACCCCAGGTCCTTCAGACTAGCTGTGTCAGCCTAAGGTGGTCTTGGACCTTGAAGAGGGACGGTTTTTTGGAGGAGAAAAACAAAGAAGAAGATAATTTTTTAGTCTAGGTTTTCCTCTTAAAAAAAAAAGAGTTGGATCTTTAGAAAAGAAAACAGTGAGGTTTGTTCACCGTTTTCTGTTGTTTTTTTTCCTTTCTTTCTTTTCTTCCTTCTCCTTCCATTTTTTTTAAATTCTGTTGCATTAAGGAGATCCGGAAAAAAACTTCTTGTCCCAACATTTCCGAAATTTTAAGGTACTGTATTGTCTCTCCTGTAATTTTCAAATCCATATATTGTTGTTATTTTAGTTGTTGTAATTTTACTCATGTAATTATTGTTGTTATTCCTTCTTTACTATATTGTTGCTGTTTTTATGTGAATATTGTTGCTTCTTTTTTCATTTTTTTTTCCTTTTCTTTCTTATATTATCGTTGCTTTTTTATTTCATAGTTATTGTTTTTTTTTATAAAAAAGTGTTGCTGTTTTTTGTACATAAAAAGTGTTGCTGTTTTTGTATATAAAAGTGTTGCTGTTTTTTGTATATAAAAAGTGTTGCTGTTTTTTGTATATAAAAAGTGTTGCTGTTTTTGTACATAAAAAGTGTTACTGTTTTTTTCCAATAAAAATGTTGCTGTTTTTTCTAATAAAAAATGTTGTTGTTTTCTTCTATTAAAAAAATGTTGTTTTTTTTTATGTAAATTGTTGCTTTTTTTTATGTGTAAATTGTTGTTTTTTATTTTGTTACCCTATTTTAAAAAAAAATTTTGCTGTTTATTTTCGGATTAAATAAAGTTTTTTTTTACTAAAAAAATGTTTTTTTTTTTAAATAAATGGTTACTAGTATCACTACCTTTCTCAAAAAAAAATAATAACAATAATAATCATTTTTCAAAAAAAGCAAAGATACACCTTTTCAATATAATAAACATGACCATTATTTTCTAATTAAAAAAAAAGGGGGGCATTTCTTTATGAATGAACAAACTGTTTCAAATCCAACGCGTATTAGTATAGGTAAAAAAAAACGTTTCAGAGCAAATTAATAAAGGGTTAAAAAGTAAAGAAAATCAAGCTACTGTTTTTTTAGCGTCAAAACGCTATTTGCATCCCCAACAATCATTTTTAGCGTCAAAACGCTATTTGCATCCCCAACAATCATTTTTAGCGTCAAAATGCTATTTGCACCCCCGACAATCATTTTTAGCGTCAAAACGCTATTTGCATCCCCAACAATCATTTTTAGCATCAAAACGCTATTCGCACCCCCAGCAACCTGTTTTTAGCGTCAAAACGCTGTCAACATCCCCATTTTTGATACAACGCCCCTGTTGTTCGCACCCCCTTTTTATCACCCATTCCGCTTTTATTTACACCATAACGTTTCCGAACCGTCTCTTTTCTTTCAAATAATCAAACTCGCGTAAAAAAAAAAGGGGTTATTACTAATGGTCACTCTGAGCCTAGCTTGTTTGACTGATAGGACTAACCTCCATTTTTCGAAGCGGTTTGGTAGCGGTGATCACCCTGAATTCATTCGTTTGATCATCGCAAACAACCGCCTAAACTTCTAGATCAATTTTTCAGTTAATAAAAAAAAACAAATGTAATCTCAACTCCCCTTTCTTTAAAAAATCACGCTTCCCAGTAAACTTTTTTTTCAAACAAACAAGCGCTCAATCACAAACCGGTTGTCTATAGCGGTCACTCTGGGCCTCGCTCGTTTGAACGCTGTAAATACCTTCTTTTCCGAATAAGCCATTAATGACGACCACTCTGGATTTATCTGTTTGGTCACCATGAACGGCCTCTAGTTTTCGCAAACTTTTCGAAAAAATAAAAAATACCAACACACAAATATTTTCTACCCAAGAACTACGTAGCTTTGATTTCTCCATCGCACCCGGAGATACGTAGGAGCGGGGGCCCACTCCTGTC
Organism: Astragalus membranaceus; assembly: GCA_039519185.1. Lineage (NCBI taxonomy): Eukaryota > Viridiplantae > Streptophyta > Magnoliopsida > Fabales > Fabaceae > Astragalus > Astragalus membranaceus. The sequence continues at coordinate 118,692,387 of CM076854.1, read as the reverse complement.
AAGCGCAAAAAAAGAACTAAAATTTTTTTTAAGTCTTCCTTTCCGTTTTTTTTGCAAATAATAAAAAGGGTAAATAAAAATGTATTCTTTAAACTAATTTTTTTTTCTACACATTAGATTAAAAGGTAACCTTTTTAGGATGTTGCGGGGTGCTAGTACCTTCCTCGCACTTAATCGACCCCCGAACCCAAAAACAAAGGTTTTTTCAATGTTTTCCTAAAAATAAATATTGATGGCGGCTCCATTGTTCAAAAGCAACGAGGAATCCCTCCTTCGGATTCTCCGGTCGCTACAAAAGTGAACCGAACCGCAAGGTAAAACTACATGCGGTTTGGTTTGGTTCAGTTGGCTTCCTAAAATAAAACCGAACCAAACCAAACCAAACTAATGCGGTTTGGATTGGTTCGATTGGTTCGGTTTTTTCCAAGACAAAACATAATTTAAAACGAAGTTAAAGTTAACTAACATAAAAAATGGCTAACATAAATCTTTAAGAAAAAATCTACTCAAATATATGTAGTATATAAATTACGCTCTTTTAATTCTTTTAAGATAATTAAGACAATGTTTAAAAGAATTTGAATTAAATATTTTATTGTAATTTTTAAATATAGCATAACAATATGGATTGTTTGTATTGGTTCTATTGGTTTCTGCTTTGTTTCTGCTTACCTTTCTTGCCACATAATCATCATTATCCCTTTGTTTCTGCTTACCTTTCTTGTCTTTATTCTCTCTCTTCCTCTGAAAACAATTCTTTTGTATGTGCCCTTTTCTGTGACAATAATTGCATTCCACATTTTCAAACCAAGACTTGGACTTGCTTCTGCTTTTCTCTCTACCACCCTTTGTTTCCTTTCTCTGAGTACTTCTCCCCTATTTTCAGTGACAAGTACATCGGATTGAGATGAAGAACTCTGTGCCTTCCTTCTCATCTCCTCATTAAGTACACCACCCTTAGCCGTTTCCAAAGAAACAATACCATTAGGAGCAGAACTCGTTATAGAAACCCGAAATGTCTCCCACGAATCTGGTAAAGATAATAATAGAAATAGTCCCAAAAGCTCATCATCAAATTTGATACCCATTCCTGACATTTGATCAAGAAGCCCTTGAAAATATCCGAAATAGAAGTCCCCTCCTTATACTTCAAACTTATGAAGTTATTCAACAAGAACAATTTATTATTCCCTGATTTAGAGGCATACAAGGACTCTATCTTCTCCCACAAGGTTTTTGCATTTGTTTCATTAGCAATATGGTTATAAACATTATCTTCTACATATTGGCGAATGAAACCACATACCTGTTGATGTTCAAAATCCCATTCTTCGGTAGATGTCGAATCCGACTTTTTATTACCATAAATAGGAAGATGCATTTTCTTCACAAACAATAAATCTTTCATCTTGCCCTTCCACAAATGATAATTTGTACAATTCAAAGAAACCGTCTTTATATTCATATTTGCCTCCATCAATCAAGCAAGTAAAATAGCCCCTAACCAAGAGCTCTGATACCACTCTAACGAGGAATCAACACATAAACGTAATAACAGAGCAATATGGCGACAAATAAAACGAAATAAAAACGTCCAATTGAACACCGATATTTTTAACGTGGAAAACCCTTCAAGGAAAATGGTAAAAACCACGGGTCGTCCAGACCAAAGAAATAGCTCCACTATAATCAAATAAGGGTGCAAGAGAGTCTCAACAAAGTGCACAAATAGTGCCAACAACCAGCCAATACAATAAAGCACAAAAGCTTACAAATTGAGAACAAGAAGATGAAAATACCCAAAACTACAGCTTCAGTGCGAAGACGGTTTCTCTCTCCTCGGACCTCGTTTCGACGATCCGAACGGTGAAAGTGTATAACTATGTCTCGTGAACCTGCTGTCCAAAAACGAAGACGATCCAACGGTTAACGAATCTGCAATCGCAGTTTTACGGTGACAGGTTTGAGAAAAACGGGAATTGCTCTCTCTCTCTCTCTCTCTCTCTCTCTCTCATTTTCTCTCTTTTGGTGGCTCTCTATTCCGAAAATCTCTCTTCATCAACCCTAATTTAACCCTCTCCACTTATAATAAGTGAGAAACATAATGGGCTAAAATATTTGGGCCCTTATCCACATAGGAAGGGAGCCCAATACCCAACACCATCATCTCTCTACGAACTCTACATCAAAGATCTCTTCTTCCATTTCTTCCTCAAACCCCCCTTGTTGGTAAAACAATACCTCCTTGTTAATTTTTCCGGGAATTCTCACTAGCTTCTTTCATGTCTTCCTTCGTTAGCATGAAACTTCACCTTCTTGTTGCTACATGATCGTTGGCCCTACTATTGCCTCGAGATATCAATACAAATGTTCTTTCGCACTAGAGATGTTGCAAACCCTAAGAGAGCACGTCGACCTGCATATCTTCTTTTTTTCGAATTGATCTATAATGTTTAGCTTTTTAGGCAGGTCGATATTCAACATCTTTAATATATGTATTTTTGTATTTAACTTATTCTTAATAATAATTATTTTTAAAATATTTCATAATTTGTTTTTTGTTATGGATTGGGCCACTACAGTATTTTGCACTAAGGTCTAATACCAAAGGCAAACCCACCAATCAATGGTGAGGATCAAAGACCTGTATCCAATGGTTCCCATTGATTCCCAAAACCTATAAATAAGCATTCAATGCCAGCATTAAAGGTACACACTCTCCAATTCTCTCACTTGCAACTGACCCACTTGCTGACTTGAGCGTCAGAGTGTCATTGCAGGTACCACCCCACCTCGGGTCGGAGCTCAAACTCGGATTGACCAAGAACACCGCTACCAACTATCTCGGATCGATCTTGTATCCAAGGTTGGATATAAGGCAAGAGATAAGGTACAGAACATTGGCGACCACAGTGGGAGAATCTTATACTCTAGTCCCTCCCCCATCTCCTTGGTCAGCGATGGCTCCAGTGTTATATCAGAGGAACGACTCAAGTGTTATAGTGAGACCCGATCAACAGCAGGAAACACCCGAAGGTGTAACAGTCACTCTGCCCCGTAGCTCGGCCCATGGCCACAACTCGTCCAGAGCAATGGTTCCCATAAGCTCCGCGCGGAATCAACTTCCACCTCCTCCCCAGACTGTCCAGGTGCCGGTCGACGCTGTTCAACAGCTCGTCCAGCTACTGACAAGACAGGTCGAGGCTGACCAGCAGAGGAGTCAGTGCTACTCCCAACTGGAGGCTGAAATTGCCGAGATCCGAGCTCGCGACATCCCTGATCGGTCCTCTCCTCAAAACCATCCTCCCAGCAGAAGAACGTCTAGTCAAAGGCGTCACCGATCTCCAGCATGGAGGAGGCACACCACCGTTCGCCACCTCGTCGGAAAGGAAGACGAGGATCTGGAACTCCCCCAAGTCAGACACAAGACGACAGTTATTATCCTGAGGATTCTCCTCACCGAAGCTCGTCCTTGGCATCCTCTTCTCCGAGGCGACGTTCTATAAGCCGGGAAAGATCCCCGAGGCATGAACGTCGGCGCCCTTACTCTCTAAGGTCCCCTGTTAGGTACCATAGCCAACGACCTCCTCCGAGGGAGAAATCGACAGCACGGAAAGGACCTTTCACGACAAAGATCGACTACTTCCCGGTGCCAAAGCACCTTGAGAAACCCCCTGAAGGTTTGAAGATGCATGATGGGACTGGTGATCCTGATCGCCATCTCGATTACTTCGATACAATGATGCAATATCGGAACGTCCCAGACGAAATCAAATGTCGGATTTTCCCCCTCACTCTTGAGAAGTTGGCTTTTGACTGGTTCAGAGCCCTCAAGCCGAACTCAATATCCTCCTGGGACCAGCTAGCCAAGTTATTTTCTGCCCATTTCGCCCACTCCAAAATGAAGCCGAAATCTCGGAAAGTTTTGCAAGCAATTCGACAGGGGGAAAACGAGTCACTCTGGTACTATATTGAGAGGTTCAATAAGGAAGCCGCTCACGTCCGGAATCTCGATGACTCTTTCCGACTTTTCTTCATGGAAGCCGGTCTTCGAGAAGGAAGTCTCTTCCAAATCGATGTCGGAGTAAATCAAACTGAGTCGCTTGCCGAGTTCCTCCAACGATCTCAGAAGTACATCGACCACGAAGAAGGAGAGGTTGCGAGAAAGTCAGACGCCGACCCTGGAATGACCAAACCTCGAAATGAGAAGGAGGCCCGAAACGATAGTAAATCCAGGTCTCGCAATCGTCACCTGCATTATTCCGATCTTAACGAAACAAGAGCTAGAATCTTAGGAGAATGCATGAATGCGGAATTTAAGGAAGTTAAGTTCCCTGATCCACTCCCGCACAGACCGAGGCAGCGATCTAACAAGTACTGTCGGTATCACGGAAGTAAAGGACATGACACCAATCGCTGCAATGCTCTAAAAAACGACATTGAGGATCTGATCAAGAAAGGGAAACTGAGTCAGTATGTGGCCAAAGAACCTCGGCAGGAGGTAGAGGTTAAAGAAGAGAAGGATGACCCTAAAAAGAAGGGGAAGGCTCATCAAGAAAGAGAGGAAAGCTCGGAAGACGAGCGCGATTTCCGAAAGTCTAAAGGTCAGGTTGGTAATGATGGTCATCTCTGGTGGATACCCCGTCGAAGCTTCAGGCAAGACTATGAAAAGAAAGTGGAAGGAGATTATGAGTGCTGCTTCCACCTCGGCGGTAACCTCGACCCCAGACCGACCTCTTTTGGCATTTGGCGATCTAGACCTGCTAGATGGCAAACCCAAAAAGCATGTACCTCTTTTGATCAGGGATGTCATGGCCAATCACGAGATAAGAAGAATCCTTGTCGATCAGGGAAGCTCGGCAGATATCATTTTTTATCGACCTTGTGAGAAAGATGCAAATCTTTGAGGAGGACTTCACCCCTTACAGGGGATCTGACCTTTCAGGTTTCATCGGGTCCCGGACCAAACCACTCGGCTATTTGGAATTAATGGTCACCTATGGCGAATAACCATTGGAAATGACAGTCAAGACCAAATTCCTAGTTTTTTCAAGCCCTTCGGTCTACAACTGTATTATCGGAAGACCAACTCTAGGAAGGCTCGGAGCTATAACCTCAACAGTTCATCTGAAAATGAAATTCTACTCTCTATGCAATAAAGTTATTACCCTTGATGCTGACCTAGAGTCCGACCAGAGATGCTTCTATCTGCACATGAAAGCAGATAGGCGAGCCTCAGAGGAGGGGGTTCCCCCGAAGAAGCAGAAGCCCAGAAGGAACACCAAAATTTTCAGTGTCATATATCTTGATGTGAGGTACGACCCTTGACAGCTCCGAAGAGGAGAGTGATGACGATCTCACCCGAGAGATGAAGAAGAAAATCAGGTGACCTCAACCTGATGGTGAATTCGTGCAAATCCAGTTGGGGAATGACCCAACCAAAGTTGTCATGATCGGATCCGACCTCTCTGAGGAAGTTAAAGCAAAGCTCGCTTTATGCCTGAAGGCTCATGCCGACCTCTTCGCCTGGTCGGCGAAGGACATGCCCGAGATTCCCCCGGAAGTCGCCTGTCACCAGCTAGCTGTTACCCCCCGGGGCTAAGTGGGTTGCCCAGCGCAAGAGAGCTCAAAGCAAGGAGAAAGCAGCTGCCACAGCTAAGGTCGTTGATGATTTAATTAAAGCCGATTTTGTAAAGGAAGTCAAGTATACAACTTGGCTTTCCAACCCTGTACTTGTCAAGAAAATTAATGGAAAATGGCGACTGTGTGTTGATTATACCGATCTTAATAAGGCCTGTCCAAAGGACGCCTTTCCTGTTCCTAGCATTGATCGTCTCGTCGATAATGTCTCAGGTTTTCGTTTACTATCTTTTATGGATGTCTATTCCGGATATAACCAAATTCTGATGTTCCCTCCTGACCAAGAAAAGACCGCCTTCATGACTGACCGGGGTAATTTCTATTACCGGGTTATGCCATTTGGCTTAAAAATGCGGGAGCTACCTATCAAAGAATGATGAATAGGGTTTTCCGAAAGCAGATCGAGCGTAACGTAGAAGTCTACCTCGACGACATGATCGCGAAAAAGCGAAGGTGAGAGCCTCCACATAGCCGACCTGGAAGAGATCTTCGCAGAAATCCGAAAAAACAATATGAGGCTGAACCTGGAAAAATGCACTTTCGGAGTCCGAGCTGGGAAATTCCATGGTTTCTACCTCACAGAAAGGGGCATTGAAGCCAACCCGGACAAATGTCGGGCTGTGACAAAGATGCGCACCCCGTCTACCAAGAAAGAGCTTCAAAAGCTTAACGGGATGATCGCTGCGCTATCTCATTTCATTTCCAATGCTGTGTTCAAATCGCTTTCGTTATTTAAGCTGATTAAGAAGGAAGCAATGTTTGAATGGACCCCAGAGCGGGACGAGGCCCTCTCCCAGCTTAAAAAGGCTTTGACCGAGCCACCAATCCTGACTCGGCCAAACCCGGGGGAAACCTTATACCTGTACTTAGCAATCTCGGAGGAAGCCATTGGCGTCGTTCTCATTCGGGAAACAGGGACTGGTCAGAGTCCAGTATACTTTATGAGCAAAGCCTTACAGGGATCAAAAGTTAGATACCATAAAATAGAAAAAATCGCCTTTGCTCTACTCATCTCGGCACGTCGCCTCCGACCTTACTTCGTCGCTCATCAGGTCTTGGTGCGGATGAATCACCCGATCTGACAAATCTTACACTGACCTGACTTAGCAAGACGAATGATTAAATGGGCAGTAGAACTCTCTGAGTTCGGCATCAAATACGAGACCAGACTAGCCATGAAAGCTCAGATACTTGCCGACTTTGTCGCTGAAATGACGCCAGCCGACCCTGAAGGCGAATTGTGGACGCTCCATGTAGATGGATCCTCAAATCCAAAGGGGAGCGGTGCAGGGCTAATGCTTGAAAGCCCGACAGGCGTTATAATCGAGGTATCCCTCACTTTTGGTTTCCCAACTTCAACAATCAGGCAGAATACGAGGCATGCATATCAGGACTCCGACTTTCCATAGACCTCCGAGTTACTCGGCTCTCTTTAAACACGGACTCGTTGTTGGTAGTCTCGCAAATCGGAGACGTCGGGCTTCCACCTTTGACTCGGGCTTCTGCTTCCTCCCTTTGCATTTTGGAGACGTCGGCCAGATGCCTAAAAAGTTTCGCTGCAGCTTCCACCGGATCAACCCGGTACTCCTCAAGGTTTTTCCTTAAAAAGTCGTCATCAATTGGGATACTAGAAGATCGACGTTTCTTTGAGCCATCTTTTTCATGACGGCCTTTCTTTGACACCTTGGGAGACCCGCCTTGGTCTGAAGGTCGCCAGTCTGATCTTCAGCACTCATAGCAGTAACAGTGTTAATTGGTACAACTTGTATAGGATCATCCCGCCTAGGGTTCCCTGAGGGATCGGAGGAGCATCAGAGCTGCCTTCCTGAAGAGCGGCCCTCCTTTATGCAGCTACCTTCAGAATGGCAAACTTATCAGGAGCCATTTGATATGCAAAGAAAAACAAAAAGCTGAGATTATGGATACCGATCTTGAAATAGGACAAAAGCAGAAAGCATATCTATTAGTATCCGACCCTACCGAGCGCCGCTAAAACTTGTTACCTCGAGCCCGCCTCGACCAACTTCGTTGTATCGATACCAAATTTCTTCGGATCTCTCCAAGGAATCAGATCAGCAAAGTTCGTCAGGATCGCCAAAGATTCTTGATCTTCGTCACTCAGCCTGCTTAAGCTAACCGTATAGGAATTTGGGGGGCGATTGAAGTGAGAAAGAGACCACCTGATGGGAAACTTAGTGGACTCTAGAGATTGTCCATCATCGTTATATTTGCCAACGTAATTCACGGCCACGTCATTCAAGGCTCAACAAAGAAGAATCTGTCTTTCCAATTTCCCTTCAGGGAGTCGTAATAGAGCATGGAAATTTTGGTGTTCCTTCTGGCCCTGAGGCTCACATGCTCCCACCACTCTTTAGACCCCTCCTCGTGCCGTCTATTTATTTCAAATAAAAAGAAGAACAAATTAACAGAGATCGGCCTCTCCAAATGAAACACATCAGCTCAAAACCCCGCATGAAGGCCCAGGCATTGGGGTGAATTTGGGTAGGAGCGAGGTTCAGTCTTCCCAAAACCTCCTGCTAAAAGGCGGTGAATGGAGGTCGGAGGTTCATAGTGACAACTGTCACCTCGTACATCACGAACTTGAGGGCCGGTGCCCAAACGACGACATGCTGACCTTCTCCCATGCCTTCCGCTCTCCATATATGTCCTCTCCTCCCAGAAATTATTTTAACGATGTGGCCCATATCATCTCCGGCCTTATATACAGATCGGATCGCCCTCAACGACTCTGACACCTAGGAATATTCCTGTTGGGTACTTAAAGGCAACAGCAGGGGGACATCGACCAATCCGATCCCGGTGCTGGGGTACTCATCGGAATCGCCTTCAGCAAGACCTTCCCCTTTGTTCTGACCTTCAGGCCTCCTTCGGCCTCGCTATCATCAGAACTCCAGCGAGAGTTGGTGCTCCATTGCTCTCCCCCATCACCATCAGCATCAGACTCATTCGACTCAATGACCACTACGTCTTCAGATCGGACTTCGCTCGCGCGACCTTGGGGGGCAACTGTTACGGATTGGGCCACTACAACATTTTGCACTAAGACTCAATACCAAAGGCAAACCCACCAATCAATGGTGAGGATCAAATACCTGTATCCAATGGTTCCCATTGATTCCCAAAACCTATAAATAAACATTCAATGCCAGCATTAAAGGTACACACTCTCCAATTCTCTCACTTGCAACTGACCCACTTGCTGACTTGAGCGTCAGAGTGTCATTGCAGGTACCACCCCACCTCGGGTCGGAGCTCAAACTCGGATTGACCAAGAATACCGCTACCAACTATCTCGGATCAGATCTTGTATATCCAAAGTCGGATATAAGGCAGGAGATAAGGTACAAAACATTTTTTTATATTCTATGGAATTCATTAAATCCCAAAATTTAAAAATTACTCATATTCTATGATATTGATATGCTGGACATGGACAACAAGCCATGTTTTGATTTTATGAATATTAATCAATCAAGTTGACCCTTTTTTTTGGTGTATTGCTTTAAACTTCTTTTTATCTCAAGTGGAAGGAGAACATGTTCATACCCGTGCTGAGCTGCTCATGATATAATTTAAACCAAATCATATTCTAGGGCAACTATAGTAGTGGTCATGGCAAAGCGTTCTCAGCATTTAAACCAAATTAAATTTTATAAAGTTTCTTGCAATCAAAACACAATTGATTACAAAACAATGCCTTCAAGAAACCACTATTCTAAGTGCTCAATATTCACTCAATATCATCATAGTTCTAATGAACGAATTTGAGAAGATAGCGTGACGTGTGAATATTATGATATATTGACATATATTGGTATAAAGTGATGCATTCCTTTCTTTTGAGCACTTTTTATGATGTGTAATTGACCTTTTTATGGGAAAAAAGGTTGGTGCTCTATGCCAAATTCAGTTATTAATGCTTATCTTTTAAGCCATACCACATGTTGCATAACATGAGTTCTATTTATTATGGCTTAAATGCTGCAAACTAATAAAGTACTTTATTTATTCTACTTATCTTTTGCTTAGAGGTACAGATAAGAAGACAAGACAACCTTGCTAAAGTGAGCAAGGAAAATGTTCATTTGAAAAACACCTCGTTTGGTTACGAATCGTGTGTCTTGTGAACATAGATTTCTTGGCGGATCACATCCACAAGTAGGGGTATTCAAAACCGAACCAAACTAATAGAAAATCACAAACCGAAATCAAACTGAAAATCTCAAAAAACCGTTTCTTATTGGTTTTGTTCGGTTCTTTTTTTCATTGCACCGCGCGGTTTGGTTCGGTTCACGGTTTTGATTTAAGAAACCAAACCAAACCAAACCGCAAGTAACACAGAGACTTATTGACTTACAACATTCCTTACTAACTTACTAGCCTAAATGCAACTAAAACCTAACTCTCACTCACTTACTAGCTCAAATCCAATTAATTCTTTGACTCACTTACAAACAATTCATATTGTTATGCTATATTTAAAAATTACAATAAAATATTTAATTCAAAATCTTTTAAACATTTTCTTAGCTATCTTAAAATAAATAAAAGAGCGTGATTTATATACTACATATATTTGAGTAGATTTTTTCTTAAAGATTTATGTTAGCCATTTTTTATGTTAGTTAATTTTAACTTCGTTTTAAATTATGTTTTGTCTTGGAAAAAACCGAACCAACTGAACCAATCCAAACCGCATTAGCTTGGTTTTGTTTTATTTTAGGAAGCCAACCGAACTAAATCAAACCGTATGTAGTTTTACCTTGCAGTTCGGTTCACTTTTTGTCTCAAAACTGAGCCAAACCACGATGCGAACACCCCACAAGTAATAAACTTGTACATAGTGCATAAGTGGGACCACAACCCACTATAGCAAGTTTCCTGTTTTTCATATAATAATATTTTCAACCTCTGATTATTTAGTATTTTCATTTCAGATATGTTAATGTTTACTAATTTTTCTTTCACCTAACAATTAACTATACTTTATTACCTGGCTATATTTTTTAGTTAAATATTTAATTATTTAATTAAAAAAACAGCACCACCACCAACTTACATCCACAGCCGCCCCTCCTCCATCTTTACCACCGCCACACCACCATCACAATCCATTACTCCACCACCATTGACCGTGGCTTCATGGACTTCGACCCTCTGCTCATCTCGCTCGCAACACCGCGCCCACCTCACCTTCTTCCTCACCCATTCACGCTACTACTAGTTTTTCTCTGCATCTCCAAAAATGATAAAGACCAAGAAATTCTTTCTCACCATTTTCTGAGAGTTTACCTCTGCCCTTCCTCCACAACAACCATAAATCTGTGAGTTTACCATTTTCTTGATTGTTGTTCAAATTCAAGGACTAATCATGCTCTTCATAAACTCTAAAAGAAGCCAAACTCTGGAAAATGGTTTAGATCTGGTTTACAAACTTGGGTTTAAGGTTTGCAAACTCACTTTCTTCAATTTGCGGATGAAAAGGCATTTTTCGGATATCCTTTTGAAATTTCTATTATTTTTCGTTTATTGTAAAATATTTTTCGGATAAAATATTGAAGGAATAGAAAAATGGCTCGTTCGTTGATGATGAGTTTGACACTGATTTTTTTTTTCAGTCTTTCTTTTGTTTCCCTTTTTATCTTTATTTCTTTTGGTCTCGTGACGAAGAAAATGATTAGAGTTTAGCGGCATTATATTTTCTGAAATAATAAAGCATTATTTTTTAGGCTAAATAGTACTTTTGGTCATTTATCTTTGCTCCAAATTTCACTTTGGTCCTTTATCTTTTTTTTGGTCCGTTTTGGTCCCTCATGTTTCATTTTCGTTTCATTTTGGTCCCTCACGTATTATTTAATTCAATTAAAACATTAAAAATATTAAAACAATTAAAACAATTAAAACAATTACAAAAATAAAACATAAACCCCCCCCCACCGTCCACCACCACCCACCACCACCCCCCACCGTCCACCACCACCCACCACCACCCCCCACCGTCAACCACCACCCACCACCAGATCTGTCTCTCTCTCTCACCGTGAACCCCTCCCCCTCCCCCACCGTGAACCCCTCCCCCTCCCCCCACCGCTGCGCACCCCCTCTCTCCCCTCTCTCACGGTTATGGAGTTCTCCCACGAGGTAGGGCCTGTAATTGTTCAAATTGACGCCATAATCGAACTCAGGGGGAAATTTCGAGTTGAAAGGTGGAGTTTGGGGTCCAATCGCAGAGAGAGGAGTGAGAACGTGTGAGAGGAAGAAGACGGGTCGTGGGAGAGGGGGTACGCAGCGGTGGGGGGGTGGGGGGAGGGGGGAACGGTGGGGGAGGGGGTGCGCAGCGCTGGGGGGTGGGGGGAGGGGCGAGGGGGGAACGGTGGGGGAGGGGGTGCGCAGCGCTGGGGGTGGGGGGAGGGGAACGGTGGGGGAGGGGGTGCGCAGCGCTGGGGGTGGGGGGAGGGGGAACGGTGGGAGAGGGGGTGCGCAGCGGTGGGGGGAGGGGGGACAGTGGGGGGAGGGGTGGACGGTGGGGGGAGGTGGTGGGTGGTGGTTGACGGTGGTGGGTGGTGGTGGACGGTGGGGGGGATGGGTTTATGTTTTATTTTTGTAATTGTTTTAATTATTTTAATTGTTTTAATGTTTTTAATGTTTTAATTGAATTAAATAATACGTGAGGGACCAAAATGAAACGAAAATGAAACATAAAGGACCAAAACGGACCAAAAAAAAGATAAAGGACCAAAGTGAAATTTGGAACAAAGATAAAGGACCAAAAGTGCTATTTAGCCTATTTTTTATTAATTAAAAACATTATTTAACAATTTTTAATTTTAATATTTTAATTATTTTAATTATTAATATATTACGTGGCAGGCTGATTGGATCATTAAATGACGTGACAATTACATGTGGTGCCAACGATATGTGCTAAGGGCCACGTCATCTTTTTTTTTGAACAAAAAGTATATCAACAAAAAAAAAATTAAAACCCCTATTTGAATTAAATCTCTGAATTTTTTAAAATAGGGGATTAAATGTCTGAGTTTTAAAATATAGGAACCAAATATCTGAATTTGTAAAAATAGGGGGATCAAAAATATAATTTAGCCAAAATAAAAAAGAAACTCCAAAAAAAGTTGAGCATTTCTACAAATCTAATAAAAAATGCCAAAAACAGGATAAATAGGTGGCCCTTTTTAATCTTGACCATCAAAAATTTTAGACACCAAATCAATGGCTATGAATCCACTTGTGCAATATGCACAAGTTTGTTATTTGTGCATATGATCCGCCACCAGATTTTTTAGGACAAAGGTTATTGTTTCCCGGAAATATTGAAAGGGACAGTTTTTCCCAAAAATGGTGTTTAAATTATAGAATTGTTATCTTATAAGATAAAACCATGTACCATATGGAATGTAAAGGTGTTAGAAGTATATATACACACAAAAAACGTGAGATAAATAAAGTAAATCATAGTTATTTATTGAGTTATACACGGGTGGGTGTCTTATAACCAAACTGCTAGTCCAAATGATAAAAAGTTAAGGGCATGTGGTTTCAAAAAATGTTTTTGTTTTCATTTTAAACTTTATATAACTTTTAGTTACAAAATTATCATGTTTATTTAACTCTATTTCTTGTATTTTTCACTCTTTTTGCAACTAAAAATAATTTTATTTCTCCTCCCCATTTTACCGATTGTTATATCTGATATAAGAATGATTACGACCACTCTATTGGCTTTAAATCTGATATAAGAATTATCATGTTTATTTAACTTCTGGATTTTAATTGATAAATCTGTAGTTAAATAATCAATCACGAATTTATCAATTTAATAGATAAATCCGTAATTCAATTTTTTAACTATGAATTTATCAATTCAATAAATAAATCCGTTAAAAATTTAAAAAATGTTACTGGAATTACTCGTTAACTAGTGCTTGTACTCGTGCGATGCACGAGACAAAAGCTTAATTTAATACATAAATATTGTAACATTGTATGAGTGAAGATAAAATTAACTATATATTGTTGAAGTATATGAGAATGCAAATCATAATTAAAAATATCATTTTTAATTAACAAATACATTGAAATTAAACATTTATAGACAATAAGAAGAAAAAGTCTAAAGAATTTTAATAACATAATTCATATTCATCAGATTTAAATATAAAAATTTAACTCATAATCTGAAAGAAAAGAAGACAACGCAATTAGAAAGTGAAAAACGTGGATATCATGCAGAGTTGAATGAGAACCACCAATAAAATGGAAGCAGCTAAACAAAGTTGAAGGAATACGGTCTTTAAATTCTTTTTTTTCGAAGCATCTTTAAATACTTTTTTTAAAGTCCAGAAAAATCTGGTCCTAAAGAATATAAAGAGAAGACGTATAAAAAGAAGTTGATTTTTTAAACAGTTATCGATGAACGAACTTTAAGAATTTGAACAGTAATTTTTCCCGAACGCAAAAGTACTCACAAACACGTTGCTTAGCATCGTACTTTACGTATTTTGTCACGAAATTATTTTTTTAAACAAACTTTGCGTATTTGAACTATTAAAAATTTTGTCGTACGCTAAGATAACCCAAAACACACCAAGAAATTAATTTTTGGTATGACCAAACCAATTGTTGAGGAACGAACTCCATGTATTTATACATCTAAATTTTTTCCTGAATTCTAATTAAAGCACCCAAAACACACTACTTAGCATCACACTTTACATATTTTACTATAAAATTATTTTTTTTTAATAAAATTGATTATCGAGTAACAAACTTTGCGTACTTAAACAATTAAAAAAAATTCCCGATCATAAAATACCCCAAATCACACTGTCTCACGTCACACTTTACACAATTTGTCACGAAATTAATTTTCTTTTTCACCAACTCGATTATGTAGGAACAAACTTCGTGTATTTGAACAATTAAATTTTTTCCATATCCTAAAGTTCTCTAAAATACACTGTCTAGCGTCACACTTTACGTAAATTGTCACGAAATTAATTTTCATTTTTACTAAATTTTGCGTATTTAAATAATTTAAATTTTTTCTAGACTTGAAAGTACTTAAAAAATATAAAAATATAAAGAAAACAAAAAAAAGGAAAGAGGAAAAAAGATAAAAGAAACAAAAAGAAAAGGAATGGAAAAAAAGATAGGGGAACCAAAAGTCTGATTGTTTTTGGGATAGGATGGTAAAACCTCGAATTGTATTTAGGATAGGATGGTAAAACCAAAAGTCAAAAAAATTCATCCTAACACTGTAAATATGGAAAAAATAGAGATAAATGAAATTGATTAGAGAGTATCTTGCCCAACGGTGGGTGGGGTAGAAAAATCAACGGCCTTCAAAGCGATCGTGCGGCATTTGTCGTATAAAGTAGGGCCCACTCGGTGACGTTTCTTAAACGCCCCTCCTCCCTCGTATAATTGTGCTTTTCCAAAAAAAAATCGTGCTTTTCGGGACGCGGTTGAAGCTTTCAATCAATAAGAGCCGTTGATAAAATATCCCGAAACGAAAACCATGCGATTAGCTAGCAGCTGCCCGTTGAGAGGAGCAAAGACGTAGTCGCTGATAAGCTTGCCAGTTGCCACATGACAACGGTCCAGAGTCCCGATCCTGCTGACTTTATCTTAAGTTAATTAATTAATGGACACCACCATATATAATATATAAAAAAAATAGTTAAGGTTATGTCAAAAATTAGTTAATGGACACCACCATATACATACAAATATTGTGGTTTTAGTTTTTTTGTTCTAATAAAACTGAAGGTTATTTTTTATCAACGTTTGCTTTGAATTTTTTTTTTACTTTTTTAGTAAAGGTTTTTTTTATCAATGTGAAAGAAAACATCAACAGAAAGCCAAAAAAACAAACTAATCTCTAATCCGAGCGACCTCCGCGGCATCAGCTACAAGGTTCACAGCAACGACAGGAGGACAACGATCCCAGAGGAAAAAGTCACAAGAAGAGGTGGCTCCATTCTTAGCGAGCCAATCGGCACAACTATTGCCTTCCCTAAGAGTGTGATTGAAGGAAAGAGACCAATTACGATTCCTAAAGTCCCTAATGTGGTCGATAAGGGGAGCATGAGGATGAGTGCAGTGAATGCCATTGTTGATAAGGGTAAGATCTGCTAAACAATCAGACTCACAAATGACAACTCGATACCGGTTCCAAGTCAGGAATAAACCCTTAGCAATAGCCAGCAACTCAGCAAAAATATTAGTTGAAGTCCCACAACTGCCGGAGAAACCCAAAAGCCCACCTCCATGCTCATTACAGATAGTACCACCAAACCCAAATCTAGTCGGATTGCCAAAACTGTTGTCATCAACATTAAGCTTCACAAAGCCACGGGGAGGAGGAGACCAATTAACTATGCGAGGTTTGGTTGAAGAAATATGGTTCTTGAAAATACCTTTAATGACCTGGATTTCGCATCATTAAAAACCTCATCATTTATGGATTTCCAGATGTTCCAACAAGTAATAATGAAAAGAGAGCTTGAGTCCTTTGCAAATAAGGAAAACCAGTGAAGGAAGTCACTATTTATGAAGTCAGTTCTGGTTGCGAAGAGAAGTTGGTTCCAAATAGGCAATCTCTAATGGCATGTAAGGCAGTTTCAGAGGCAACACCACACCTGTGGCAGGAAGTGTCGTCAGTAATATGACGCCTGCAAAAATGATTAGCGGGAAGGCGACAATTGTAAAGGTTAAATATGTATGTATAAAATTATACGGATGTTTTTCGTTTTTACCTTAAGTGTTTTTTCGCACCACTCTAATCGGTTGTCTTTTCGTATTTATCCTTATTTGCTTGAGGGTGGATGCTTAACATCCATTTTGGCCCATCTCCTAACGAGTCTTTGTGTCTTAACCCCCTTTTACTTTCTTAAGGGTGGATGCTTAACAATCACTCAACCAGTCTCATACCTATGTAGATGCTGTAGAAGCTGGAAATGTCAAAACAACGAGAATCAATCTTTCAATTAATTAATAATTTTTTATTTTTTTTGTTTCTGCTTATTTTTTTTACACAACTCAAAGAGTGTTCCTTGTAACTGTTGCCCACCTCGACCACTTAGTTGAAAGGTCTTACATTGACTATATGACTTACTTTCCCTTTTTGTCGAATGACACCTCGATCAATCTTATTTTAAGTGACACCTGTCAAAAATTTCTCATTATATTCATATCGACATAAAATCTCATTATATTTTTGTCTCTATTGTTTACAAATGTACCAAAATCTATTTATATAAACTTTGTTACGTTTTTACATTATCTAACCGTTCTATTCTGAAAATTGACATTTCTCTCTTATTTATTTATAAAAAAGACTAAATTCAAAGGTAGCATATTATGAGTGATTACAATCATATTAAGCGGTTTTATTTTTTTTGTAAAAAAAAGCGTAGTTTTATTTTTTCTTATTCCACTAAACTTTCATCTAACACTCAACCTAAAATTCTTTGATTTTTTTCCACAACACATTGTTTGAGTCATCACAAAATTCATTTATAAAAGAAAAAAAAGGTGGGGAAAGAGGAAAGCAGCCACCAACAATATTAAATTAAAAACACGTTTAAGCATCGGAAAGAATGTGAGGAGGCCAACACATTGTCCCTCTATCTCTTCAGCAGCTACCACACATCTTCCGCCCTAAAACTCTATCGACAACAAACAAAGGAAAGGAAACACTCAAACCCTAATCCTCTTTTCCGATCCCATCTATTACTTCCAGGTTCCTTCTTTCTCTATATATCCCTTTCCATTTCTCAACCTACGTTCTTCGCCTTTCTATTTTCCGGTAAATTTCTAGGAATAGAATTTCCCCCTTTTTTAATTTTTATTCTTCTTGTATCTTTTAGTGAAATTCTTTGCATTTTTTCGGTTTAATTGTTTCCTAACTCCTCGATCTAACGTTTCTGACGAGGTTGAATTGAAACGAGTTTTGTAATTTTTTTTAAAGTTTTACTGGGAATACTAATTTTTTTTCTATCAATCTATGAAGCGTGTTTGTATGGTATTTCTTGTTGGAAATTGGTATTGTAAGAAAAGTTTATTTATTTGGCTATTCATTCAAGTTTCCCCTATGGATTTTCAACATGCTGAAGGAAGGAGAAGGAGATGAAGTGACAATTTTAGGTTTTGGAATTTCTGTTTTTTTAAACTTGGGCGATTTTGACTTTTCCTTAATTTTCCATCAATAGGCCTGTTGTTTAGGATTTGTTGGTCAAATACATACCAAGTTTAGAAAGAGTTTTGATTGCTTATCTCGGTAATGAAGTGCTTAGATATGGAACTATGTTGTCCCAGTGGTGTAGCTCAGTTGGTTGGAGTTAGGGTGGTTGGAGTTAGGGACGTCTTTCGGTTGCTCCCGTGTTCAAACCCGGTATGAGGCACTCCCATTTCCCCTTTATGTGGTCATTGTGCCAGCCTCTTGAAACAGAAAAAGAAGTACTTAGATGTGGAAGGGGATGAAATGGTGTTCGGAGTGGCTAATAAGACTATTTATTTCATTTTTGCTTTCTGATCGTCTGTTTCAATGCTACTCTGGAAAATACTACGCAGGCATAGTTATTCTGATACTCATTGTACTAGTAATTCAATATATGCATAAGTTTTCCTTCCATTGATTTTTATTTGATATGAACTTCGTATGTGACTGAAAAATGAATTTGTATGGTCCTTATTCATTAATGTTTTATTTACTTTCTAATCTTTATTTTTGCAGTAAACATCTAAATGAGTCGTCCACAAGATCCGCCTCGATCATTCTTCCCTTTTGGAAATCCTTTCCGGATGATCGCACCTAAAAGCACTAAATTGCCTCCGCAATTGCTGGCGGTAATATGTGCTTTTGAGGCAAATTTGGAAGAAAGGCTGAAAAAGCTTATTCCCAAAAGCAAGAATGAAATCCTCAACCTATCGTGGATGACTTCAGCCATGCAGGCACTTCGTGAGAGTCATAATGACATTAAGATCCTCATAACAGAGCTTGAGCTTCCCGTGGATGATTGGGATGAGAAATGGATAGATGTGTACTTTGACATTAGTGTGAAGTTGCTGGATATATGCATTGCGTTTAGCTCCGAGTTATCACGTCTGAACCAGGGTCATCTTTTACTTAAGTGCACATTGCACCATTTAGACTCCTCCTCTTCAGAGCGGCTTGTTCGTGCTTGTTCTTCTCTTGAGGGTTGGAGGAAGCATATTGGTTCTCAAAACCCTAGGATTGAGAACTGTGGCAGCATTTTGGATAATCTTATGGGATCACTCGATCTTCCAAAGGTTAAAAAGTCAGCCAAAGGTAAGGTTTTGATGCAAGCTATTTATGGAGTTAAGGTGTTGACAGTATTTGTATGCAGTGTGTTTTCTACAGCTTTTTCAGGCTCCTCAAAGAATTTGATAGATTTGGATGTGGCTGACGTGTATTATTGGGCTCCAGCTTATAAAAGTTTGCAGAATGTTGTAAATGAGGAAATTAGAGTTAGATTTGCAAATGGAAAATTTATTGTATTGAATGAGTTGGATACAGTTGATTTGTGTATGAAGGAATTATATCCTACTATTCAAGGTGTTGTAGATACCATTCAGACAGAATCACATATGAAGATTGTTGAAAAATTAGGCAGAGAAACCGAGAATTTCTCCCAAGGACTAGATCTTCTTGCAAAGGAAGTGGATGGCTTTTTCCAAGTGGTCTTGTCTGGTCGTGATGCCTTGCTATCTAATCTGAGGGCAAATGCAACTGTCAATGATCGCATCTTGGGGGGTAACAGAGATGCACAAGTCGTCAATTGAATATGTTGCAGCCTAAATATGGTATATACCGATGGATCTAGGTATTGGGTTTTATGTTTTATGATTGATGATGTTATTCAATCTTGTTTGGCTTTTGGTATTCAAATTAGCTTGAGTAATAGGTTATATGAATGTATTGTTGAGCTGAAATGTATATTTATGATGTCCTGTGTAATATCGTACTATAAAATATATTTTAAAAAGTTGTTTGTGCTCAGAGGTTTGTTAATTTGTGAACTTGAAATCTTGGTGTCTCTTTTAATCTGGGGAATATATACAATGTCTCCTAGCAATTTTGATTGAGTATCATATGATGCGGCACTTGTTTCATTATTTCATGTTACCTAGTATGTTGCATGATACGTGTTTGTCGACTGATATTCAGATAACTCAGCAGAACAGTTGCAGCTACTCTGTATACCATGTGCCTTACCTGATCTCCTGAAACCTCAGCTCACACAGCCACTCAACACGTTTCCAGTGTCAACAGCCTTGCATTCCATGCTGTTAAGATCTGTGAAAACTGAGTTGGCTGAGATCTGATAAAGGTGAGTTTTTGATGGTGTACATAACTACATACTCAAATGCTATGGCAACCCCGAGGTGAGGTGAGAGAGCTTTGCAAGTTTTGTTGCAAAGATCAGAGACCAAGCTTTGTGAGGTAGATGATCTTTGCCCCTCAGAATTTGAGGTGGTAAAGAAACCAAAGAAGTGACTTGTGTGTGAAGGGTGTATAGGTCACCAATTGGCGGGAGGAGACCTGAGGTGATAACCTCTCTGTTTTGTCTCCCCCTCAGCATTGAGCCCCTCAAAATCCGAGGTCTCAACTCTGGCCGTTTACTTGGTATTGTTTTTGACACTTTCAGATTTTATGGAATTTACTTATACCTGAGTAGGATTAAGCATGCTTTTATGCCATGTAACGAATGTCATTTTTTGAATTTATTCTCTATCTGAATTTTTATTCATTTTTAGATTCCCGCAGTGCATTTAACAAAAGAGAAATGAATCCACACAGATAAGTGATTCCAACACAGATGTTTCGGCTGTTTTTCGTATTGCATAGCAATATCTTAATTTAGTCTCTTAAAAGCGGAAACTTGGTTAAATCAGTCAGTGCCTGCTAAAATTATCACATCGGAAAAGTTGGAGCAACCCTTTCTTGAAAAGTTCTTTCCACCCTCCAAAACTTTCCAACTCATTCAGGTCACACATCCTTTAATCGGAAAGATGGAGAATCATTGTTAGAGGCATGGGATATCATTGTCATATAGACAGTTCACATTACGTGCTAATTTCATGGCATTACCATATCTAGTATAGTATAAATGTGTGCTAATTTCATGGCATTTACTATATCTAGTATAGTATAAATATGGCCCCTAGTGTTAGTGGGGGGCATTTGTCCCCATTTCCAATTAAGGTGTCCTTAGACTATACAACAGGAGCTTTTATGAACAAGTCACTCACATAAGCATCAAGCATAATATAGAACTTGGGCAAAATAGTACAGAAAATTATACACGAAACTGACTGTTATAAGGGGTTAAAAATGGACACCAAAAGTGATGGTTACTAAAGAGTATTCTCTTCGGAGTATGGTGTAGATATTGCGACAAATTACCACTAGTGGGGCCAACCCAAACAAATCTCCAATGCTTTCTTTGGTGTATGAAAGAAAGAGAAAAGAAAGGAGGGGAAAAGAAGAGAAAAATAGTAGAAAATGAGATGATTGTTTAGTTGTTTGGTTTGAGAGAAAAAGAATGGAAAGATGAGAGAATAGAAAGAGGTATATTTGATAAATGACATCAATACCTTTGTATGAAAATAGAATGTGTGATTTATTTATATTGATATGTAAAAATATATTTATTTATAAATGTATAAATAGAAATATATGAATATAAATAATATATAGATTTATATAGAAATATAAATAAATATGTTTATCTTTACTTAATCTTATATATATATATATAGATTATAAAAGGGGTAAAGTTGTAATTTTGAGGAGTTGTCTACTTTCCATAGCCTTTTCGGTCCAAATTGGGAGGGAATGAAGTTTGGTGGGTCCAATGACATTTTTTTCCTTTATGTACTTTTCTTTTGAATAAAAGTAAGGAAAAATTATTAGAAATTGTGTTTTCCATGCCTTCATTTCTTTCATTGCATCCAAATACTATATGAGGGTGTGTTTTGTAGAAGAAAAAGAGGGAAGAGAGAGGAAGGGAGGAGACAAAGAGGGAAGAGAAAATAACTTTCTATTGTTTGGTATAGAGAGAACCTATGATATTAGTTTTGTACTTTTTGGTTTCTCTCCGAGAGTGGGAAGAAAGAAAGAGGAAATGAGTTTTAAGTTGTCACAATTTCAATTTTACCCTTAATTTGGTCACCTAACTTTTATCTATTAAATAACTAAAATAAATATTCAACTAATTAAATTAGTCCTTTCAAAAATAATATCTTATCTCTATTTCTCTCCAACCAAATCAAAAGACACATCTTCTCTCCCCTATTTCTCTTTTTTTTTTCTCTCTTAAACCAAACAAAATCATCTACTCTATTTCTCACCTCTTTCTCTCTTTCTTTACTCTCTCTCACCTATTTCTCTCTTTCCAACTTCTCCTCTAAACTAAATACACTCTAAAGGTAAGTTTGAAGTAGACATTGTTAATTTGATTATAGCTAAATTTGATACCTTGAATCAATATTTTGAAAAGGAAAAGGCTAACGTTAATGTAGTGGGTGCCACAAACTTTTTTGTGAATTTTGTTTAATGCAGGAACATGTAAATGTGAAGTGTCAATTTGGAGCTCCTCACTAGATGCACCAATGAACTTATAGACAAATGCATGCAAACACTACTACAGATTTTTTAATGGGCAGCGCTTTTTTTTATCAATGGGCAGCGCTTTTGAGCGCTGCTAATATTTGCGCTGCTGATTCCACTCTAATAATGGGCAGCGCTTTTAAAAGCGCTGCCCATTTATAGCAATGGGCAGCGCTTTTAGGAAAAAGCGCTGCTCATTGCCTTAGCGCATTTTCAAATGGGCAGCGCTTTGTAGGAGAAAGCGCTGCTCATTGGCTTAGCGCATTTTCGAATGGGCAGCGCTTTTTAGGAGTAAGCGCTGCTCATTGCCTTAGCGCTTTTACGAATTGGCAGCGCTTTCTCCTAAAAGCGCTGCCTATTCGTAATAGCGCTAAGGCAATGAGCAGCGCTTTCTCCTAAAAGCGCTGCCCATTGTGTAATTTTTTTTTTTTATTTTTTTTCTGTTTTTGTTATTTTCCTTTTGACAATTGCAATTTTCCTGGACATATATACTCATAACCAGCTATAATCAAACATTCAGCAATTCATTCCCAATTCATTCCAATTCAAATCAAACATTATGAGCAAAATCAAAACCAGCTAATCAACCATTCCAATCATAACTAACTTAGCTATATGTATCCAAAAAGGCAAAATCAAACATTATGTATCCAAAAAGGGAAATCAAACATTCAGCAATTCATTCCCAATTCATTCCAATTCATTCCATTTCTACACTTGAACCAAAACAAACTAACTAACAAGTTATTATCCAATTCATATGTACCCAAAACTAGCTAAACTTACAATATGAACCAAAACTAGCTAACAAGTGGTTAAGTTTCCCAATTCATTCCATTTCTACATTTGAACCAAAACAAACTAGCTAACAAGTTATTATCCAATTCATATGTACCCAAAACTAGCTAAACTTACAATATAAACCAAAACTAGCTAACACGTGCTTAAGTTTCCCAATTCATTCCATTTCTACACTTGAACCAAAACAAACTAGCTAACAAGTTATTATCCAATTCATATGTACCTAAAACTAGCTAAACTTCAATATGAACCAAAACTAGCTTAGTTGTATGTATCCAAATGAAACGCTAACAACTTACAGTATTACATATTCTATCCAAAATAAAAAAAACGGGAGACATAACGGCACCACTCTCCTCTAAGCTCAACTAGCTGTTCCTCAGAGTATGTCTTCACCCGACAATCAGGAAAATACTGAAATTATATAAATAAATAAAATTAGAATTGAAATGGTTAAATGGAATTAACTATTATTATATCAAAATCAAAAAGAATTCTAGATACCTGTCGGGGAATAATCGTTTGGTTGTGGGTAATAATTTCCTTCAAAAATTTCATTACATAATACCCACAATCATTGCTATTGGGTTGTTTTGGACACTACAAAACAAAACATTAGTTAGATGTTAAATTTAATTTAATACATTTTTTCACAAAATAATGTAGTTAAATAGATAAGAACATTGATTAAAAACTTACAACTATCGGTATCCATTTGGTCTTTGATTGTTCCACTCCCCAATATGTTTTCAAACAACTGAACACAATGACATATAACTATATTATTCGAAATACATATATACGTATATAAGTAAAACAAAGAAATATGTAGAGGGATCGAAATACACACACCTATTATATAACTCGATCAACTCGGGGTAGTTGTTGAAATGACCATGCAATGGATCAATGAAGTACACCGTATCTCTCCCCGGATTTATTGCTAACAGAATCCAATGTTCCCTACAAAATAAGATTTTGAATAAGTAATTGACTAGTATTTAAAAAATGCATGTTATATAAGAATGGATTAAATCTCTCACCGAAAGAGACACGGTGCCAAAAACATGTAATCATCGCTTTTACTTTGAACTTCCCAGAAGCGTCGAGTGATATAATTTTTAACCTCTGTCTTGTTTTGTTCCACAAGCCGAGGGCTGAGACTGAGACACAATTAGAGAAGGGGAGGGCTGAGTCACTTTTGGAGGGGTGGGCTGGGTCACTTTTTGAGGAGGGGCGGGCTGAGAATTTTGTGTAGAAGGGCCGGACCGAGACACTTTCTTGCCAATAGATTTTGCCTTGCCAACACTTATGCTTTTAGATTTTGCATTTTTGCGTACCTATATATTAAAAAAAATAATTACTCAGTTAGCACACAATATATGACAAAAAATAATAATTAGTTACAAGTAAATTGTCACTTACCACAAGATGTGTTGGCCATGCCACAAAGGTACCAACTGCATTATCCACATTCAGTAAATCTATACTGACATTTGGAACAGGCAATTGTGCATTCCCCACAATCGCACAGTCAACTCTGACTCTAAGGTGATCTGGAGGTAGGGGTAAATTGTGCATCAAGGGACCCAATTGGTTGCATATGAAGCCTATTGCAACCATTTGATGTGGGTTTGAGATATACAATTCACACTCACACTCATTGTTGTCCTAAATCAATTATAAACAAAAAATAATAAAGACATTATTTGATGTAATAAGAAAGAGAGTTTAAAAATTAATTCATTATTTATTGTAAAAAAAAAAATTAATACCTTAGTTGACGGAATTGTGCAACTATCTCGTGCGCTATTTGTGGCAGGGGATGATGGTACCGCAGGCGCTGAAACCTTCGCATATTGCAGTTTGAAATCACTAAGTTCAGCCCTTAGACCTTCATACAATACTCGCAACTCTCTACTTTGTTGACAATCATGCTCACCATGAGTTTGCTTTTTTGGTCCAAGGTAGTGGGTTGGATTAACGCCAAATCCACAACCCCTTGTACGGCCCGAGTATTCTCCCCTTTCCAAGGCACGAGAAAGAATTTCCTTTTCAGAGCAATCTGTGATCTCTCCCTGTGACACAGACTGTGATATGGTTTCCTAATTCACAAAAAAAAGTATAATAAAATTATTATACATTACAAAGATCATAAAAATTTTAAAAGTTTTTGAAATACTTACAATTTTATGGGTCACCTCCTTAGTTTTGGGATCCACAATCTCCCCATCCTTGTTTTGTCGGGCCTCTACCCACAAAACATGCCGCTCAATACTTTCTTTATGACGATCTTTCCCACTCTCCTCCAACTATATTTAAATTTACCAAATGTTAAGACATTATAAATCAAAAGATTCATTAAACAAAAAGAAATCAAGTTTATTGTGTCTTACCAATCTTTCTTCAATAATTTGATATCCACTAGCACCGCCTCTATACGGGTACTCACAACATGAAGCTCTCCCTCGATTCTGTTGGCTTGTTTTCTATTTAGAGAGATAAGTATACATTAATGCATAATATATAATTGTCAAATATATTTTAAGTTATAACTTAATAGATTATAGTACTAACCAAGAATTCTGGATCTTCAGTGCGTTTTCTAACAAATATACCCCAATCCTCCTTTGTAATAAATCCACTATATAGTGGTGGAGGCTCCCATCTGATGTTTCCACTATGATCTTTGAGATATTTATTTGTTAGACTAGTCCTGAAATTCCGATGTAACTTTCCCGCTTCCTTCATTAACCAGATTTTTCGAGTCTCGTCCACGTCAAAAAATTTCTGCTTACACATATTCAATGAAAATGATATAAATATATATGGTTACAAAATTATTAAATAAGATAACTAAAGAGATATAAAATTATATACCTGTATTGTTAACCAGAACTCCTCTTTTTGTTTCCACAAAATGGCATTTTTTTTGTCATTCCAATTAGTGATTGTAATTGGTATCATTTGTTTTACCTTACTACCAACGAAGGTAATCAACTGTGTGCCATTTCTTCCAATTGGCTGACCCTTAACATTCCACTCGACCTGCATTATGTCATTAGTTAATTAATTATCAAACAATTAAAACTAAGTATTGAATTAAGTTAATTAGTAACTTACTGATAAGGGTCCTTTTCCTTTATTTATCCGACCGATGATATCTTTTTTGATAGTCATTCCACGGGGACCATGCTTCCTGATATAGTCTCCAACATCACTCTCATGACCGCTGTCATCATGCCCACTACCATGATCATTATAATCTTCCATCTGACCTGCAATAAAATAAATAACCAGTCAAGAAAAATAAATAACCAGTCAAGAAGATGAAAACTATGTAAATAACTAGTCAAGAAGATGAATAATCATTGTTATTGTTATATTTATTGAAAAGACCAACAAAAAATTAAATAACCAATCAAGAAGATGAAAACTATGTAAAAATGCATTTGATGTAAGAAAACTATGTAAAAAAATAAATAATCATTGTTATTGTTACCTTTTCCTTTTCTTGGAGATAATTTTATTTGCAATTCGCTTCTTGGTACTTTGTTTTTGACGAATCGTAATTCCATCACTATGATCCTTTCTAACATACACAACATCCTCTCTTTCCCCTACTATTGGTAGTGATGTCCCGAAGAAAGGGTCGTCCTCAATACCATCATCATCGGTTGATTGATCATTAATGTCAGTCACCAATTTTTTATTTGTCAATAAAACAATGGACCAATTGATATCAACGGGATCAGTGACATAAAACACTTGTTGAGCTTGGGATGCCAAAATAAAAGGCTCATCTTTATATCCTAACTTGTTGAAATTCACTCGCATGAACCCCGACTCATCAATCTGTAAACCATTATTATTGTCAACCCACTTACATTGGAACACAGGCTCCTGAAACATGTTGTAATCCAACTCCCATATGTGTTCAATGACCCCGAAGTATGACATATTCGCGTATATGGGATTTCTGTCATTGGCACTTGATGTATGCATAGCTTGAGCTACAAGAGTCACCCCACTATTTTGCATTTTACTCTGATCATCATGGTTTTTTGTATAGAACGTGTACCCGTTCATTAGATAGCTGGTGTAAGAGAAAACAGATATATTTGGACCTTTTGCTAACCATCTCAATCTTTCTGAAATCGAGGTAGGATTCATAGCAAACTCGAAATCAATGTGCTCTTTTAGCCACACTATGAAACTCCGATTGTGTTCTTTTGTTAACCAAACTTGACCCTTATATGGGTGATCACTCTTAAGTATGTCCATGTGCTTGGCAACATATGAATCAACCTCACTATCATTGTGCAAAACATATAAGTGTGCTTGATCTAGTTCTTTCCTTGATACCATAACTATTTTAGTTCCCGACATCCCTTTACTAATGCTTCCTAAGTGACGAGACCTTGGCAGTCCCACGGAATATTCAAGACTAGATAGATAGCCGGTGCAGAACTCAATAGCTTCTTCAACTATGTAGCGCTCAACAATACACCCCTCGGGTCGTGATCGGTTTTTAACATATCCTTTTAATATCTTCATGTAACGCTCAAACGGATACATCCATCTCATGTAACATGGGCCACACAATTGTGTCTCTCTAATCAGATGAACTATTAGATGAATCATTATGTCAAAAAACGAAGGTGGGAAATACATCTCAAGCTCACACAAAGTGACGGTAATTTCTCTTTGCAATGATGGCAGCTTTCCAGGGTCAATCACCCTACTACAAATCGCCTTAAAAAAGAAACAAAGTTTGGTTAGGGTCTGGCGCACTTTCTTAGGAAAAATGGATCGTATACCAATGGGTAGCAAATTCTCCATTAGAACATGACAATCATGGGACTTTAAAGACTTTAACTTGAGGTCTTTCATCGATACAAGGTTCGTAACATTTGAAGAGTACCCCTCTGGAACTTTAACTCCATGAAGAAACTTACAAAACACGGTCTTCTCCTTTTTAGATAGAGTATGAGCTGCCGGAGGTAGATATGTACGTGTACCCTTCTTTATCGGACCCAATTCTGGTCTCAACCCCAAACTAAGCAAGTCCAACCTCGAGTTGATGGTATCTTTAGTCTTTCCTGGTATATTGAGTAAAGTACCAATGACACTTTCAAAAACATTTTTTTCAACATGCATCACATCAATGAAGTGCCTTACATATAATGACTTCCAGTATGGCAACTCAAAGAAAATCGACTTTTTCTTCCACCCCCGTTTGGCAAGCTCTCCGGCAAAAGGCTTCCCAAATTTAATGTTCAAATCTTTCACTTTTTCAAATAGTTGTTCGCCCGTCAAAGGCATGGAAGCTTTACGGGTTTCGGTATTCCCATTGAATGCCTTTTTCAACAGTCGATACTGATGAGTAGATGGCAAAAATCTACGATGACCAGGGTAGATATTCTTCTTACCATGTTTCAACCACATCCAATCAGTGTTATCTTCACATATAGGGCATGCACACTGACCTTTGTTACTATACCCAGATAGATTTCCATAAGCTGGAAAGTCATTAATTGTGCCAAAAATCATAGCCCTCAGGGTGAAACTTTCTTCTCTGAACCCATCATAGACCTCTACTCCAGTCTCCCACATTAACTTCAAGTCTTCAATTAAAGGAGCCAAGTATACATCAATATCATTTCCTGGTTGGTTGGGCCCAGAAATTAACAATGACAACATCATATATTTGCGTTTCATGCAAAGCCATGGAGGTAAGTTATAGATCGCCAAAATCACGGGCCAAGTACTATGGGAGCTACTCTGAATACCGTGCGGGTTAAATCCATCAGCAGACAATGCAAGTCGTAGGTTTCTTGAATCCAACCCGAAATCAGGAAAATCAATATCAATTTTTTTCCACTGCGGAGAATCCGCCGGGTGTCGTAGCATGCCATCTTTAATCCTTTCATCCTCATGCCATGTCAAGTGTTTTGCATCTTCTGAACTACGGTACATGCGCCTAAATCGAGGAATTATGGGAAAATACCACAACACCTTTTCTGGAGCAGATTCTTTCTTTTTATACCGCGATGCGTTACATTTAGGACACAACTTTAACAATGCATGTTCATTCCGAAATAAAATGCAATCATTGGGACAAGCATGTATCTTCTCATAGTTCAAGCCAATGGACCCTAACATTTGTTTTGCATCATACGTCCGAGAAGGGAGCACATTATCCTTCGGCAACATTTCTTTCAATAGTGCGAGTAATTCTGTAAAGCTCTTATCCGTCCATCCGTGGCAAGTTTTCAAGTTATACAACTTTATCACAGCCAATAATTTTGTGAATTCAGTACAACCCGAATACAACGGTGTCTCCGCATCCGTTATCAACTTCTCAAACATTTGAGGACAGTCATTAAGATCGTCTTCAACAGCCTTTGCCATCTCTTCAAATTCGTCCCCATCCAATGTAGGTCTTTCAGTGTCAACCGGCGCACATCTCTCGGTATTATTACCCATATTTGAAGATTCACCTCTTTCCTCACCATGCATTGTCCAACAAGTATAACTTTGATCAATTCCGTAACCCTTTAAATGTCCTGCCAACTCCTCTGCATTAACCGATTTTACATAACAACAACTTAAACAAGGACATTTGATATCACTAGAAGTCCCTAAACGTTTAACAGCACAGTTCACAAAATAATCCACTCCAGCGACATATTCCTTGGACAGACGATTGGCAGACATCCACTTTTTATCCATAATTTCCCAATATTTATAATAAAATCCTGATAAGAGAACTTAAACCTATTACAGGTGAAAAACACACAACGAACAATTTTTTTGAAGCTAAGACATTCAACTATTTTCAGCTAAAAAAATCAAAGACTTTAATGTCTTCCATAATGTCATTCTTCATATAATAAATATAAGAAAACAACAAAAGTACCTGAACACGTGGAAGCAACAATGAACTTGAATGAACTAGAACGAACACTCGAACCAGGACGAACTCGAACAATGAACGCGAAGCTCCGGCAAACCAAACTCGCAAAACCTAACAAACAATTCGCATTAAATTCGCATTAAACAACAAATCATCAACATCAATCCTAAATTTTTCAAATTTATAAATACAACACAAGAATCCATTAACCTAGAGCAACATTAAATTAACAAGCATTTATTTGGACATTTCAACAAATACTACACCTACATTTCCCCTTAAGTTTAGAAACACTACACCTACACCTACTTTCAAAGAACCAATCAACAAGCATCAAAATTGAATCATCTAACCTAAGGTTCCAATGCCATTAAAAGAACTAGAACAAAATGCAATGCCATTAAATTCACATTAAACAACAAATCATCAACATCAATCCTAAATTTTTCAAATTTATAAATACAACACAAGAATCCCTTAACCTAGAGCAACATTAAATTAACAAGCATTTCATTTGGACATTTCAACAAATACTACACCTACATTTCATTTGGACATTTCAACAAATACTACACCTACACATTTCAACAAGCATCAACAATGAATCATCTAACCTAAGGTTCCAATATGCCATTAAAATAACTAGAACAAAATGCAATGATATATATACATTACCTTTGGTGAAAGTGGAACGAAAATGCAAGCTTCACGACCCAACGAAAATGGAAAAGCTCCGTACGGACCCAACAAAAAAAATGGTGAGAGTGAGAGGTAGGCAACGAAAATGAGAGAGGGAAGAAAGTGTGAGGGAAGGAAAATGAGAGTGAGAGAGAACAAAAATGTAAATGGAGTGTGAGAGTGAGAGGGATAGGGACGTGAGTGAGAGAGTGAGAGTGAGGGTGAGAGTGAGAGTCGTGCGTAGTATGAGAGAGCTAGCTACTGGAAGTGTGAGTGAGAGTGAGAGGGAGGAAGCTAGACGCGAAAATAATTAAAGGAATAGGCAGCGCTCAACCAGAAAAGCGCTGCTTATTCGTATAGCGTGTCAAGGAATGGGCAGCGCTCAGCCAAAAGCGCTGTTCATTAGTCTGCGCGTTTCATCAATTGGCAGCGCTCCATCCAAAAAGCGCTGCCTATTCGTATAGCGAGAATCAGCAATAGGCAGCGCTCACCCCAAGCGCTGTCCATTCTTCAGCGCATTTCATCTATGGGCAGCGCTCACCCCATAAAGCGCTGCCAATTGATTTAACCCGTACATGAATGAGTAGCGCTCCCAACCAAGCGCTGCCCATTGTTAAATTTTTTGCAGATTGAGTAGCGCTTTTATGGCAAGCGCTGCTTATATGTGCGACTAATTTCGACAATTCTGGCGTAGTGAAATATTTTCATATGATGAAGCAAAATAAAAATCGGTCTTTCCTAATGCACAATCATTTAAGTTGAGTTCTGAAAAATCATCTCGATATCATTGCAAAAGCAAAGTAAAGCACCTAATAGAAAAGGATTGGAAGAAAGTGAGACAAAAAAGGAGCTTGGAAGAGAAACAAACATGAGGTCTATTTGTAGAGACTATGGTGTTGGAGGCCATCAAAAAACTGAAATTAGAATAGAATAACTTTTGACAAAAGGAAAAGAGTGAACGGAAAAGAGTAAGAACTAAGTAAAGGAAATGATAACACCTTTTATTTGTTAGCAAGAAGTTTGACAACGCTCCACTATTAGAGGAATAACTTCAATTATTTGATTGAGAAGGTTAATCAGAAATTATCAGGGTGGAAGGCTACTCACCTCTCTTTTGCAGGACGTGTTACTCTTGCAAAATCAGTTATTCAATCCATTCCGATATATACTATGATGACAACTCCTATTCCAAACGTTTGTTTGAAAGATATTGAGAAATTACAAAGGGGCTTCATTTGGGGAGACAGTGAGGCCGGGAAACGCTTGCATCTTGTGAAATGGGATACTTTAACGCTTCCTAAAAGTCAAGGAGGGTTGGGACTAAGAAGTCCCAATGACATGAACCAGGCATGCCTCATGAAGCTGGCTTGGAATCTCCGGTCGGAGGAAAACAAATTATGCACACAAGTGTTAATTGGCAAGTATGGTAAAGATACTTGGGCTAGAGGCGTAGTTCAGTGCAAGCCCGTGGATTCATTTATTTGGAAATCGATAGCTGCTTGTTTGGAAATTATTAAGGATGAGGAAGCTTGGGCTCTAGGAGATGGCACACAATCAATTTTTGGCAAGATAAATGGCTAGATAAACATAGTTCTCTCAATGCTTTGGTGCAAGATATACCTACTGATGTGCTAAATATGAAAGTGGCTGACTATGTAGATGATAATAAGAGGTGGAAGATGGATTCTCTTAGCGAGTTGCTGCCGGGGGTAATTGTTAATAAGTTGCTTGCCGTCCCAGTTCCCGAGCCTAGCATGGGATCAGATTTTACGTACTGGCAGTAGAGAAGTCTGGGAAATTCACTGTTGCAAGTGTATATCATCATCTCCGCCAGGATATGGGGCCGCATCGAGTGCAACCGTGGAAAACTATTTGGCGACTTGATGTGTCGGAGAGGGTCAGGAATTTTGCTTGGCAGATCATGCACGGGAAGCTACCTACAAGACTTTATTGCAGCAGCTGGAGTGGCTCATCTGCTAACTGCCGTCGCTGCCCGGGTATTGCTGAATCTATTCAACATGTTCTTAGGGATTGTCCCTGCGCTATTGCTATATGGAAGAAGCTCGTCCCTTTGAGCATGCAGGCCAATTTCTTTGGCTTTTCTTTTGATGATTGAGTCCATTATAATATCATGCTCAGTGACAGCCATGAGTGGAGGAGTATTTGGGCAGCTACTTGTTTTTTCCTTTGGGGGAGGCGTAACAAGGAAGAACATGACCCTAGTTTCACCAGGCCTTACTACCCGGCTAGTGTGATTCAACAATATGTCCAATGTTACGTTGATAGCAAGGAGAAGTTTAATCCATCTCATATGAAGAATAATGTTTTTATTAATGTCTGTTGGAAGCCTCCGTTTGCTAGTTGGGTGACAATTAATACGGATGGTGCGTCCAAGGATGGTGGTCATCTAAGCGGGTGTGGCGGTGTTCTTCGAGATGCTGATGGTACAAGGTTGGGTGGTTTTACTCGATATCTTGGTGACACTACTTCCTACATTGCAGAGCTTTGGGGGGCCTTTGAAGGCCTCAAGTTAGCTAGGAGCAAAGATTATCATAGTGTGGAATTGCAATTGGACTCTCAAGTTGTTGTTTCTTGTCTCACAGGTGATACTATTGGCAACATTGAGGGAAGAAGTCTTATTATTCGCATTAGCATTTGTTGTAGCTTGATTGGAGAGTCAACATTATTCATGTGTATCGAGAAGCAAATAGAGTGGCGGATGGCCTTGCCTCTATGGCTTGTGATTCTCACGTCGGTTTGTGCCTTTTGGATCAACCACCGGCAAGCATTTTACAATTTTTGCATGATGATTGTAGTGGAGTTTCTACTCCTAGATTAGTTACTCTTGTGCAATCTGAGTTCAAAAGCCCCTTTTATCATCAAAAACAAAAGTGATGTGCTTGAGTAAGGAAATAGCATTGATTAGGCACAATCATATATGGGTGGTGTAGTTAGGAAACATAATTTTACTCACACTGTAATATCCTAATATTTCAACCTTGGAGGAAATATAAAGAGCATTAACATTTCATACAAATCAGAGTTCTAAACCTACTTAAGGATTGATCATAACATAGTTTGACGGAATGAAGCATCAAAACTTACTCCAAAAGGTATAAATACCAAAAGGAAAACTTAATGACATAACTGATATCAGTTCAACATGAGTCATTCTTAATAACTTGATCAAATCCGAAAATAAGGTTTACATATTACAACCACTTTGATTACACAATCAAAGGTGAAATTCCCAAAATAGTACATAATACATATCTAGGGTAGACTAAGCAACATAAACTTGATCCCTAAGGATCCTTTAAACTCTTGTAGCCCAGTTCAACAACTACTTCTCTATATGCTTTGTCTTGCCCTGCTCATCTGTAAAACACCACAATATAAACAATGAGATACAATCTCAGTGAGTTCTTTCGAGACTCCTTACCTTACCCTCTCAGGGTTTTACTTATCTTTTCTCTTTCTCTTAGCACAACCCGTGTAATCACTGCGCGATTCCCACGTAGAACCCACCCGACAATAGCTATTGCCGAGTCAACTTATTCTGGGCCCTGGCTTAGGGCTCATGACTTCCCTTCACCAAAGTATGCTTTTAACTCGGGATCGTCATCCCCATGATATCTTATGTATTTACTTAACTTTCGATTTTTCTCACACGATAAACTATCCTTAACTCAATATAGATACTGTATAACCAAAGTTTCATATAATCATCATAATACAAATCAATTCACTTATATGATTAGGTCTTTCAATAAGTTTTATAACGCATCTGAGAACGCCTAAATCGGGTTCACGAATCAAAAGTTATTGCTGAATTAATATGAATGTACATTGTTGAAAATTCGCACATTGTTGAAAAGTTATTGCTGGATTAATATGAATGTACATTGTGTGATTATTTTTTGAGATGTTTTTCTTTCTTAAATTACAATCATACTTCCATATTTAGAATAAAATAAGAGCAAATATGAGATTGACTCAGTTGGTAAAAAATTGTCTCATTCCTCATAAGGGAGTGAGTTAAACTCTGATAGTCAATGCGAGGACCTACGTGCTGGGTGATCTGTAAGTATATCAGTAAGTCGTTAAAGAGCGCTGAGGACAACTCTAACCCCGGTGAGCATCTGGAGCCCTATTGTTTAACACGTGGATGCATATCAATAATTTGGTTTGATTGTGCACCACTCCTATGTAATCCTCTCGAGTTGTATTGGATAGATTTTGGCAATCTTGTCTCGAGACTTCACTTTACATATTTTCTTACTAAATAGTTTATTTTACCAAACCCATTATTTCAGACCCTAAAATATCACAAAAAAAACGCAAAAACATCGAAGTTTGGTGTGAAGTACTGATTGAAGCCACGGTACTTGCATATAATATAAACACTAATTTAAATTTACTTTTAACACCCGTTGATTTAAAGTGATGAAAATAAAAGCTATATAGAAAAAAAATATGCTATTAGTAAATCAATACTACACTAATTTAAAAGAAAACATTATTTAAGAAAGACATTAAAATAAAAAAACAAAAAAATGCATTTGACGCGAAACCGCAACTGCAGGACAACTGCAGAGCGACTGGCGCATATCAAATAGGATTTAAAAGGACAAAAGGAAACATTATTTAAGAAAGACATTAAAATAAAAAAACAAAAAAAAATGCATTTGGCGCAGAACCGCAACTGCAGGACAACTGCAGAGCGGCTAGCATCTCAATCACTTTACCTATTTTCTTACTAAATAGTTTTTTTACCAAACCAGTTATTGAAGAATGAATTCCGCGTATTTGAACATCTAATTTTTTTTCGGACTCTTAAATATCGAAAAAAATTTTAAACAAAAAAAACACAAAAATGTGAAAGTTTGGTGCGAAGTATATATTGAAGTCGCAGGTACTCACATATAATATAAACACTAAATTAAGTTTGCTTTTAATACCAGTTAATCTAAAGTAATCAAAATAAAAGCCATAAAAATGCTATTAGTAAATAAATACTACACTAATTTAAAAGGAAACATTATTTAAGAAACACATTAAAATAAAAAATAAAAAAAAAAACAAAAAATGCATTTGGCGCGGAACCGCAACTGCAGAGCAGCTGGCGCATATCAAATAGGTATTTGTATATCCAAAAAAAAAGTTGGGTTTTAAAAGACCTAAAATAATACTTAAAATATGAAAAATTGAAAAAAAAATGCCAAGTTTTGAATTATTAATATATTGTTATTATTATTTTATTATTAAAAGGGGAGGGGAAGTGCGCGCGGGAGCGCGACTGCAGCGCGGCTCCCGCATATTAAGTAGGATGAAGGGATTAATGAAAATGAAAACATTAAAATAATAGGCGACCATATCTTGTGGTTGTTTTACGTTGAGATTTGAGTAGTCTTCTGTAAACTGGATTGCTGTTAAACATGATTGAATGACCAGGAAATATAAGTTACTTAAAAAAAGAATATTTTGAGGATTGCTTAAACTCTATTGTTGTTAACCATGATTGCATTCATTGTTATTTCAAGCTTGCTAAATTAGTGAAAAAGTTTATACGCGTGTATCCAAATCATAAGCATTTAACTATAAAAGTATTCAGTTAATACATAATATTCAAATGAATTAAAACGTAAAGCCAAAAGAGGATATACAGGAAAAGGTGAAAATCTGAGAACCCAAAGGAATTATATTAACAACCCATGCTGTATCTTGAGAACTTCCAATCACATTTAGAGAAGAACGCGATGTGAAGAGAAAGTCGAAAGACAAAAGATAGTTTATGATACCTACATCACAAAATTGTTACTGGTGAGGAGAAAATTTTCACTTACAGGGGATGGATATGATGAAAACTCATTCGACAGATCATAATACAAAGATGACCATTTTTGTGGATGTGCGTTCCCAACCATTTGGGTAAAATTTGTAGAGAGACTTAAATGCAATGAGAATAAAAGAGATGAAGGATGGGAATCAGACTGACGTGCAAAACATAATTCAGCAGAGCTGTCGCCTATGTTTGAATCATTCTCATCATATCCCAAAAATTGTTGATTAAATACTATTAATTATTGTATCATTGCAAAAATTCATCCCGTTTTCCCAATCAAAATTACACATGATATAAAATAGAGAAACTGAGACTATCAAATTGAATCTTACAACCCATATTTATTTATATTTAAAAAAGACAGCAAAAGTAGTTTCAAATTTGTGTAATAGGTAGTGGAATTTAACTGCAATGAGAATCAATCAAAATAAAAAGAAATTAAGTACTGGAGTCAGACTGACGTGCAAAACATAATTCAGCAGAGCTAGTGCTTATGTTTGAATCATTCTCATCATTTCCCAAAAACTGTTAATCAAACAAAACAAAACAAAATTAACAAGCTGCATCATATAGGAATATAACCAGAGGCAAGAAAGACTCAATTGCAACAAAAAAGCAGAGCCCTCAGAACTTATAGCCATGTAGAAATCATCTATAGCTTTTGACATTGGTTTCACTTACAGCCTTCGTGCACCATCTGAATAAATATATATTATATATGTATATATGTATGTATGCATTCTCGCTTAAATTGCGATACAGGGGGTTGTAGTAGTAGAAGTAGGAGGAGAAGGAGGAGAGAGAGAGAGAGAGAGAGAGAGAGAGAGGCAATGGTGCAGGGCTATGAACAAAACCATGTAGCCACTCAATAGTTTACTTATTCATCACTGGGCAGCTAAACATAGCAATCCTCAAAATTCATTGCATAATAAAAAAACGCAGAAGAAAATTCAAGCCCTCAGATCTCATAGCTTAATAGAATCATCTTTGGCTTTTGTCACTGGTCTTATTCATAACCATCTTGCACCCTAATAAGCTGTTATCCAAACATGCCCTAAACACACACACACACACACACACACACACACACAAAGGAAGAGAGATAGTAAGAGAGAGAGAGAGAGAGAGAGAGAGAGATGCAATCAGGTTATAAACGAAACCGTGTAGCCAATCAAGAGTTTACGTGTACATCATTGGGCCGAATTAGAGGCAATTGTGTTCCAACTACAATTTTTGAAGTATCATAGAAGCAAAAAATTTTCATTTTAGATAACTATAAAAAGAAGGGCAAATAATTTGCACACAAGAGCCCCTTAAGAAGAATTAAAAAAAATGAACGAAAGCATCACACCATAGAAAAGGACCAATATTTCATCATCTAACATATCTAAAAAGACAAATTAAGATGTCAATAATTAATGATACATTCAGTTATAAGAAAATCTAAGCACATGGAAAAAAGGTGTCAGATATAGCTTTCTAGGCAATGCATTTCTATCAAAAACGCAGTTTGAAACTACTCAGAGCCCAGTGCGTATCATCATCCATTAAAACACAAATAACAACCAGAAAGAAAAAGAAGTAAAATCTGATTTCATACTTACATTTATAAGCAGAAAAATGGGGGAAAAAAGTATAGAAAGCCCTCAGATCTCATAGCTTATTACAAATCATGTACGGCTTTTGTCACTGGTTTCGTTCACAAACTTCTTGCATCAATCCATCCAATAACACAAACACAAACACAAACACAACACAGAAAGAGGTAAATGAGAGAGAGAGAGATAGATAGATAGGGAGAGAGAGAGGGATGCAGATCAGTTTGTGAACAAAACCGTGAAACCGCTCAATGGTTTATTTATACATCATTGGGCAAGAAAA
Source organism: Astragalus membranaceus (assembly GCA_039519185.1). NCBI lineage: Eukaryota > Viridiplantae > Streptophyta > Magnoliopsida > Fabales > Fabaceae > Astragalus > Astragalus membranaceus. The sequence goes on along the minus strand of CM076854.1, from coordinate 118,653,945 downwards.
AAATCAACCTGCAACAATTAGCAAATTAACATTACTATTTTGATGCTAATTATCGCTGTAAAGAAATGGGAGATTCGTCGCTATATAGTGATTCGATTCCTCTGTTACTGAAGAGACACGGATTCAGCCTAAGAAGAGGAGATGATGAGAGAGGCGTTAGGGTTTGGATTTTGGAGAAAATGGAAGGGCGTGACGATATATAATGGGAATTTCATTTTTGTCCTATGGGCCGGGTCTGTTCTATACAGCTTTCTACATAAGAGCAAAAATAAAAGGTAATTATATTAAATACACCCCCTTTTCTACCATACACCTCCAGCATTTTCCCCCCCTATTTTTCCGCCTATATGATAGGCACACACATGTAGGGCAAATGTAAAGCAGCCCATAGTTCAATCGAAACCAATATATTCGATTCAGATATCTTTTTTGGGTCAAACTCGTACTAACCTGAACAAACTCATAGTTGTTTGGTTCAGGGCAACAGATTTCTAGAAAGCAACACGTGAACCCAAATAAACTCATACTAGCTCATTGTAGTTTTTTAATTTTAGAAGAAAGAAATTTTATTTGCTTGAACTTTTTACCTTAATAATTTATCATTAAGTTGTAAATTTTAATACAGTATATTGAAAGACTATTAATGAGTTTGAGTTTGATTTGGTTTAATTTTTAAACTCTTGAATTTTTTGGCTATTTAGAAGCATTTGAATTTTGCAAACAAATGTAGTTTTTATATTTTAGAACATTAACATTTTAATGCATGACCCGCAAGCTCAATCCAAACCAACTTGTCTAATATCAAATTGGTTTAGTTCAAATTTTAGAGAAAAAACTTAAAATCCAAACCAACCCACACCTCTCAGATGAGGCATGTTGTGGAGGTCGAGGGTAACATTGGATATAAAATGTCAGAGCTTATTTATTGCGTCTTCAAAGCTGCACTCGATTTGCGGATAAGAGTTAGACTTACGTGGGCGTCATGTATTTAGAGAGACCTTTCGCGAACTCCAGAGATGTGAGGAGTATTTTTTTTGGTTACAGAAAGTTTAGGTGAGCTGGGCTCTGGGGGCTTACCAGGGTCAGGGCAAGCCTCACGGCTCTTTGAGTGCTTATCGAGGTACTTACAGATCACCCACCAAAGAGGTCCTCACATCGACAGCGGGAGTTGAACCCACACCCTTGCTGGGAATGAGCCAACTTCTTACCAACTGAGCCAACCTTCATTGGCAAAGATGTGAAGAGTATATATGAATGGGGTGTGGCTGCCTTGACATACTTATACGGTCACTTGTATATTGCGAGGTTGCATAAGACGAAACACATTAGGTACAAGTATGCAATACAAATAGCTAGTAATCCTACATGTAGTAAAAGGTACGAACACGTAGATATAAGCAATTTATACCTTATTCGTGAATATGTTATTTAGATATATAGTTGGTTAGTAGTTAGGGAGATTGTTAGTAGTTATAAGTGAGTTTGTTAGTAGTTAGTGTATGCCTATAAAATGACTTGATGTAATCATTTTAGTCAACACTTTTATCATTCTTAAGACCTAAATGGTCCCCGCATCTATCAACTACGCAAAGACCTAAATGGTCATTCTCAAGGTAATTCATCTGTCACTCAGTATTACACTAAATTGAAGTCACTTTGGGAGGAATTACAACAATTTGAGGCTGAGAATACCTGTAATTGTGGTGGCGTTAAGCCTCTTCTTGCTGAAACGGAACGCGAATACGTTATGTTGTTCCTCATGGGCCATTTTGATGGTTTTTCCCATGTTAGAGGACAAACTATGGAAGAGCTAATGAACCAACTATATATCTAATATATGTCCCCAAATAAGTGCACATTCAATCTAAAGAGCAAGCTATTGATCCACTCGTTTTAGCACTTTCAAAACTACTATTCACAACCTATGAAGCACCCACACAAATACAGACACAAAACACGGAGACAGACACGCAGACACCAAGTTAAATTTGAAAAATACAACTAATTGAAGTGTCAGCATGGTGTCCAACACAACAGACATGTCTTCAACCGAAGTGTCGATACTTCCGAGTTCACAACACTCATTTCCAAGATGGGATTGCTGAACATATATATACTCTCCATCTTGAGGGTATTATTTTTTGGTCGAGACCAGGGTATCCACCGTCGAACGCAGTGACTAATCCCCTCGCTGGATTTGAGGCACCTCGAAGGGTGGGACAACTGGCCCAGAGATTTAAAACTGCTCCATACCCAAGGCGATGATCGACCCCTCGACACTTGGTTAAGGGAGGATGAGCCCCAACTGCTCAACCATACCCCCTGAGTTCTTGAGAGGTATTATTAGACGACAGTTTATTATTATTATTTTTTTGACAAATACAGTTTATTATTATTGGTTAGCTTAGATTTTAGTAAGCTATGGTTAATTAGGATTAGTGTAATTTAAGAAGTTGGTTGAGTCTGTTAGCTAGTTAGTTGCTTTTAAAGGTTGTTAAATTAGTTGCAAAACAGTTATTAGAAGTTTAGCTATATAATAAGGAAGTCTTCATTTCATTGGCTCTTTCACTAATCACGCAAAAAAACCTACGGTGCTTCTTTCTTTCTTTCACGTCTTGCATTACAATGGAGTTTTGGGGTGTTGAAGTTAAGGTTGGGGAGTTTGTTAATGTAAACCCAAACCAGTTTGAAGAATCCATAATACACATTTCTCAGGCTGCACTTGGCGACGCAAAGAAAGACAAAGAAAATGATCCCCTTGCTACGATTCTTTACTTGAAATTTGTTCTTGGAACCCTTTTAAGAGACAAAATCCCTCAGATATGTCATGACTTGATTCTTGAGAAGGAGTTTGAGCTTTCTCACAACTCAAAAACTGACAGCGTTTATTTCTGTGGATACAAAGCATCTTGCAATGTTGAAGAAGATAGTGACACCGACAGTGATGAAGGTGATGATGAAGAATCTCCTCCTAAGTTGAGGCCGGTGGATCAGAAAAAGGAAAGGCTCAATGAATCCGAAAAAAACGCTGCCAGTTGGAAGGAGTTCCTTGCCCAATGGAATTAATGAAAAATTCATCATAGAGTAATGTTTATATTGCAAGGGGAGATAATAATAGAGTAATGTTTATATCACAGTTGTTTACTCTGTGTTTGTAATTACGGGTTATATCTAGTTTAGTTAGTTGGCTTCTAATGTAACAAAGTGCAGTTAGTTACATCTGCTATAACGAGCTTTACTTTTATACTATGTAATATGTGTAATTGGATTTGAGATTTGCAGAATTCAATTCAGTTTCATGTTTTCTCTTATTCTCTTGGGATTCATTGGATTTTAATCATTTTACAGCCTTAATCACATGTCTAAATGAAAAAATTTTGGACACACTTCTAGGGACTCACATAGAATAATCACAGCAAGACTTTAACTAGCATAAACTAAATTGAATTGATCAAAGGGAATCGAAATTACATAATAGTTTTGATTCATCATGTTGATTAACAAACTCAATTTCACAAGAACAATTCACTCATAAAACACTGTCACGAAATTTCTGCAGTGGATCTATGCTAGCTAGCTAAAAAAAAGTGTAGTTTGTGTAAGGAATACATAAATATTGTTGCACTGCATCTTTCCTTTCGAATCGATCAACCTCTCCTTTTATTACTTCCTTGCCTATCTCAAACAAAACCGCACTTCATCATTCTTGGTGATCGGGATGAATGGTTCTAGTTGCATCGGAATTAACATCATTGATAAGGCCAAGAACGGGTTTTTCATCATTGGCCCAATTATGAAGCTCTTCTTGTAAAGCCTCGTAATACATTGAATGAATATCTTCCGAATTAGGATCAACATCATTTGGAAATTCTTGTTGTTCATCAACATAATGATAATTAGAATGAGCCGCGGGAGTAGCATGAAGAAAAGATCCACCGTGATGCAAAACCATTGCATTAACATCATTGTTGTTATTAAAGACATCGTGATGATTGAGGAGAATTTGTTGTTGCAATTGTTGCGAAGACGAAGACGAAGACGAAGAAGATCCTCTCAAAATAGCAAGTTGTTGAAGGGTAAAATCAAGTTCAGCAGAAAGAAAATCAATTTGAGATTGAAGTTGTTGAAGATAAGCATAACAACCACCAACAGGATCACGAGCACGTACATCAGCTTGATAAGTAATAGTTCTCATAGTTGTATCTCTAAGATGAGGATCAACATCTTTAATCATATTACTGATTCTACTAACACCAAATAATTTATAAGCATTGAGGAATTGCTCTTGACGATCTTGAGGAAAATATGGTGCGAGAATGCAGTGAGGATCACATTTTCTACGTTGAAATTTGCAAGCAGCACAAGGTTGTATGATTCCATTGCCATTTCTTGATGAGATGTTTCTGCTCATTTTTCTTACAAGGATTTGAGATACTTGCTGATGGAATTATGTTCTAATTGTGACACCAAGTCTGCAATTAGGGGGTATTAGACCACAGTTTATCATTATTGAATAGCCTAAGCTATGGTTAATTAGGATTAGTGTAATTTAAGAAGTTGGTTAAGTCTGTTAGTTAGTTTCTGTTAAAGGCTGTTCGTTAGTTGCAACAGAATATTGTTATTAGAAGTTTAGCTATATAATAAGAGTTATCATTTCATTGGCTCTTTCATTACTCACTCAAAACCCTACAGCGCTTCTCTCTCTCTCTCTCTCATACACACACGTTTTGCAATGGAGTTTTGGGGTGTTGAAGTTAAGGTTGGGGAAGTTGTTAAGGTAGATCCAGTAGACTTTGATGCACGCATACACATTTCTCAGGCTGCACTTGGCGATGCAAAGAAAGATAAAGAAAATGATCCTCCTGTCGTTCTTTACTTGAAAGTTGATGACCAGAAACTTGTTGTTGGAACACTTTTCAGAGACGAAATCCCTCAGACACATCTTGACTTGATTATGGAGAAAGAGTTTGAGCTTTCTCACAGTTCAACAAATGACAGTGTCTATTTCTGTGGATACAAAGCAATCAAATATTACAATGGTGAAGATGCTAGTGAAGAGGATGACTATGAAGAGTAATGTGTATTTTACAGTTTCCATTGTTTGTAATTACAGGTTATCAAGTTAGTTTTATCTGCTATAAGTCGCTTCATTTGTGTAATCTGTAATTGGATTTGAGATATTATGAATTTAGTTCTGTTAAATCATCAAATTCTTTGTTCTTTTTCTAAGTTTGGATTAATTTTTGAATATTATAAAATTACTTTTACTATGCCATCTTTGTCATTAACTGCAATCAAGAACTTGTTAACTGCTTGTGATAAGACTTAGAATAGAATGTTTCTTGACAATATCATCATGCACAGCAAGACTTTAAACTAGCAAAAGTTGATTAATATTAGCTTTGAAACTTTCAGCAGCATCAAGCAAGTTCCATAAACTAGGAGAGACAAAAACAGAACTGTTTAATTACTATAATTGGAAACACCATTCATTTATACGAATGATTTCTGAGAAAGATCATTCCTACATAAGAACCTACATAGCCTGTGTTTGGAACCACGGCGAGAACCTTTCAAACGTGCATCAGAGTGTACGCTACTAGTTGTAGCGTTTGAGTAGACGCGTCAGGTAACAAATCACAAGCTGTAAGTACATTTCTTAAGCTCCAACATATCAATAGGTACATTTTCAGCTGGTAGATCACAAGCTGTGATTTTCTCTGGTCCTTGATCAGGTAACAATTCACAAGGTGGAGGGGTCACCCCACTAGTAATCCCTTCAATATCAGTACATGTCCATGGTCTTTTCTTAGCCTTAGCTGCCATCCCTAAAGTTACATTAGCAATGCAAATTCCTTTAAAAGGGTCATTAGAGATTCCTTCAAACCTAGCAGCTATAGTAACATTCTCAGCCACAATATCTCTATAGTTTATGTTTGTGATCTCAGGCAAAGCATTAGGATCAAAGTGTGTATCAGCATGTGAGTTGTAATCACCTGTCATCTTAAATGCCCATTTCATAGTATGCATTGTCATTCTCTTCACATATATGTCTTTTACATAACCTCCTCTCCCAACAGCTGTTTTGATTCTAACTCCTGATTCTGTTTGGATGGCTGTGATGTCTTCAGCTCTTACATCTTGAATTCCACCTGACATCTCACTTCCTAAGGCAATTGTTGCACTGAATGGTGAAATGCATGTTAGCCTTCTGATTACTAGTTGTTTTGTTGGCCATCCAAATTTTATGCCATACTCATCCCATCCACTTTTCACAGCTACACAGTCATCACCAGAAACTATATAGCAGTCTTCAATTTTTGTATTTGTGCAAGAATCTATCATGAACAAAAAAAGAGGAAAAGTTAATTACAACTACTTATCATTCCAGTTCAATATTTTTTTTTTGGTTGATTTGCATCAAATGCTTTCTAATGCTAACTATTTCTCAGCCTTGTCAAATAGCAGCTATAGAGGTGCTATAGCGTAGCAGAATTTGAACAAATTGCTATTATCTGCAATTTGAGATATGCCCATTAGTACTGTTAAATAGTTGCCATAGGGGTGCTATAACTATAACGCTATAACATAGCAGAATTTGAAAAAATTGCTAATTTTTGCAATCTGTGCAATTGACAAACACTACTATTTCTTTTAATCTATGTAGCACCGACACTTTAGGTTGAAGATGTGTCTGGTATCCGGCACGCGTCGTGTCCGACACCGACATTGATACTTCAATTACTTCAATTTTTAAATTAAATTCGGTGTCTACGCACGTGTCAGTGTTGTGTCTAGTGTTCATGTGTGTGTCGGTGCTTCAGAGCTTTTAATTCTTAATGCTATTGAAGAATCTGAAATACTGACCTGGGTTGATACCATCTGTATTTGGAGATTTGATTGGAGCAATGATGGTGATGCCTTGGACAATAATGTTGCTGTGTGTTGAAATTTTTGTTATAATATTTGAAAGTGGATATAATTAGGTGATGCAAGATTAAAAGTGAATTTAAGGACATTTGGTTTTAAGAGTTTAATAATACAAGTGAAGTTGGAGTACCTGCTATAAACAGGATGAATATTCCATGATGGAGAATTAAGAAGAGTTAGATTTGAGATTTGAATGCTGTCTGAGAACATTAGTTCAATCAGGTATGGCCTAGTGTACTTCAACTTTTTTTGGTGAAATTTCTGCCACCAAAATGCACCTTGACCATCTATGGTGCCATTTTGCCCTGTCAACAAAAGGGTCATCATAATCAGCATTAAGATTTAATAATACTAATGATAATAATAACAAAAACTAGTGCTTTTGTATACATGGCACTTGTATTTCTGATTTTTCTAACAAACCATCTAACTAGAGCTGTCAAGCTGTGAAAATAATAGAGCACACTTATATCTATTTATAATAAAAATAAGAATCAATTATAATAAAGACTAATTAAACCTAATTGATACTAATTGATATGAAAAATCATATCTGATATTCTAAGAGAGCCAAAGTGCCAAAGTAGATTAGGATGGGCCAACCCAATTATCTACTGGATTGTGTTTTTTGTAGCCCAAAACACTAGGCCGACGAGTTGGGTCGGCCCAGACCAATTTGTAACAAAGGAACACACAAAAATATTCAAAATAACGTAAAAAAGCAAGCCCATATGGGCCAACTGGTTTGAGCCAAAATGTTCAGGTTCTTTTTGGGCCTCTGTTTTTTAAGCCTAGCACTGAATACTAGGCCATCGCACTAGGCCATCGGACCGACCTGTTGGTGCTTTGAATAATTATTCTCTTCTAAGTTATATTTTTCATTCTCCATACCTGTGATAATGACATCAGTGAGGTTTGTTCCAAAGATGAGGCTAGTGAATCTTCCTGCTGGTGCATCCCTTCCTCTACCGTATGATGGGAGAGGTTCAATCACCGGCCATTCATTTATATCCTACATTATTTTATTTATTAATACAATAAAAAAACAATACAGAGTTAGCAGTAGCATAGATGAACGTTTGGCACACCCTATTAAAAGTGTGACATCAATTATATATGAAACAGAGAACTGAGAGTGAAAGTCTCATTTTATTGATTGATGAGTGAAATTGAACGTACAGCAAAAGCTTAGTAGAGCTGACTTTAAATAATACTAATGTACCATTTATCTTCTCTAACTACCTTTTATCTTCTAAACAAACTCTAAAAACAGAATAACTAACTAACTAAATACAATTAAATAAATAATTGAAATGTAACTTAATACACTCTAGATATCAAAAGACAAAAAAAGTGTAATGGACCACACTATGGTACTGTTAGACTTAGAGTTGGTGTGTGGATGTAGGTAGGAATTGAACAAAAGTGTCTTGAGATTATGAATTGTATATTGCTTTCATGAATTATTTAAGGAAACTTGTTGTGACACATTCTTTGTATTTCATTTATTTGGCATCTTCCCTCACTAGTAATTCACGTGACTCCCTCCCTATAAAGTCTATTTCCATATATTCTCATTCATAAATGAGTAATTAATGAGTCCATGATAATGACGAATTAAGGGAGACTTATTCTCTAATCAATTAAATAATTTTGACAAATGAAAAAATTCAAAGAACACCCCCTTTTTTTAGTAGAAGCAAACACACCCTTAGTAATCAAATCAAATGAGTAGAAATGAGATACCTGAGAAGCAAGGAGAACAGCATCTTTGTCAAGAAAGAGAGTAAAGTGACTGGTAAGACTAAAACTACCAGTAAGCCATTTTCCAGCAGGAACATAGAGCTGAGAACCACCTTCAGAACCATATTGACTAAGGTGACTTATTGCAGACTGAAATGCCTTTGTGTTTGATGTAATTCCATCTCCAACACCACCATAATCTGTCAATGAAGCACTATGAGCTCTGCAATTTATACCATTATACTCAAAGAAAGTTGTCTCAATTTTAGCCTTTCTACTCTCAACTCCTTCTAATCTCAGCACTGATAGCACTAGGAGAGCAAAAGCTACTCTTATCACCTGTAAAATCAACACAACCATGTACTTAAATCTTTAAAAATGAACTATATAAGAAAAGAATATCAGAATAATAAGTAGATAGGATAATAGAAGAGGATAAATGGTGTTGTACCTTCATGTGATTTTTCCACAACAACTTCATTCTAAGAAAAAGGGACTTTGGAATTTGGTTTTTGGTATATGTTGAGAGTGAAGGTAGGTCAAGTATATATAGTGGAAGTTTAGTTCACTTTATGGCCAATGGGTCCATTACATATTACATACTAGTATTGTACTAAGTTGGAGATTGCTACTTTTATTTGTATAAATAAATAAATAAATAAAACAATTAATTTATCTTTAGGAGGAGCTAAGGAATATTATATTTCAAATATGTAAAGAATTGGCCAATATTCAATTACTGAAACTTGGAATGAAGCTTAAAACTGTCTAATTTCTAGCATGGAACCTTTGGCAGACATCATGTCGTACACAATCAACCTTGAAATTTGTGGTACTATGAAGTATGAACTTTTTATAGAAGATAAATAAAATTAGGCATATTGATTTTGAATATTCACTTGTGAAATCAAATCCATGCTTCACTATGAGTGCGAGTAGTTAACACAATCCATTAAAAGTGATGAGTTTGACTAGTACCTAATTCGATCCTTGATGTTGAAATAATTTGAGACTTCACTTTACTTAACTCCTAGTTAAAATCTGAATTAGTTCGTGCTCATTTTCCTTATGCATGAATCAAAGTGAGTCAAAGACCGTGTGATTTTAACGGTACATGGCCATTATTCCGTAGTAAAATTTAATTTTCTCATCTTATTGTACGTTGTACCCCATATGTTCTTAGTTCATACACCTATATTAAATTGAATGCACGGTAATTGATCTTCTGTTGTTTGTGCATCAGATTCTCTCTGTCTATAATGCAAAGAGGCTATAGGTGTAGTGTGGCTAATTATAAAATTCTGCTCGACATTTCTATGAAGTTGAGAAAAGTGGATATGGGTGGAGTGGTCACTACATTGGACTTAGGAGTAGGATATTTTTTTATTAACACAAATTTTAGGGTACAGTAATGTTGCCAAATACTCTTTTCAAGATTTGCCATATCTCCTTAATTTAATTCAACTACTACTTAGTATTTTTATTGTATAGATTATTTTATTTTAAAATCAAAACACTTGGATGATTAAAGAACAAAATCACTTGAATGAGATGATTAAAGAACAAAATCACTTGGGGGTATTCTGGAAAGTCAAAGGGACTACAGACAGAGTACAGAGGCCAATGGTTTGTCTCACTTTTGGAGTTGTCACTTTTTCAGTATCCGGTCTCGTGAGTGAGTGAGTGCTCTTTCCACCCTTGCCGTCCCACTTCACTTCACGGGTGGAGTGGAGAATTTTTGTTTGGATTTTCAATCATCATCTTTCTAGGCAACAATTAACCACTTCTTGTTGGTTTCTAGCTATATATTACATTATTGATTCAGTAAACGTCATGATGACAAGGTATTTCTTTGGCATTATAGGCTTCTAGTCAAAAAAAGATACCGTAATTTGAACTTTATCTGTTCCACTCACGAGCCACAATAGCACTTATTGATGCTTGGCCATGCCTCTAATAGTGGGCCTTTGTGGATGTCATTCAATTCAACGAGAAAGATAACTTTCGATTCAAAACCATCACGAGTGCATACTATTAGATGAGCAACAAACTGACTTTTGTTCTGGAACTTATATTAATTTCATTTTAGAATAGGATTTCAGACATCAAAGTTTCACATACTTCAATAGGATTTCAATTTTTAAAAAGAATCATTCATTATAACTAATCACAGAGACGAAGTAACAAATTTAATTACACTTTTAACTGTACTTTGTACATCACAACAAATAAAAGAATTAGTTAACTTAATTTCTCATAAAAAATAGAACTATACATATATATACTACTGGTGAAACCATTGATTAATTAAATTTGTTCCCTCCTGCTTATGAGCTCTAAGATAGCATTAGCTTTCCTCTGTGCTCTATTTGTACCACTTTCTTTAATCTCAATTAAATGCTCATAAACTCCAAACTGAAGTGCTGCCAATATAAATGATGAATTACTTGAACACAACTCAAGAAGAACAGAAGCTGCACATTCTTTATTCTTAGGTGTCCCATCTCTTATAAACTCAACAAGTGTTTCAATAAATGAAAGCTGTCCAATTTCTTGTCTTCCTTCTGAATTTAACACAAGAAGTAATAAAATAGAAAGTGCTTCATCAATCATTCCCAAGTTTATATCTTTTAATAATTCAATTAAAGGTGTCACAATACCAGCTCTAATTGCTCTATCTTTATTTGCATGGTTAAGAGATAAGCTAAAAAGTGCTGTTATAGCATCTTTTTTCCCTCTAACTGTTCCATTTTGTAGTAAATTTACCAAAGGTGGAATCCCATTTGCTATACCTACAATCTCTTTATTCTCATCAGTCATTGATAAGCTAAATAAAGCTGCTGCAGAATTTTCTTTAGCTACAATACTTCCATTTTCCAATACTTCTATAATAGCTGGTATACCACCTTCTTTGGATATAAGTTTTTTGTTACCTTCATCAATTGATAAATTCAATAGTGCTGTCACAGCATGTTCTTTTATTTTTGAATCTGGATATGATAGGATTTGGACTAATGGTGGTATTCCTCCATGTTCACTAACCAATATTCTGTTCTCTGGATTTTCTTTTGATAACATTCTTATTCTTTCCACTGCTTTTCTTTGCTCATCCAAATGAATAGAAGATAGGCTTTCAACTAATGATGGAATTTCCTCATTGTTCTCAGTTGAACAGCTTTCTTGTACTGAAATGTGTTTTTTTGGAAGCTTGAAGTTGTGGGACTCGCACCATTCAACAATTAGGTTTTTTAAGGCACAATTTGGTGCTAATTGTAGATGATCCAAAGGTTGCCTTGTCTTTGGGCAGGTATTATGATTGGATTTGAACCACTTCTCTATGCTTTCTCTTTCATATGTCTTCAATGGAAACACATAGAATTACCAGAAAGAAGAAAACAAAAGTATTGTCAGCATCATGTATATAGAGAAAAATCATAAGCTTTTTTCGTTGAACTCAGTTCCAAACACTAGTTGTTAGAAAACGGATTAGAATTGTGTGCAGTCAGTGCAGTCACATGAATCTAAGTCACTAGATTCACCTAACTTACAATCACAACCTTTAAATGATTTTGTCTTAAAAAGATAGGAAAGAAGTATGTGGAGCGAGCCAGACACACCCAACACATGCAATCCAAATCCTTAAAAAATTGGATTTCGATTCTCTGAAGTCAAAAATCCACGTAGTCAATGCAGTCAATAAATCGTGTCTGTTTGACGAAGATTGGGTTCATATCCTAACTTCACCAAATCAGATTTAAAATACAAACTAGGAATATGAATGGTCCAATCTTTGTTCAACGAAATTTATGTCGAATTGCTTAGATCAAAATTGTCATGTTCTTCACACAAAAAAGCAGCTATGTTCCATGAACATATGCAATGAGACAGTTATACAATGGATCCAGATCCTATGCAGTCGCAATCTTGCGCAGTCATGCATTCAGTGGATCTAGGACTGTCCAATCTTGATCAGACGGTCTATATTTTAACTATCTATTTTTAAAGTTAAAAGTATAAACCGTCCAATCAAGATTGAACGGTCCAGATCCTCCAAATGCACAATTGCGCAAAAATACCAGACTACACATGATCTGAATCAGTTATACAATGCACCTTTTGAAAAAATTTGCAACAGTTTTAGTATATTGTTAATAGATATCAGGATAAATCGAAGCTAAGCAATTGGACATAACTTTTGCCCAAAAAATAAACTTCATTGAAGAACTATGATTACCTGTCCACTTGCAATAATAACAGGATCTGTCATGATTTCTAACGTAATTGGGCAGAGAAATTCATGAGGGATGACCAAAGAAGTGCTCCTTTGAAGCATCTTAGGCATATCATTAAGAACACTAGTTTCTTCCATGCCAGCAATCTTTTTGAATTTATTAAGAAGGTCAATGATTTTTTGTGTACTCTCAGATTGTTGTCCTTTTCTTTCTCTAGCAAGGTTTCCAACAGCTACTGTTTCTACCTCAAGATCTTCAACACTATGAAGCTCAAGCTTTTTTGCTAGCCTCTCAACAATTGCACTGTCTGCATTACGATCATCTTCATCAGAGAATACTACCATCATATCCATTGCTAGCTCTATGTCTTGTGTATCTGTTCTTCTCCTTGCCCTCCTGAGTTGCACGTGCATTAGCTCAAGCTGATAAATCAATTAAGCCAAATAAGGGTTCCATTGACATGATTATATTGAATAATGATAAAAAGTTATATAAACATGCACTTAATTTTAATATTATATTATAAAAATTATAGAAGAGCTGGATACTTATAGAAAGAATTAGAAACACACCTGTTCTTTTACTTCATCAGAAATCCCTAATTCTTCGCAAGGCACACCATCAAAAGCCTGGCTTAATTTTTCATACACTTTCTGAAACTTTATCATAACACCCTCGCTCTCCATTGCCTGAAACCCCAAAAAAAAACCTAATTGTCAAAAACATATATTGATATATACATATACACCTCCATATATATCAAATACAAAAATTGATTTTTTTTTCCTTTCAGATTCTTATAAGGGACGAGAAGAAAGGCATGGAGATAGATATAATATATCAAATAACAAATGTAACCATCATCAAGAAAAAAAAAATTCTGTCAAAAAAAAAAATCATCAACAAAAAACAAGGCGTTTGTTTAAGAAACAGAAAAAAAAAAGCCAAAAACGTCGTCGTATATGAGAGAGGGTGGAAATTAATTACGAGGTGAATTTTGCTTCCTTGGCTGCACAATCTCAACAAATCCCTAGCGCAATAAAGCGCGTCCCTAAGGTTCTTCAACCAAACGACACCGTTTTGTGGAACATCATGAGGAAGGTCACGAAGGTCTTCCATGAGCGGCAACAAGAGTTTGAAACGACGAGCGAGGTTATAAGATTCCTTCCTTTGTGTCCTTCTGTATTCGCCGAATTGAACCACCGATTCGATGAGTCGTTGAATCTCCTGCACCACCACCACCGCTTCAGATTCTTCATCTTCCGGCTGTGTTGACTCGTCCGCCTCATTCCGTTCCGGTTCTGCATTTTCCTCTCTTGTTTCTCCCTCCATCGCCTTCACCTGTGCCATGCACC